>BROG01000038.1:1570000-1995000 GCA_030159075.1 Atrina japonica | reverse complement strand
TTATTTATTTTTTTATCTTTTTTTTATATTATCATGTGGTCAAAAATGTAATATATTGCAATGGCGAATCTAGAAATTTTTTCAAAGGGGGAGTTGAGGGGGTAACGTAAGTATATACTTTTTAAAGGTGTTATAAAATACAGACCTCACTGAACATTGGATTATTGTGGGGCAAGATTGTGATAAGGAACCCGTAGGGAGGCAACACGCTCTCCCATTTCAATAATTTGGAACCCGTAACTGGTATTTGAGGGACTTCTGTGGCCAAGTGTTTAGAGCAATGCGTTTTGCGAATCTGGTTCGAGCCACGCTGGAGCCTAAGATGATTTTGTGAAAAAGTTTGCCAATTTACTTGCAGAAGGTTTGTAATAGGGCAAACGCTTTAAAGAAAATTGAAATAAAAAAAAAGTCATGAAATTCAAAATAAAATGTATACAGACAAAACCAGGGGTGGATCTATGATTTGAAGTTAGTTGGAAAAAGAGTATATAATTGTTGAGAGTATGTAATTTTTGTTACTTATTTTTATGTATTTTCCCATTTTATTTTAAAATATAGAGGTTTAAAACAGTTTGGTCAATTCTGGGCTTTTGAGTTTATTTTTTTACTGAACATACATCTATATCGTTGCGTTCAAAGGGGGCTTACGACAAATTATGTCCCCTTTAATCCACCACTGAATTATGTATTTAAATGTTTTAATTATTAGACTCTAATTTTAAAAAACCAGGGTAGCGAGCTGAAAAAAATTGAAGAATGAGATATGGCCAGTGAAGCAAGCCGAAAATTTGTAAACATTAATTAACTTTCACCACAAGTTTGGCACCGGTTGAGGTAGGAATATTTATTTCCTTTCTAGTAGAGGACAGATTATTTATATTCAATATTTTCAAGGTCAGAATATTTGTTTTCAAAATTTGCCCCCCTCAGAATCAAATGGTCATCCCCTTATGTTGTAACTTTTCGTGAAACATAGCTTATTACCATGTGATTGGTTTTCCTCATTTCTAATGTAAGGATTGTTGTGTCAGGAAAACCAATATTTATAAAACAACAATTAGTGACTTTGATTTTCACATGGTAAAGATGTTCAGGGAGCCTTCAATAAATCCTCGGTGGAGTCCTTTTTTGGTCTGTATGAAAGGTCTTCCAATATTTTTATGATTCTTAAGGAACTGCTATTATACTTAAAAGTTATAACCCTATTTTGAATTTGTGCAATTTACATCTCTAGTCGAATGAAAAAAGAAAACTTTGTAATATATGAGCAAAATGAATAAAGTTAATACTTCTTTACACTGAAATTATATAACAGTAATGTATGAATGAAATTTGAATGTTTCTGTGAAATGAGACAATGAAATTTAAAGTTTACCTTTCGGTGAAATGACATACTTACTATCCGTCCAGAATGTATAGTTTTGACAACATGTTCCCGTCCACTTTGAAATACAAAAACCTACAATATTAATATTATCTGATTATAAAAGTTTCTAAATGTTTTAGGTTTGACAAGTATTGTATATATAATACTATACAATACTATCCTATCTATGCTTTATTTTAAGATTTATGACAGTTGCTGAAGTAAATCAACTAGAAAGCAAGGTCACAGGTAGGTCAAGTCCTATACTTTATGAAACTTGTACGACGTTGGAAAAGTTCAACTATTTATCCATCTGTGCTGGGAATAGTGTGTCTGGGTTTTTTTCTGGATATTTTCGAGTTTTGCGTGAAACCTGTTGTTTGTATTTGGCACTTTAATTTCTTGAATTCCTAGATTCCTAGCATTGTCATCTACGGGACAAATTCATTTTGATAATATCAATTAATACACTAATTAAATAATACAATAATCAATTAATTAATACCAATTAATACATAATTAATGAATAAGTGGTTGGAAAACACTACATCCGACAGTCACGTCATTAACGAACACTTTTTAAAATTCCATACTCTGGGAAGCCCAACTTTGCTCGTAACCAAAACTAAACAAGATTTTAATGAAATATCCAAAACAATACTCGTATTTGATAAAACCCAAATGTTGTAAATACACATTATTCTGACAAATATGCCCTCTGATGGCAATATTAGGTGTCATATTTATATATATATATATATATATATATATATATATATATATATATATATATATATATATATATATATATCTTTCATGCTATCTACTAATGTTTATCTATTGCGGTTTAAATTTGTTTTATGAATTCGATGCTATATACTATATGTTTGTTTTAAGATTGCAATGCTATACATGTATATTATATTTTGGTTTGACGAATCCATGCTATACATGTACGTTATATTTTGTTTTGTTTTAAGAAGGCAATTCTTTACATGTACAAATGTATATCATATTTTTGTTTTATGAATGCAATGCTATATATTGTATTTTTGAACCATCAATAAGTTAAATGCCATCTTTTAATGGTCTTAAATTGAGGGCAAATTAGTTGCAAATTAACTCGTTTCGGTTATGGTTTATCCTTTACAACTAGTTTGCAAACCGGTTATGAAACTAAAACTGGTATTCTATGGCTAAACAAATAAATGGTTTAAACTAACAATATTGGGTAGGACTACAGAAAGAAGTAAACAGTCGTTCTTTTATATGAGATGTAAAAATGAAGGGGAAAATAATACCAATTATAGAAAAAGAGTATCAATCTTAGTAAGATATTAAGTGACCCTGATTATCATGTTTCCACATTTTGAATTGTTAGGTTCAAATATGCCAAAAAGCAAAATTCACTCTATGGCAATGCCCCTGTTAGATAAAAACATGAAAAACAAAATGACAATCGATAGCTGATTAATTTGGAGGCTGAATTCAACAATTCACCATTTTCATATTGTAAAACGTTTCATTGTCATTATGAGTGCAGTTTTACTGTCCGGAAGACACATAAAAGGTATCCGATACTAGTACTGGTCCATGTTGTCGCCGCCATATTGTTGTAGCAACAAATTTGCATAAACCTATTAAACATCCCCTGGATGTAGTTTGAATGATTTGATAAACTGGTTTGGGTTTAGTATGAAACAAATGAAAAACCAATTTTAGTTCAGAACCAGTTTAAAACCGGTTTATGTAACAAATGGAAAGTTTTCTAAACTGGTTCAAAACTCAAACCAGTTTCTATAGAATAAATTCGTCCTAAATGTCAAAATATGCAAATCTTATTTCACATACTCGTTATATCTGGGTTAAATCTTATGATTTGCATCTTAAGATTAGTTTAAATGGAGAATGCAATTGTGTACTTGAAACTGATGATTTATATCACAATATGATCTTGCAAATTGCCGACGCAATTACAAAGCAATCAATATTAACCACGCCCTCTGATCTGGCCTAAGAATGTGACTACTAACTATTGTCAAGGCTTTACAAAGCAATCAATGTTAACCACGTCTTGTGATCTGGCCTTAGAATGTGACTACTAATTATTGTCAAGGCTTTACTAAGACGCAATATTAACCACGCCCTGTGATCTGGCCTAAGAATATGACTACTAATTATTGTCAAAGCTTTACCAAGCCCTGGGATCTGACCTTAGAATGTGACTACTAATTATTGTCAAGGCTTTACTAAGACGTAATATTGACCACGCCCTGTGACCTGGCTTTAGAATGTGACTACTAATTATTGTCAAGGCTTTACTATCACGCAATATTGACCACGCCCTGTGATCTGGCCTTAGAATTTGACCACTAATAATTGTCGTGGCTTTACAAAGCATTCAGTATCAACCACGCCCTGTACCCTTGATTTTGAATGTAATTATGACTTCTAATTTTCTGACCGTTTTTAGAAATTGAAATGTAAAAGGAATAAAAACTTACTTGTAAATTCGTATATATGAGAGAATAATCTATATACAAACAATATACGAATTTTGTTGAAAGTAACAACAGTAAACAATGCTACTAAGAACATTTCTTACCTTGAAATATCGGTTTCTTTGCCACAAAATGGACAGCCTTTACAGTATTCTAGATTTGAAACAAAACGCAAGAGGATTAAATTCAATGTGTTACATAAATTCCCCAATCAATTCCTACAACAACGATCATGCATATTATGGTAATTGTGTACCAATGTTTCCTTAAAAAATCTACATCAAACAGACAGGAAGGATGCAATTTAACAATTAATGCTCCCCAGTAGTCAATTCAAATTAGTAATTTTCATTTATGCTCTCTCTCTCTTTCTCTCTCTCCCCCTCTCTCTCGATCTCTCTCTCTCTCTTAGACGAAGTTATTCATTTGTATGTGTATTTTGTATTTCAATTATGATATTTGATTAACTATGTCCTTTCCATGAAATTTGTGTGTACTATGTGTAATTGTTCTTTCTCTACACACAGCCACGCGCTTTTTGGTATTAATCAAGAATTTATTTCCTTACCGAGGGATTTTGAGTTTCCTTTCCAACTGAAAATAGAGTTAATCCATGTACAAGTATTTGCATATTTATAAGATTTTATATACAGTTTTTCTTTGTAATAATGTAAAAAGATATCCTGGTCTATTAAAAAATCAATCTTTGAAAATCATATAGCTAAATTTGAATGAACAAAACATGGTTAAAAACAATTACATAATTGTTCAACTTAATTCAACTGGCAGTACTATGGTATATACTGTTATTTTTCAACTTAATTCATCTCTCAGTACTATGGTATACACTGTTATTGTTCAACTTAATTCAACTGGCAGTACTATGGTTTATACTGTTATTGTTCAACTCAATTCAACTCTCAGTACTATGGTATATACTGTTATTGTTCAACTCAATTCAACTCTCAGTACTATGGTATATACTGTTATTGTTCAACTTAATTCATCTCTCAGTACTATGGTATATACTGTTATTGTTCAACTCAATTCAACTGGCAGTACTATGGTATATACTGTTATTGTTCAACTCAATTCATCTCTCAGTACTATGGTATATACTGTTATTGTTCAACTCAATTCAACTGGCAGTACTATGGTATATACTGTTATTGTTCAACTCAATTCATCTCTCAGTACTATGGTATATACTGTTATTGTTCAACTCAATACAACTCTCAGTACTATGGTATATACTGTTATTGTTCAACTCAATTCAACTCTCAGTACTATGGTATATACTGTTATTGTTCAACTCAATTCAACTCTCAGTACTATGGTATATACTGTTATTGTTCAACTCAATACAACTCTCAGTACTATGGTATATACTGTTATTGTTCAACTTTATTCACTGGCAGTATTATGGGATTTACTGTAATTGTTCCACTTAATTCAACTGACAGTCTTATGGGATATGGAAATTATCCCGTGGGATTAATATTGCAAATATCATGATAACAGGTACTTTGCAAACTTAATTTGGTAGCTGAAATAAGATTTAATATAAAATGGCGAATTGGATACTAAACAACAGAATATTTTGAATTAACATTACATATTTCTTAACTATATCAAATGTCACGAGATCAAATATAACTATACCGTTCCATTGCCAATACCCTTGATGACATTGCAACATCTCTCTCTCTCTCTCTCTCTCTCTCTCTCTCTCTCTCTCTCTCTCTCTCTCTCTCTCTCTCTCTCTCTCTCTCTCTCTCTCTCTCTCCATTTGAGTGTGTATTTTGTATTTCTGATTTCCTTTCCGTATTTAAAACTTTAACACTCAAATAAATCACTGTCTTGTAGACAAAATTCGATGGTTAAGACTGTCCATATCCATATGACCTTTGTAAACCCTATGTTAACCCCCGGTGAAAAAACGTGTACTCATTTTTGTATTAACCCCCAGTGAAAATATATCCATGTTTATATTAACCTTCAGTGGAAATATTCACGTTTACATTAACCCCCAGTGAAAATATGTGTATTAATGTTTATATATACAGTTACTGAAAATGGTAACATTTTTCCTTGACTCCCATGAAAATTATTACCGTACCACCAATGAAAATAATCATGTTTCTATCAACCCTAATAAAAATATTCATGTTTATCTTAACCCCCAATTAAGATATCCATATTTATATTTACCACCAGTGAAAATATTCATGTCCATATTAACCCTTAGTGAATATATTCACCTTTATATTAACAACCAGTGAAAATATTAACCTGAAGTGAAATTATTCTCGTTGCTATTAAAACTCAATGAAAATATTCATGTCTATAGCAACCCCAGTGACAATATTCATGTTTATATTATCCCCAAATGACAATATTTGTGTTTTTATTATCCTCCAATGAAAACATTGATATTTATATTATCCACCAGTGACAATATATCATGCTTATATTATCCCACAGAGACAATATCCATGTTTATATAATGCCGAAGTAAAAATATTTATGCTTATGTTATCCTCCAGTAAAAATATCTCTGTTTATATTATTCTCCAGTGGAAATATTACTGTTTATATTATCCAAGCGAAAATATTTATGTTTATATGATCCACCAGTGACAATATTCATGTTTATAATATCCCACATAGACAATATTCATGTTTATATCATTCCCCAGTGGCAATATTCATGTTTTTATTTTCCTCAAAGAAAACATTCATATCTATATCATCCCCCAGTGACAATATATCATGTTATATTATCCCATAGAGACAATATATCATGTTATATCATCCCATAGAGACAATATTCATGTTTATATCATTCCCCAGTGGCAATATTCATATTTTTATCATCCTCCAGTGAAAACATTCATATCTATATCATCCCTAGTGACAATATATCATGTGTATATGTGTATTATATCATCCCACTGAATCTATATTAATGTTTATGTTATCCCAAAGTGGAAATATTCATGTTTATGTTATCCCCCAGTAAAATATTTAATGTTTATATTATCCCCCAGTGAAAATATCTATCTTTATATTATCCCCCAGTGAAAATATTCATAACTATATTGTCCCCCAGTGACAATTAATCATGTTTATATGACACCCTAGTGACAGTATTCATGTTTATATTATCCCCAATGACAATATTTATGCTTATATTATCCTCCACTGAAAATATCCATATTTATATTATCCCAGTGAAAATATTCATGTTTATATTATCTTCCAGTGACAATATATATGTTCATATTATCTCACAGAGACAATATTCATGTTTATATGATCAACCAGTGACAATATTCATGTTTATATTATCCCATAGAGACAATATCTATGTTTCTGTTATCCCCCAGTAAATATTCATGCTTATATTATCCCCCAGTAAAAACAAATTCATGTTTATATTATCCACCAGTGACAATATTCATGTTTATATGATCCCCCAGTAAAAATATTCATGTTTACTTGATCCCTGAATGACAATATTCATGTTTATATCATTCCCCAGTGGCAATATTCATGCTTTTATTATCCTCCAATGAAAACATTCATAGCTTTATCATCCCCCAGTGACAATATATCATGTTATATCATCCCACAGAGACAATATTTCATGTGTATATTATCACACAGAGACAATATTCATGTTTATGTTATCCCCCACTGAAAATATTCATGTTTATATCATCTTCCAGTGACAATATTCATGTTTACATTATCCCCCAGTGAAAAAATTCATGTTCATATTATCCCACAGTGAAAATTTTCATGTTTATATTATCCAAGTGCAAATTTTCTTCTTTATATTATCCTCGAATGACAAAATTTATGTTTATATAATTCCCCAGTGGCAATATTCATGTTTTTATCATCCTCCAATGAAAACATTCATATCTATATCATCCCTAGTGACAATATATCATGTGTATATTATCCCATAGAGACAATAATCATGTTTATGTTATCCAAAGGTGACAATATTCATGTTTATATTATCAACCAATGAATATATTCATGTTTATATGATTCACCAGTGACAATATTCATGTTTATGTTATCCCTCAGTGAAAATAGTCATTTTTATATTATCCCAGTGAAAATTCAGGTTTATAGTATCCCCCAGTAAAAATATTCATGTTTATATTATCCCCCGGTAGAAATATTCATGTTTATATATCCATCTGTGAAAATATTCATGTTTATATTATCCTCCAATGAAAATATTCTTTTGTATATCACCCCCAGTGAAAATATTCACTTTCACTTTTAAGGTTCTACCTATTGAAGCTGGCATTTCTGGTAAGTACTTTGCCCCTGACGGTCCTGGTGGTCCCAGTGGTCCTGCTGGTCCTGGTGGGCCCGGTGGTCCTGCTGGTCCTGGTGGGCCCGGTGGTCCTCGTTCACCTTTACATTTTTTACAGCGCCTCTTCTTCCTTCTCTTTTTATTTCCACGAGACCTTTGTTTCCTTCTCTTGGGTATTGCTGTATATATAATGACATATTTAGATCTGTGATAACATTCATAATGTTATATCTTAGCCCGATATAAGACTTGGTTACTATCAAAAGACTTAGTCGATATTGTCATAATATTCGCATCTGCAGATATAAATAATACACATATATATATAAAAGAGCCAAATGGACTTGTAAAGTTAAAAAAAAGCCCTGGTAACTATGGTATTCTATTGATAAATAGCTATGCGTAATTATCTTCTACTCAAAATTCAGGCTAAAATGTCTTAATATCAAAATTGCTGCCATGTCTGTAAGTGAAGTGGTTTAGACAGACAGAACTATATCTCAGCTTGATCCATTAGCAAATAGTATTTCCTGGGTGCTTTGAACAGCATGTGGTTATCGTCAGTGTTTGATTATGACTGACGTCACTACAGAGACATAAAGAAAATGTGTAAACTAAAAGCACTTCGTGTGTAGCAAAGTATAAAAACTTAATATTAAAAACAATAAATGTCAAAAGTCAAATAAAAGTCAACAAAAAAACTCACATTAAACAATTGTGTGACTTTCAGCAACATATGTAATTACGTTCAGTGTTGGTGGATATATATATATATATATATATATATATATATATATATATATATATATATATATATATATATATATATATATATAGGCGTCGGAAGCAAATTGAAAGTGGGAGGGCTAAACCAACTTAAATACACACACGCCAGAAACGTCTGGGGACTAAGCCCTAATTTTCAATATATATATATATATATATATATATATATATATATATATATATATATATATATATATCACACATTAATTAACAAATTCGCATTAAACAATTGTGTGACTTTCAGCAACATATGTTATTAGGTTCAGTGTTGATGGACGTATATATATATATATATATATATATATATATATATATATATATATATATATATATATATATATATATATATATATATATATATATATATATATATATATCACATTAACAAATGCACATTAAACAATTGTGAGACTTTTAGCAATATACATGTATACACACACACACACACATATATATATATATAATTCTCAGAAAACCAACCCGTTGGTTTCTCTGTTACTCCTCTCTTTTCCCGGGCTCCTTGATAAGTTTGGTCAAGAACATTTTCAACAGCGGATAGCACGGATGAATTCTGATCTGTGTTGAACTTCTCTACGTCTCCCTACAGGTGAAAGTTCATTGTTGAAATATGTCATTGCAAATAAAAAAAATTATTAGTAGCATTTTATTTCAGTTTGATTAAATTTAGTTTTCATCAACTAGCTTATTATGCAGTGTTGACGTTTTACATTCCCTATATGGTCATTTACCTGCATTGCAGTTATCAAAAACCAGAGAATCAGAGCAAGCTACTTTGGACTACAGGTACTTTATGGAAGAATTGCATTAATCCAATTTAATGAATTATTTTACTGTAGTTTTTGAAAATACAATTAGTAAAACATTTGCCAATAAACTAAGATAATGTTAGACAAATATATACAACAACAACCTCTAGCTTTAATGATATCAAATTACAGATATCAAATATTTTGCATCTAACATACATGTATTTCTGTATATATTTTTGTATTGACGATATTACACTTGGGGTTAGGTGAACTACTTAATATGTCATTTGGAACTGATGGAATGGTCCAAATGTGTGCTTTACATATATAGATCTATCAGTATATAATGAAGGTTCATATACGATTTAGCATTTCAGATTAACTGGTTCTAGATAGTATTGGATCAAAATCTTTTGTTTTATCCAAACGTCTGTGTTGTAATCAGCAATACTTATTACATGAACAAACCCGAAACCGTTTCATCTATTTATAGATATTCTGCAAGTTGGACGGAGTTATCAAACGTAGAAAGGTAGTAGGCAGGTGTGTAGCTACTAGCTAGACAGACGGAGAGAGAGAGAGAGAGAGAGAGAGAGAGAGAGAGAGAGAGAGAGAGAGAGAGAGAGAGAGAGAGAGAGAGAGAGAGAGAGAGAGAGAGAGATCCACACTATGAAAACATGATTAATGGCTCCATATTATAAGCATTACAGGAACCGCTTATGGTGTTCGAGCGAGAAATTTAAAACCGTGAGTCTTCAGCGAGATCCCTGAAGAATCATATAGGCCTATGAAACTTTATTTTAAAGAGAATTGTGTCCACTTCAGACAATTTATTTAACTTTGGCTCTTTTTAATTGAAAAAGTATATTTATGGGCAGGACGTAAATAGAAAAAAAAAAAAAGATCGTGCAATATTTCCCATCAACTATATTTTAGAAAAATACTAAATGATTCACAATTTATATTTTAAAAATATAACAATGTAGTAGACTTACATGATGTAGCCCATTTCTGTAACTTTCACTTTCACTTTTTAGTAAGTTCAAACACACCGAGTGTAATTCTCGGATTTCATGCTTCAGTCGCCAGATCTCGTACGAAGTCCACACAGCATAAACCAAAATAAATGTAGAAAATATATGATAAATATGAAGTTCACAGCAAGACTTTCTCTTGTCCCTCATTTCTGATGCAGGAACTTTCTCTTTGCACTGTTGGTTTGGGAAATCTACTTCCGTCATTGGTGTTGTTATTTATTCCTATCAGTTTGGGTAGCTATATAAATCAACGACAGGCACCTGAGCAAATGTACCCAGAATTTAATGATTCTGCTGCACCAAATCTCTCTTATAAATACACAGCCGCCGATTGTACTTCCCCGTAAATTCCTAGGAAATTGTCTCAAATGTATCCTTCAAGGAAACGATCGACCAGCCATTGCACCACAAGTAGATACATACGTTTAAAGAGGGTAAAATGGTATAAAAATAGATCATATCACTGACACACATCATTTTAATATTTAAATTTCGGACGGGAATTAACCCTCGGTGATCATTAGAAGTTTTGCATTTAATACAAGGAAACGCTAGACAAGAAATGATATAAGAAACTCAAGTTATTCCACGGGAAGTTTTAAATATATTTCATTTGTTAAAATTCCTAAGAATTATTAGAATCTGTATTGGTAGGAGTTACAATTAAAAGTCGTTTTAGAACAACATGTATCTAGACTACTACAAACTAGATAATCGTTCACTGCAAAACAAAATGTAGGTTTGATAGATAACCATGCTACCGTTATGTTGTAGCGAGTTTTTCCAAAACATGTACTTACAAACTTATCCTACTAACGAGCCCTACAGATTCCTAGTGCTCCCCTTGAAATTTAAGCACAAATTGTATACCGATCAAATAAAAATTCAACTTGTGTATAATGGAAATGTTTTGAAGATGGATTCAAAAATTTAAAGTTTAAGATTCTGCTTGGGGTCTTCTACGTCCACTCACAAGGGCCCAGCATATATTTACAATCCTAAACCAAAACACTGGGTTTATCCTGACCACACTGCATACGACAAGATATCATATGGTTACATAAATATGCAGTCTTTATCAAAATTTGCAAAATCAAAGCGAGCCATTTTATAAGATATAGATTCTACTAATATATTCTGAAATCCCCTTACGATCTAACAACAGTGTCACAGAAGCTGAAATACGCTTGCTATGGTGTTGCAATGTTTACAATGAAATGACCCTTTCAAGCTTGAACGTGTATCTGGGTCTGGCAAGGGATATTACATTACTATGATTGACTCCAAAACAACAAAATAATGTCTGTAAATATGTCCTTGTAGTATGTAGGGAATACACCCAATTCGGTGTCCTAAAATACATTAAAAAAAATATTTCTTTTACATAAAGACCCCTGACGTTTTGGGAAATTTTCTATCCATGGCACTTAATACAAAAATTACCGGACAAGGACTACTAAAAATATTTTAGACATTCAAAAATGCTTTGTAAATGTCTAAATTAACAATAAACAGACAAGGAAGGATTAGTGTTTTAGTATTTTGGGGTGACAAAAGACTCCAGAAAAATCTGGTTTGGCATGTGGGGAACCCCCACATATGTTTTAAGAATTATCTGAAATATGGAATTTATTCAAAGGAAGTTCCTTAAACGAATAAAGAAGTGTACTGTGATTCATTGTATATGTAGCATATATGTTTGCTTGGTTTTATCCAAATTCATCAATTGTAAAGGAAATCCATTTTTTTACAGCTATACAGTGGTGATCATTTTTTATTGGCGGAGAAAATCCATATACATTGTATATTGTAAGCGGAAAAAGATCACCGGACTTCCGCAGATCAACTTAGATCAGCGAAGCTCGAACATGCATTGACCAGAGGTGAGAAATCTCGTGCTGGAATTACTAAGTCACTTTGTGTTCACTTTCTTTTAAGCATACTGCATTAAAATACATGGGGTGAGAATTATTTTCGATAAATACATGAAAATACCCATATTTCTAAATTAAAACTTTTACCTAGTAGAAAAAAAAATCTCAAATGACATTGATAACATAATTTTTAGAACAATCCAATAATTATAAGTAATAGAAATACGATAAAACAATCATTTAACAAAATTTTATACATTTACACTCACCAATATCATGACATTATCACCTACAGAAGACACCAACACTCACCAATATCATGACATTAACACCTATGGACACCTGCACTCACCAATATCATGACATTAACACCTACAAAAAACACCTACACTCACCAATATCATGACATTAACACCTACAAAAGGCACCTACACTCACCAATATCATGACATTAACACCTATGGACACCTTCACTCACCGATATCATGACATTAACACCTATGGACACCTGCACTCACCAATATCATGACATTAACACCTACGAAAGACACCTACACTCACCGATATCATGACATTAACACCTAAGGACACCTGCACTAACCAATATCATGACATTAACACCTACGAAAGACACCTAGACTCACTGATATCATGACATGTTAACACCAACCAAGGACATCTGTATGCACAAATATTTTGATGTGCTAAACCACCTTCCAATGACAAAGAATAGTTTTCACTTAAAATATCAAAGCTTTCTTTAACTTTCAGTTCAATTAAACGATAGTCTGAAATATTTTTTTAAACTAAAAATCTTTCCCAAATAGTCAATCCATGTGTTCTAAATAAAAGTTTAAAATGTTCAATAAGAAATTTCTGGTAAATCAACACAAAATTTAATTTTTTTTCCAAAAATTACATTTTTCCATTAAGATTATGTCCCTTTTTCTTAATTACAAAAGCCCCTGCCAACACAAGCACTGTACATCAGCAATGCATGTGTCTTACATTGTAACTCTAATAATCTGTATATAGACAAAAATAATCACAATAGAATTGTAGATGAAAAATATTTTCTTTTAAAAATAAAAATTGTGCATTCTTTTGATTGGCAATTTTCCATTTGTATAATAAACCCTTTCACGATAACTGCAGTCCTATAACTTTGAGTGGCAAATTGGTAGATTCCCGGAAAATGATGTCAAGAAACAATTATGGTTACAACATCTATGTATTTGTTAGTATTTGTATCATTTTGCAACCCAAAGCCACAGGACTGTAGTTAATGTGAAATATATTGCTTATTACAATACAATAAACTGTATTTGTTTATGTCCAATACAGAATATTTTATCAAAATCAAGAAGAAACGAGATGTAAAAAAGTGTCATAAAATTAGACCTACTGCTATGGCCTCAAGCAATGAAATGTGATATCTTTTACATACCCTGCCTGTCATGATTTGCATGTATATATATATCAATAGTTTATATCAAAGATCAAACTTTTCACATCATAGTCAGAGTTCTTGGTAGCAAAATGCTAAATTAAATCTTCAACTTGTGAGATAAATAAAAACTTACACATCCTAATTGTAATGACCTTCACCTTGAGACAAACAAAAAATCACAAATCCTAATTGTAATGACCTTCACCTTGAAACAAACAAAATCTTACACATCCTAATTGTAATGACCTTCACCTTGAAACACATACAAAATCTTACACATCCGAATTGTAATTACCTTCACCTTGAAACACAAACAAAATTTTACACATCCTCTGTGTATCAATAAAACAAAGACCAAGGTACAACAAAATAAATAGAGGATATTTGACAATTGTTTTTAATAACATGTTTATTATATCGAGTGAGGCAGGAGAATACATATTTAACACGAGTGCATAGCACGAGTTTTAGATATGTATTTTCCTGCCTCATGAGATGTAATAAACAGGTTATTCAAAAACAATTGTCAAATATTCTATTTATTACAATTTTCAGTTATGTTCGTCAGGCCCTAGATTTAGGCTACCCGATGTTCTGAAAAAGTCTACGTACTGCTTGTGAAATGCAAACAAACCAGGTTTTGATTGAAATACATCACTTGACTGTGACTATGCATTTGAAGTTTCTGAAAAAGTGTAATTTATTGCGTAAAATAATTTTACGTGTCAATCATATACTTTTTATAATATTGAGGCCTGGTGAGTTGGTAGGTTACGAAAGAATTTGAAGTTGGTTGTCCTTTTTCCATGGAGAGCTCACACTTGGGATGACATAATATTTGCCATTATGGGGCAGATCCCGATCTGCTAGTAAGATCTAGGGGCAATGTCTGAAATCCTTCACCACAACTGGCCATCAAAATCATCAAGATCCTAAATATAATTCCTTTAATTAATATTAACTTCACCATGCACAGTTACACTGGTCCCTTTATGAGAAACATGCTTCAAAGATCATGCCAAAGTTAGACATGGACAGCAAACTTGCTTCGAAGTTCACCCAATTCGATGTTCATTTTCTGTACTGTATTTCCAGTGTCATTGAATTTTTTCGAAAACTTTCGAACTGTTGACATAGATAGTGGATACATTAAACATTTCCATTGCCTTTCAACCACTTAAACACACTCCATCTAAACATAATATCGTCAGCTTTTTAGTTGGGACAGAACAAGTCTATGCAGAGTCATTTTGTTTAGCTTCAATACGGCGTTATAAATAGCTCATGAAAATCCCTCATTGATACGTCATATCTACAGTGTGTGTTGCAAAGTTTTCACCACGGCATCACCATTTATTGGCATTTGCTAGCAAATGTGATTAGTTTATAATAAAACAATGAATTGACAAACATCATTACATTATAGATTGGATTAATTAATCAGATTTTCAATAGTAGCCTGGCACTGTATTTTGATTGGCTTAATGAAAAATATTGATATTTATCATTAAGCCTATCAAAATGCAGTAAAATCAATGAAAATAACAGTGAAAAATAAAGCTTTTGAAAAATAAGCTTTTTATAAAATCAAAACTAAATATATAATCAATATATATATATATATATATATATATATATATATATATATATATATATATATATAAATATATATGTATATATATATATAATATATATTAACCAGAATACAAGTCTAAAAACTAATTTCTCACAGAACAGAGGTCATGTTAAAACATTCACAAACACACTGTAAGTTCATCAAAGTGTTATGCATTGTGCATAGTCATATTTTCAGTCCTTTTGCTCTAGTGAATGTCTTATCTGGTTGTTTGTATACATCAAAAGTACAACATTAAATAGTGTTAATATTTGTCTGAACATAATACAGGATGCGTAATATTCTCTTACACTCTAATCGTATATATATATATATATATATATATATATATATATATATATATATATATATATATATATATATAGTAGAAATAAAAAGTCCTTGGTACAGTAGAAATAGTAGAAAAATTATTATTCAGAACAACACATTCCTTTGATCATAGTAAATATAATTATTCTTCTGTTAGCGCTTTCAGCCATAGCGGCTCTTCAGACAGAGTAAAACCGTTTTACTCTGTCTGAAGAGCCGCTATGGCTGAAAGCGCTAACAGAAGAATAATTATATTTACTATGATCAAAGGAATGTGTTGTTCTGAATAATAATTTTTCTACTATATATATATATATATATATATATATATATATATATATATATATATTATATATATATATATTTATATATATATATATATATATATATATATATAAATTAACACCAATCACATATCAGTATTGATTTCAGAAATTTATCTGTTATATATTGACTCAAACACTATTTCTACTATTAAAGGGAGATAACCACTTTAAAAAACCAAATAGAAATAACGTGCTGAAAAAACAAAAATTTACATCTCATACTGGAACCTATCATTAAGTTATTTACATTTACATCTCATAGTGGCACCTATCATCATTACGTTACATACATTTACATCTCATAGTGACACCTATCATCATTACGTTACATACATTAACATCTCATAGTGGCATCTCTCATCATTACGTTACATTCATTTACATCTCATAGTGGCATCTAAAAAACATCTCAAGTGGCAAATCATTACATTACTCATTTACATGTGGCAACCATTACATACATTTACATCTCATAGTGGCACCTATCATTACATTATATACATAAAATTTCTCATAGTGGCACCTATCATTATGTTACATACATATATTTCGTGGCACCTACATACATTATACATATATTTCACATAGTGACACCGATCATTATGTTACATTATACGTTACATAGTGGCAGCTATCATTATACATACATCTCATAGTGACTATCATTACATTATCATATATTTCACATAGTGGCACCTTATCATTACATTTACATAAAATTTCTCATAGTGACCTATCATTATCACATCACATAGTGGCACCTATCATTATGTTTACATACATTATACATCACCTATCATTATGTGACACATATATTTCACATATGGCAGCTCTTTATGTTACATATATTTCACATAGTGGCACCTATCATTACATTATATACATATATTTCACATAGTGGCACCTATCATTACATTATATACATAAAATTTCTCATAGTGGCACCTATCATTATGTTACATACATATATTTCACATAGTGGCACCTATCATTACATTATATACATATATTTCACATAGTGGCACCTATCATTACATTATTATCATCATATATTTCGTTGGCACCTATCATTACATTATATACATAAAATTTCACATAGTGGCACCTATCATTATGTTACATACATATATTTCACATAGTGGCAGCTATCATTATGTTACATACATATATTTCACATAGTGGCACGTTATCATACATTAAATACATATATTTCACATAGTGGCACCTATCATTACATATCATCATTAAATTTTCTCATTGGCACATACATTAACATACATCACATAGTGGCACCTATCATTACATCATACATATATTTCACATAGTTATCATTACATTATATACATATATTTCACAGTGGCACCTATCATTACATCATACATAGTGGCATCTATCATGTTACATTATATTACATAGTGGCAGCTACATTAACATACATCACATAGTGGCAGCTATCATTATCATACATTATTTCACATAGTACATACATTATTTACATACTCACATAGTGGCAGCTCATATCATCATTATTTCGTTGGCACCTATCATTACATTATATACATATATTTCACATAGTGGCACCTATCATCATTACATAAAATTTCACATTGGCACCTATCATTTACATCTATATTTCAGTGGCATCATTATCAGTTACATACATATATTTCACATAGTGGCAGCTATCATTATGTTACATACATATATTTCACATAGTGGCACCTATCATTATGTTACATACATATATTTCACATAGTGGCACCTATCATTATGTTACATACATATATTTCACATAGTGGCAGCTATCATTATGTTACATACATATATTTCACATAGTGGCACCTATCTGTAAGTAACAAATATTAAAGTGCACCCCAAACGCTTGATAAACCTTTTCAAAAAATGTTAGTTTATGATGCATAAATGCATTTGTTGAAAATTTGAAGTCGATCCGATGTCTCATTCCGGAGATATAAGCTGACAAAGTTGGTTTTTTTTTCCTGCGGGAAATCCAATCAAGAGAAAAATCTGAAAACTTCTAATGGCTGTGACATCATTGAGGGAACGCCCGTACAACAGCCATTGGCGGGTATAGAGAAAGTGGGCAAGTTTTCTAGTTCAGAATCCAGTTTGGAAGATGATTTTTATACTCAATCCTGAAGTAACGATGAAAGAGATTCTCATGATAATTACAAGATGTTAAGTGTTTCATTTACAATAAATATAATTCATTCAGCAGAGAAGTATGTGCTAAATATGTCTTTACAATCACCACTGTGTATAGAAATACCAGCGTCCGATGTTTTCCAGTGTTGTGTACAATATCCTGTAAACATAAACTTTCAGATAATGTCATTTCGGCACTTTCATCTTTTAATCCTCATTGATGTTGTGGAATCACTGACAGTGAGACAACATGTGATATAAAACGTTAGATTTAGAATAGCGGACATTATATTATCAATAGGATTTCCAAATGGGCGTATGTGAAAATAAATATGTGACAATTCTTTTTTCTTTTGCACGCATTTGACAATTTTTACAAAAGTGTATTGAAGATTAATTCATGATATTGAATTTAAAAAAATGCATATACCCAAATTTTAATGGAGTGTTTATTATCTGTTGAGAGAGAGAGAGAGAGAGAGAGAGAGAGAGAGAGAGAGAGAGAGAGAGAGAGAGAGAGAGAGAGTTTTGTTCAGCAGAAACTTTTACTACAAAATATTTAAATATCTATTTATCTATTTTACATTACATCAGCAACATATATAACACTTTTTAAAGTGGAATTATGAAAATTAAGAGTAAAAATTCTGCTATTCAGTTTAATGTTCCGTTATTTATTTTGTTTTTTTTTTTGTTAAAAAGATTCGTATGAAATATATTTATATAATTTGATAGAATTAGATTTGTCATAATTTACAATAAAACATGCATTTTGATGTAAACTAACAACAGCAATATATCGCTGCTCACAATAACAGATACATTTTTACTGTGTGGTATTTCTTAATCTTTTAACTTTTGTGAATTGTATAAAATATAGTTTTTTTAAATAACAGGAAAGAAATGTAATAGTTAACTAAATAAAATACATTTTGAACCGAAAATAAGGAAATTCAGGAAGTAAAAAATACTGTTTGGTGTTTTATAAATTAATTTATTTTTCCATTTATTTTTCCATTTATTTATTTATCTCTTTATTTCGGTACATTTAAAATAATGTGTTGGGAAATGCAATAATCCACTGTCAGGTGTTTAATATGCCCCTTCATAAGCTACATCTGAAACTTGACAGATTTGAAAATCAGCATGTAATCTAGTCCTCAACTGTCTTTAAGTTATCTTTTTATCTTTTGGAAATTTGTGAACAGCGGGACCTGTTTAGATGTATTTCTGTACTTAACAAAAATGCACTGATTAACCAAGACTGTTTAAAATAATCCGCCGATATGTTATCTCGCTATACTTGTAATACTGTAGGCTAATGACTTTCACACCCTATAGTGCCTGACCTCTTCCTCCGATGACGTAGCAGACCTAAAGCCGTTCGTAAGAATTTTAAAGGTGTGTAAACGGGATTCAGATACTTTTTGCTAAATATCTTGGGACTGAGACATCGGATTGACTTCAAATTTTCGACAAATGCATTTATGCATCATAAACTAATAATTTTTTAAAAGTTGTATATAGCGTTTGGGGAGCACTTTAAATATTTTAATTTTAAGCATGCAGACATTATGAAATTTAAAAAAAATTACTGTTCAACCAGACCAGTGAATAAAGGAATTTCACTGGTCAAAGAAAATTTTATTTACTGGTCTGTATATATACATAATTGAAATGAAATTGAAAATTATTGGTCATTTGGACCAGTTATCAGATAGATTTCATTGGACTTTTCTAAAATTTACTAGTTTATCTGGCAAGACTGTTGATTTAAAAAATTCTGAGCATGTATATACTGATCATGTGTATGAAGAATATGAACATACATAAAAAACAATTTCAGATTAATAAGTACAAATAAATTGTTTTTTATGATTTAAACAATCTAAAGCTTTGGTGACTCCTAAAACCAATGAAATTAAGTAAACTTTGGAACACAGCTTCGCTGTTATATTAATATACATCAACATTTACAAAATCAAATGCTCTATACATTTCAAATCTTTTCACCAAATCAAATACTTTGAACAAAATGATATTTTTTGGTTTCCATGTCTATGACAAGTAGGATTTACAGTAGCTTTTTAAAAGAATTTCAAAAAAGTATAGATATATTTAGTAAATTTTTTATCATAAGATATTTCTGTCTATCAAAAAACACTTTGTCATGTATTGCATTATTTCATAAATTGTGTCCCCCATTCAATATCTATGAAGGATGCAACAGAGCAGAACTCTGTAAGACAGTCAGTATCTTATATAAACATTATAAAAACACAGAATTCCTGAACCTGCTTAATATACTGGACTGCTTGTGAACACAAGTAAATTTAAACTGAATTTAAAACTGTATGAAAAATATGCCAGCAATAGGTTTGTCTTGTGAATTCAATAAATTAAACATACATGTCAGATAGATTTTTCCCAGTTTCAGAGAACTCTGGAAACCCATGTAGAAAATGTCTAATTTTTATTACTTGTGGTTATTTCATTATGACTTGTTATTTAATTAAGACTTATGGCTACCTAATCATAACTTGTGGTTATCTAATAATGACCTGTGGTTATTTAGTCATGATGTGGTGTTAACCAATTATGACTTATGGTTATTAATTTTTAACCTGTTGTTATTTAATTATGACATGTTGTTATTTAATTATGACTTGTTATTTAATTATGACTTGTTATGGTTATTTAACCATGACTTGTGGTTATCTAAAAATGACCTGTGGTTATTTAGTCATGATGTGGTGTTAACCAATTATGACTTATGGTTATTTATTTTTTAACCTGTTATGTCTAGTTCTTTATTTATGCCCTGTTGTTATTTATTTATGGCCTGTATTTATTTATGACCTGTTGTTATTTATTTATGGCCTGTTATTTATTTATGACCTGACTTATCTATTTAGGACATGTTTATTTATTTATGACCTGTATGACCTGTACTTATTTATTTATGACCTGTTGTTATTTATTTATGACCTGTTGTTATTTATTTATGGCCTGTTATTTATTTATGACCTGTGCTTATCTATTTAGGACATGTTATTATTTATTTATGACCTGTTATTTATTTATGACCTGTGCTTATCTATTTAGGACATATTATTATTTATCTATGGCCTATACTTATACTTTGTTATTTATTATATGACCTCTATTTATGGCTGTAGTTCTTTATTTATGTTATTTACTTATGACCTGTTGTTATTTGTTTATGATTGTATTTATTTTATGGCCTAGTTCTTTATTTATGGCCTGTACTTATTTATTTATGACCTGTTTTATGACCTGTATTTATTTATGGCCTGTAGTTCTTTATTTATGGCCTGTACTTATTTATTTATGACCTGTTGTTATTTATTTATGACCTTTTGTTATTTATTTATGACATGTAATTATTTATTTATGACCTGTAGTTATTTATTTATGACCTGTACTTATTTATTTATGGCCTGTACTTATTTATTTATGACCTGTTGTTATTTATTTATGGCCTGTTATTTATTTATGACCTGTGCTTATCTATTTATTATTTATCTATGGCCTATACTTATTTATTTATGACCTGTTGTTATTTATTTATGGCCTGTTATTTATTTATGACCTGTGCTTATCTATTTAGGACATGTTATTATTTATTTATGGCCTATACTTATTTATTTATGACCTGTATGGCCTGTACTTATTTATTTATGACCTGTTGTTATCTATTTATGGCCTGTAGTTCTTTATTTATGACCTGTTGTTATTTATTTATGACCTGTTGTTATTTGTTTATGAATTGTTGTTATTTATTTATGGCCTGTAGTTCTTTATTTATGGCCTGTACTTATTTATTTATGACCTGTTGTTATTTGTTTATGACCTGTGCTTATTTATTTATGGCCTGTAGTTCTTTATTTATGGCCTGTACTTATTTATTTATGACCTGTTGTTATTTATTTATGACCTTTTGTTATTTATTTATGACCTGTGCTTATTTATTTATGACCTGTACTTATTTATTTATGACCTGTACTTATTTATTTATGACCTGTAGTTCTTTATTTATGACCTGTTGTTATTTATTTACGGCCTGTAAATCTTTATTTATGACCTGTTGTTATTTATTTATGACCTGTAGTTCTTTATTTATGGCCTGTACTTATTTATTTACGGCCTGTAGTTCTTTATTTATGACCTATTGTTATTTATTTATAGCCTGTACTTATTTATTTATGACCTGTTGTTATTTGTTTATGACCTGTTGTTATTTATTGTTGACCTGTACTTTTTATTTACGGCCTGTAGTTCTTTATTTATGACCTATTGTTATTTATTTATAGCCTGTACTTATTTATTTATGACCTGTTGTTATTTGTTTATGACCTGTTGCCTTATTTATTTATGACCTGTACTTATTTATTTATGACCTGTTGTTATTTATTTATGACCTGTAGTTATTTATGACCTGTAGTTATGACCTGTACTTATTTATTTATGACCTGTTGTTATTTGTTTAAGACCTGTTGTTATTTATTTATGACCTGTAGTTATTTATGACCTGTAGTTATTTATTTATGACCTGTAGTTATCTATTTATGACCTGTTGTTATTTATTTATGATGTGTGGGTATCTAATTATGCTGTATGGTTATTTAGTTGACTTTTGGTTTTCTAACTATGACTTGTGATTATTAAGTTATGACTTGTGGTTATTCATTTATGGCTTGTGGGTATTTATTTATGAATTCTGGCAATTTATTTATGATCTGTTGTTATTTAATTATGACGTGTAGGCATCTTATTATGAAGTATTGTGATTAAGTTATGACTTGTGGTGATTCAGTTATGTCTTGTGATTGTTTAACTGTTTTAGATCAATGTAGTCATGTTCTGTAATCAACTCCTACAATAACTTACATAATAAGACCCAACATTTGACAGTTTGTAAAATTATACATTTCAACTACAAATTAGTAATTAAGTTTAAAAAATTGCATAAAAATATACATAATGCATAAATGTGTTGAATCAAGTTGAAAAGTTTATTTTGTTACTGTCCGTCAGTATGACACCTAATGAAGTCAGTTTATTTGTAAGCATCTAATATAAAAACAAACAAATATTAAAATCTTCATCTGTTAAAATGACCTTATCCCAATATACTAAATTCATAAAATATCACTGGCCTGCTCCTGTGTTACTGATTAGATCTCCCACTCAAATATTACTTAGAAACATACAGTAACAAGTCTAAGATCACTTCTGATACAAGTCTTCATGATTTATATAAACAGCACCAGAGAAATAACAAATATAACATTGTAAATCACTAACACCCCTGGTAAGCTATATGACCTCTACAACTTTTATTTGGCACAAAGGAAATGCTCTTATCATGTAAAACACAAAATTTTACACCTCAACAGATGATGTTTAAGTAGAAAGGCTGAGAGCTTACTGTCATTGTCACACGATCTTTTTTTTTGTTGTTTTGTATTGTTGTGTTGTATTTTTGTAATTTGTTTGGAAGTTTTGTTTGGTATTTTTGTCATTTTGTAGTTTTGTTGTTTTGCATTCTTTTATTTTTGTTTTATGTCGTGCCAAATATTGTAATCTGAAGACATTTTTGGCCATGACAAATACCAGAAATATGTAAGTACTTATATTATGATGATACAAATTGTATACCTGCAAATGATTATACCATTTCAACAGGGTATGCTTACTCTTCCACGGCATTTGATCCCACCTCTGGATTTCCAGAAGTCCATGTTTGACCAATATCACCAGGTTATATGTATTATGGACATCCTGTAGATTTATATTTTGGTATCTGAGATTTTATATTCCATATTTAGATGAGAGGGTGAATTTAAATTGAAAGCTAAATAGTTGAACAAAGTACACAAAGTCATCCATAAGAGAGATTTACTGTGTGTCCCAGCAAAGTCTTTTTTTTTTTTTTTTTTTTTTTTTTTTTTTGAAATATCTCGTAAAAACGTTGTCATATGGGTAGCACTTATCTTAGACTGGCTGAATATTTGTTTTGTCTTAAAAGGGCAGAAATAACCAGAGGCGAAAAATGGTCAGTTGTTGAGTATATAAATATCTATAATTAAATATCAGGGCCTGGCACCATAAAACTTAAGAATTTACTCAAGTCTGAGAATATTCTCAAATTGATGTGTTCAGCCAATCAGATTTCAGGATTAGACAGATTTGAGTGAAATTTTTAAACTTAAGAAATTCTTAAGTTTTATGGTTCCAGGCCCAGAACTCTTGTGATTGCACATGCAAAACTATCTCATGATAATAATACATAATTATCTCATGATTATACAGTGGAACCTCACCTGAAGACTCTCTCCCCTAAGGGGAAACCGAAGAATCCCTCCCCTCAAAACCTGAAGACTCTCCCCTCAGGAGACCATTTACCATTTAAAACCATAAACATTCTGTCTCTTGTTTCTTATTAAATAACAAGTAAGTCTAGACACTAACTTAAGAGATCACCTTGTCAATCAGACCATTTTGAATTAGTCAGGCTGTCTTGATTGCGAGGTTCCACTGTACATACCTATTTCATGATTATTATGGGATATGAGATACATTTGCAAGGTAAAAAAAAACAGAAAAAGAAACCAATCTCAATAAACACAGATAGTTATGTTTACAAAAGCATGCTGAATGTGGACAGCAGTTTTTTGAAAAGAAAAAGTTAAATAATCACAATAAGTTAATGAACAATTGTAATAGCATGATGCTTAATCTGGTTGCCATGACATCAAATATTACAGAAAATATAAATCATCCTCAACATGAAATTTAGTTAGAAAGCAAATGTCTAGGCAAACTGATCAATAAACTGGGTGCTTCAAAGATCAAAATATTACAAGTTAGGTCTAACCTTGAAATCCACATAAACTTGATCTGATGCCAATAAATTCAGTCAACACTCAATTCAACTTTTATTTTAATTCTTAGATTAAAAAAGATAGAATATACTTTATAAAAAAAAGTTGTATGTTTTTAATAATATGTTTTAAGATAAATTACCAAAAAGGAACACTTTATAAACATACCAGTATTAAAGTTCTACATATAAGTCAGATTTGTATATTATTAGATATTGATGGTTTATAAATAGCTGAAGTATCACCTACATATAAGTCAGATTTGTATATTATTAGATATTGATTGTTTATAAATACCTGTAGTATCACCTACATATAAGTCAGATTTGTATATTATTAGATATTGATTGTTTATAAATACCTGTAGTATCACCTACATATAAGTCAGATCTGTACATTTTCAGATACTGGTGGTTTATAAAATACCTTTAGTTGCTACATTTACAGAAATGTTTAAGCACGGACATCTATCGACTGGTTTTTGGGAGTGATCAAATTAGAATCACATTTTTTCGTCAGTAATGAATCCTAATTTATTTAAGTCGTAAGACCGTGTTCAAGTTTTGCAACTTTCTGTAAAAGTCTCCCCTGAGTGATATGTCTCGGCGTCTATGTATACATTTGTACATCCATAGAGCAAATATCACAACTTACAGCACTTCACCTATCTATTGCTGTCGACATCACTAAGTAAGTGAACGACCATTGAAAGCAAAATTAAAACTTATGTACAGAAAAAAGCAAAGCTTTACAAGGAATCTTTTATGTTCTTGTGATCATTGTGATTACTCATATGATAAATATAAAGTCAGTTTTGATTGGTACAATAAGAGAGCAGCTCATCGCAAGCCTTGGCTAACAAAGCTTAGAGACCACTTAGATTTGATTGATCAGAACTCTTATCGGCAGTATCTAAGATACATGAGCAGCTAATCACAAGCTCATCCCTGACTGAAATATTCAACCCCTTGGGTGAGAATTGCCTATCCCATATGAATACTCATCCATGACCATAACAGCTTTTTATAATCTCCACTGTCATGCAAACACTCAAAGATTACTAAGACATGCAAACCTAGTTTCACAAATTAACCAATCAGAATATGTTATTTACCTCTGAAGAACAACAGAGCATTGTGAAGCATTTTTAACAGATGAATTCCATACATCATATTCTATCGGATATCCTGGTCTCTGGAATGTTACAGCCACCTTGACACTCATTCTTGCTTTAACACATCATGATGAATGTTGGCCACTACACAACCAAATGTACTCATAACGGTAGGAAGTTCCTGTCCTTCTACCCATGTTTGTTTTCCTTTGTCTTCTTTCAGCCAGCAAAGTCCGGCCATCCAACTTTTGTCATCTTCACCTCCAACAATGAGTATTGTGTTG
Organism: Atrina japonica; assembly: GCA_030159075.1. NCBI lineage: Eukaryota > Metazoa > Mollusca > Bivalvia > Pterioida > Pinnidae > Atrina > Atrina japonica. The sequence continues at coordinate 1,968,134 of BROG01000038.1, read as the reverse complement.
GTATACTTAACAATACCTTCAATACAAATGTTTTAGAATATCAGTAAAATCAGCTACAGCTGATCATGAAATGGTCGAATATATCACTGAAGTTTATATCTTATCTACAAAACCAATGACCTTGGGAACATGAAATTTACATTTTATTAGATGCTACATATCTCAATTTTGAAGGAAAATTGATCTGATAGTATATAATATTAAGCGGTAATGCTGAAAAAGTTACATACATACAAAGGTAGCATTACATATGTCACACAATGAAGAACCTCAACTGATCATGTCCACTTAGTCACTTAAATGATCTGAAAATTCATATGGGTACTAAAATGATTGTAGCAAATGAGAGTAATACCTGTGTGGTAGGTATAAATTAGATTGTAGACACACACATACCTGTGTCATAGGTATAAATTAGATTGTAGAAATAAACATACCTGTGTGGTAGGTATAAATTAGATTGTAGACACACACATACCTGTGTGGTAGGTATAAATTAGATTGTAGACACACACATACCTGTGTGGTAGGTATAAATTAGATTGTAGACACACACATACCTGTGTGGTAGGTATAAATTAGATTGTAGACATACACATACCTGTGTGGTAGGTATAAATTAGATTGTAGACATAAACATACATGTGTGGTAGGTATAAATTAGATTGTAGACACACACATACCTGTGTGGTAGGTATAAATTAGATTGTAGACACACACATACCTGTGTGGTAGGTATAAATTAGATTGTAGACATACACATACCTGTGTGGTAGGTATAAATTAGATTGTAGACATACACATACCTGTGTGGTAGGTATAAATTAGATAGTAGACATACACATACTGTGTGGGAGGTAAACAGTATTGTAGACATACACATACCTGTGTGGTAGGTATGAATTAGATAGTAGACATACACATACTGTGTGGGAGGTAAACAGTATTGTAGACATACACATACCTGTGTGGTAGGTATAAATTAGATAGTAGACATACACATACTGTGTGGGAGGTAAACAGTATTGTAGACATACATATACCTGTGTGGTAGGTATAAATTATATTGTAGACACACACATACCTGTGTGGTAGGTATAAATTAGATAGTAGACATACACATACCTGTGTGATAGGTATAAATAAGAATGGAGACATAAACATACCTGTGTGGTAGGTATAAATTAGATAGTAGACATACACATACCTGTGAGGGAGGTAAACAGTATTGTAGACATACATATACCTGTGTGGTAGGTATAAATTAGTAGTTACACATACTGTGTGGGAGGTAAACAGTATTGTAGACATACACATACCTGTGTGGTAGGTATAAATTAAATTGTAGACACACACATACCTGTCTGACAGGTATAAATTAGATTGTAACATACTTTTTAAATTCCTATATATTTCGTTAAAAATGCTCGAGAAACCAAGTTTGGCAATAATTTGCTTGCAAATGATTCGTTCTACCTTATTATTTGTATACCTGTATGCACTGGACATGACCTTATTGTCACATAATATATAGGAATATAAAAATTTTTATGCCTGCGTATATTTCTTATTTGTTTTTGTACATCAATCTAAGTAGTAAATAAAAACCAAAATATGCCTATTTCAGTAACTTTAGCATAGGTACCAAATATCAGTAAAACAAGTCTGCCCATGTATATAACATAAGCATGTTTCTCTATCTAGCATAGAAGATTATAAGAAAATACAGTACCCAACAGAAGTAAGCAGACATCCTCATCTGAATTAGAATACATTGTTTATGGTATGCAAAAAGTGTATAGAAATTTGTAAAAAGGGAGATAATTTGATACACAAAACGAAGTTCAAGTAAAAAGTATTGATTGGTAAGTCATGCATATACTTTTGTTATTTCATGAAACGAGCTTTTCTCTATGTAAATACTAGGCTATTGGCGAGTACAATATGCCTCAACAATGAAAAGTACCAACTGAATATGCCCGTATTTATTATGTCAAAACATAAATTATGAACTCTGAAAAAATTCCATTCATACAAATGTATTTATTACTAGATATATAATACCTTGCTTTAAATCACTTGTGTTTATTGTAAACAAGTTACAAACAAAATACAAGTGTAATGGCTGTTATATCATCTAACCTGACTCATCTATATTCATTAACATTTTGGTCTAGTACAGTATTACTTTCTTTTGTACTATATGTTGTATTTTGTAAATAACTAAAAAAATCTTAATAAAAGCTGTCATTTGTTTTTATAGATTGTTTTTATCTTATTTATGAAAACAGTAAATTCAAGGAGGTTCCATATCATGTGACTCTATCAATTATGGAGTTCTAAGGGAGATAACTGAAGATCTATTTGAGATCTCTCAACCACTATATATAACATGTACAAATGGGCAAAGTTACTATAATTAAAGCCTGTTTGTGTTTCAACTTTGACCCCAGAAGTTTCATTGAATAACCACTCTATAAACACACTTCATTATCACATATGATACTCTTCTACATACCTAATATTTCTAGATTCTATACCTAAGTCAAAATAATATGAACTGAAATATAACATATGCCTCTAATGTTTGATTGAGTCTTTTGAAATAACTTAAAGAAATTAAATAAAAACAAAGATTCATTTTTATTCTGTCAAATTTATAGAAATATCAGGTGATTACTAGATACCAACCTGCACCACACAGGGCATTTGGAAGCTCTGGTCCTGGAGCCCAAGTATTTGTAGCTGGATCAAACACCTCTACTGAGCTTACACAGTGCTCTGGCAAAAACTCCTTTTTCCATTTGTCACTCAAGGCAGAATTTCCTCCTAAAAGTTGAAGACAGTTTTGAGAAAAAATCACATCTACAATAAATATTAAACTTTCACAAGACAATATTTCCAAGTAAAATGAAGAAACTAAATCCTGAGATGAAGCATCATTAATATACCGGTATTACATATCGGTGAGGTCATAATTAAAACAAGATGTGTTTGTGAAACATAAATGCCCCCGGTCCCAACTTTATATGTAAGCGGGACGGAATTACCGACAGCCAGACAGACAGATGGACGGACGATCCAAACACTATATGCCCCCGTCGGACCTTCCAGGCCAGGGACATAAAAACACTCACACAAAGACTTAAAAACAAAACAAGAAATAGACAACAGTGAGAGGAATGTTATACATCCAGATGCAAATCAGGCAAAGGTTTTATTTCAAATATATTTTCCCTTATTTTTTAATTTAAAGGATAAAGGATCTTATCATGGTTTTAAAAATGAAAGATATAGCATAGCAGTTTAATGAAATGGAGAAATAAAGACATGTCTTACTAAAGTCTAAAAGCTACAGACAATCATATAATTCCTATGTGCAATCGGCCATCACACAGAAACAGGAAATTTCTTTAAAATAGCATCTATTTGCAATCCCATGATATTTCTCATTAAACCTAGTTGGACATTTTATTTACTTACAAAGAAACAGAAATAATTTTACAGTTTCTAATCTCTAATTACATTGATGAATTATATATTAGAGGGGATTGCTCACCACAATAACATGTGTTTCTCCATTTTACATACTGGCTTGTCTTGCAATATGCGGTGTCTTTCAATTGTGATATTTAATAATTTTGTACAAAAACATAGAATCAGAGAATTTCTTGATGTCATTAAGACTAATGGCTCTAGATAATGACTTAAATCAGTAGTGGTACACTTTTTCTGACACAACTGAAGCATTCAAATTTTAAGCCTTTGTTTTCAATTTTCTATTACCATACATGTACATGACACAGCACCAGATAAGGTTTGTGTTTGCATATTTTATGCATAATAAATGAATGGATACGCAACAAAATTAAAATCCATGCGTAAAATACCCAACACAATTGGATATCTGAAGCGTAATCAAACTAGATCTGAATCTTACCGATACATTGAGAGTATTTGCTCTGAAGGAATCTTGGTCATTAAATGATAAAATGTGTTCAAGACCTATAATGATGATGTGTTTTGCTGACCCCCATCCAGATGTTAAAGTGTGGACATTGTACAGAAAGATAAATACATATTAATTAACTGCAATTTAGCAGCCAAGTTATTCAAAGAAAAACTATGGAAATCATAATTTGGCAACAAACTTGGAAAATACCCACTTGAAACAATAAGTGAATGACCAGGACATTTACATAATAAAAAACATTAAACATGTAAAACTGCTAATGTATGTTTTACCTATGCCTTATTAAGGATGATCCCCTATTAAGGAATTATCATGTATGTATGTGTGCAAACCTAGAAATTCTTTCTTTTTTCACTGAATATACCAAAAACATACTAACTGAAAGCAAAAAAGCAGGTGCAATCCATATTTCTTAATTTTTTGCATTAATTTGCAAATTTAAATTTTAATATGACATTGATGTGTAATATCCTTATAAAACTGTACAAAAGGGAAATCAATGAATTTATATATATTGTATGACACCATCGATTTTGACATATATGTATTAACTAAATGTTGGGCATTGATCGATATAAAACTGAATGTTTGGTCAAAACAATGACTTTTCTTCAAAATAAGCACAATTTATAGCATACAGAGCTCTAAATAGCAAAACAGTAGCCTATCTGGGATATCCTATATTGTATTTTGGCAGAGGAAAATATAGCTACACTGCATAAATAAAAAGATTTAACAAAATAAAAATGTGTGAAAAACTACTTTAACAGGTTTCTTTTACTAATACAACATAAAATATGTTGTATAACAAACAAAAAATATCTATCCATGTTAATTTTCAGTGTACATGGCTAAGTGATACACCCTTTTTAGAAAAATGATACATGTATAAGGAGCAAAATCTAAAAATGTCTTTGTTTTCACCAATCAGTGGCCTTTATTTTGTTACCACAATAAGTGTCACTTTCATAACATCTGCCATTGAATTCATAATACAAAAATACCCCAAATTGCCATTTTTCATGAAAATCTGACAGATTTCAGTATTTACGGCTTTGTAGTACCCCACCACCTTGATTTTTCCCCAAAATTTGTGCCAATACACAATACAAAGTGCAATGGTGAAGTAAGAATGTGTGCAAAATTAGTTTAACAAGTTTCTTTTATTAATACAAGTTAATATATGTTGTTTAAATAAAAAAAAAACAAATATCTATCCATATTAGATTTCAGTATATAAGGCTTAGTGGTACCCAACCTCCTGTTTTTTCTCAAAATTTGTGCCAATACACAATATAAAGAGCAATGGTCAAATAATAAGAATGTGTGTAAAACTAGTTTGACAGGTTTCTTTTATTACTACAATTTGTTATATGTTGTTTAAACAAAAGAAATAGATATCTACCCATGTTAATTTTCAGTATACACGGCAAAGTATTACCCCCTTTTTAGAGAAATAGTATTGCACATTGAAATAAAGAGCAAAATCTGAAAATGTATTTGTTTTCACCAATCAGTGGCCTTTATTTTGTTACCATAGTAAGTGATACTTTCATAATATCTGCCATTGAATTTGTAATACAAAAATACCACAGAGTACCATTTTTCATAAAAATCAGACAATATCAAAATTTTGACCAATCACAGACTTTTATTTTGTTACCATGTCAAACATCCTTTCTGTAACTACCATTGACTTCATCTTGCCAAAATACCTCGAACTGCTAATTTTCATTAAAAGTATCATTGAAATACCTCTTTATACGTACTTATAAAATATCAAAATTGTTGTACTTCAAGAGTTATCTCCCCTAATTGATCTATGACGTAATCAAACAGTGGATCCACCTTAAGTTGATACAATGTTGTACTCAAATATATTAAATAATCTCATTCAATTTTGTTTTTGTATTGTTTATTTCGATATAATAAAACATTTATGGCCATCTGTGTCGGTATACATCCCGAACTATCTCCCTCGCCCTGGGAATATAACTCTTTCCAAGGATACAATTCAGGATGTATCCCTCCACAGAGGGCCATAATTGTATAATGTTTCTAACAACAATATCAATGAAACAGACAAATCTGAGAAATCAGTCCCCACCCTTTGTGAAATCATATGTCATAAAAAGCAAGAGCTCGTACAATGAATGCATAACAAAAAGTAATAAGTCTTTAAACAGAAGCTGAGCAAGATATTTGAACATGACACTTTGTGTACTTTAGATATGTAACTGCACCAAATATGCTGAACTTTGGCCAAGACAAAATATGGCCAGAATGGTGGATGGACAAAATGCAGACCTATAATGACCACAGAATCCAGACTGAAAAATTAAAGTGCAACATAGTTTATGAATCATAGTCATTAAACTAAGGAAAAACACTTTCAGTTTATGGGTAAATACACCAAGTACATATCAATGCACTCAACATCTTCAGAGCAAAGTTAGGTCACTATACAATAAGATACAAATCTTGACTTCAAAACTAATGAATCTGAGTAAAACATATCACCACAAGCCATTTAAAAACACCCTCTGAAACTAAGAAAGCAGAGGTGAAGAAATTTCACAATACAGTAAAACCTGTGAAGAAATTTCACAATATTTATTTTCAGTCAAGGGACTTTTCAATTACCATAGATTTTTGACTGTATTTATTTTCCATTACCATAGATATCATACCCAATTTGACAGAATCTGGTCATGAGATTTGAGAGGAAGTTGAAAATGTACACATGTTGATACTCAAGTTGTTGTAAAAATATTGTATTACAATGAGGTACACTCAGGTCATTTAGTTTGAGATCTCTGGAAGATATGGAAAGCAAATCAAAATACAAAAAATCCTTCATAATAATAATAAGTAAGTGATACCTGTGATACAGAATCTGATACCAGATAACTTTACCTATAACATATATCTTATTTTTATGAACAACACTGCCAGCTAGAACTCTTGCTGTTGTCATGGGAGATAACTCTATCCATGTATCATCTGCTGGGTCATATCTACAATTGAAAACAAGTTATAAAAATCTCTTTTACTCATAATTGTCCATATCCTAACGAGACATAGAACTAAACACCTCTTCCAGCTTTCGAGAGATTTGTTTTGACTCTCTAGATTTACAAAATCTGTTATACAAATTTGTTTAGGCCATGGTTAACAAATTATATGTGTGGTGTGCCCCTCTTAGAAGTAAGAATATCTTTTTTTAATTCTTTTAATTTTACAATGCAAATTAAACAAACCCATGACAAAATTATAGATTTTTTAAACATTAAATAATAAGTAGATAAAAACTACTTGAAGATTTACAAACATATCTGATGCCTTCTGACTATTTGTTCTCTGCAATATTGTATTCTTTTCTTCCAACACATGTTTTCTATATTTAAAGGGGCACTACTTTTTTTTCATTTTTTTTCCATTTTTACTACTTAGACTGATGTACAGTAAAAAAGAGATATACACAGGCAAAAAAATTCTTAAATTCAAATACCATGTTCTGGAACTTTTTCAATGGCAAATTGATTGACTCAACCTTACTACTTGTTTGTGAATACTACTCTGAACCTGACCTTTTTTCACAAAATATATAGGGATATAAAATTTGTTATGCCTGTGTATATCTTTCATTTATTAGGAGCCAGCCCAGCTCAGTCAGTAGCGTGCTCGACTCTTGATTGTGAGGTCGTGAGTTCAAGTCAAGTAGGCGGCAGGTTGGTTTCCTGTCCTTCGGATGAGAGAGTAAAAACCGAGGTCCCGTGTCACAGCAGGCATCAGCATGTTAAAGAACCCTCACTGCTCAATGGCCGTAAGTGCCGAGCATAGGCCAAATTTTGAACCCCTTCACCGGCATTTAGTGATGTCTCCATATGAGTGAAAGATTCTTGAGTGGGACGTTAAACAACAATACAACCAACTTATTTCTTATAATACATAAAGCACAAGTGGTAAAAGTTGAAAAAATTTAAATAATATTTTTGGTAAACACTGCTAATGTCCCTTTAAGATTTAAGTAGTATAAATCTTTCAGTCAACCCCAAGAAACCTGGATCAAGGCACATCCAACAAGATACAGCTTATAAGAATTAATAAACAATTTATACAACTTATATAAATGACTTTATGTTTCTTGTTGGTACTGATGTTGGTGTAACATAGTAAATAGTGAGCTTTTATCGCATAGATGTGCTTCAGTAAGTTATATAATAAAGATATGTTTGAGAAACCCAAAGCCCTAGAATAAAAACATTCTTCAGATTTTAAAGTGCCATAACTCTAGTAAATACATGTACTGCCAAATGTTGCTCCTAATTTAAGTCATAAGAAATCTTTCTGTTATAAAGAAAGCTACCAAAGTCAAGGAAAGATGTACACAAGTTATTTGACAGAAACGATCAATTTGTAAACAGAAAAGTAGAAATGGACAAACAGAATGAAAGAAAAAAAATAAGCACATCAATCTTTGACCTTGGAGGGGACGGCATGAAAAATATAAAAACGCACACAAACAAATATGCTATTAATTAGAGAAGGGGTACATCTCTTCAATATTCAAGAAAATAGAATTTGCTAGATATATGACAACAAACAAAAGGAATTATACAAACAAGAAATATACATAATTATATGTCTTGTCGAAATAAGCATCATTGATGAAAATACAGGGAAACTTGTATATAACAACCCCCTTAGGGACACAACAAAAACCAGTCTTTATAGGGAGGTGGTCTTTATAGGTTCATTTGTACACAAATGGTACTATTGGGGACAGCAAAAAAACTGTCTTTATGACTAGGTGGTCTTTATACACAGGTGGTTGCTAAAGCAGGTTTTACTGTAACAATTACTAGAGTATGAATTACTTGTGATATTAGATAATGAACATAAAAGTGAAAGAAATACCAGTGTAGTAGCCAATTCATTCCCCATCTAAAACTTTTCCTCAGGAAAAAATTGACTAGCCAATTCTTTCCCTGGGGTTCAAACTGGCTAACCAATCCTTTCTCAGGGAAAAAACTGGCTAGCCAATTCTATCCCCCTCTGCTGAAAGTTCCATGGGGGTTGGGGAGGGACTGGCTAACCAATCCCTTAGTATTACCTTCCCAACAAGAATCTTACCAGAAATCTAATGTGTAACTCTAATTAGATAAATATTATCTAAAAATAACATTGCTTAGATTCATTAGAATGAAAAACATTTATAATAAAAATTTCTCCCTTTCTTTAAACTTTTAACGATGGGGGGAAATTTGACTGGCCATTTCTTTCCTCAGAGAGGACTGACTAGCCAATCCTTCTCTCCAGGAAACATTCAACTGAGGGGAATGAATTGGCTAGCCAGTTTTTTTCCCAGGGAATGTTTCACCAAAAGGGAATTATTGGATGCTACACCAATATACAGTAGAACTTCGATGAGTCGAACTTCAATGAGTCGAATTTCTCGATGTTTGGAACTATTCACAAAGTTCCGAATAATTTTGTTATTTAACGCTACTTATAAACATTTTATAATTCGAATTTTTATGAGTTGAATTTCTCGATGTTTGGAAAGTGGTACATCAAAAACTAAAGCAATACTACCTATGTTTGGAATAAATTTTTGAACCCATTTCTATAAAAACAACGAAAATTCCTACATATAATTCGAAGTCAAAAATTGCATGTGTACAAAATTGCCCCATAATAATTTTTCTCCTTCTCAATAAAACTCAATGTTTTAATTTCATGAAAATTTTAGTTAAATTTAGTACTTATTATTAATCATAATGACTATAAATGTCTTAAATGGTTCTGAAGCAGTCATATACACCTTATAGAACCTGTGAAACTAAAAACGTATGGTTCTCAGTTACCATCCATGAGTCCAAGTCCCGATGTTTCAAACTTTTTCAGGTGGTCCCTTGAACTTCGACTCATCGAAGTTCTACTGTATACAAATGTTTATCTATAACAAATACTAGTGTACAGTTATGGATCAAAGTTGAACTAATATTGATATTTATTTGAGTATGAGCTGGAATATCAGCTGGGACTACCATATTTTACCATTTTATATGCTAAACTTTGCTATCAATGAAAGAAATCTAAGAGATCTTAAGTCATTCTGACACAAGTTTAATACCACAAAATTTTGAGATTTAAACCTCCCAAAACAACAATAAAATATTGAAAGATCAAAAAGCCTGTTTCATTATCCATGATACACAGAAAGCAAATTTAAAGCCATTCTGATATTCATTTTAATAAAATATGACCACTTCCCAAAATTGTAAGGTTTTTACTCTGAAAATAACCCAAGGAATTTTAAATCTTATTTTATAATCTTGATCTATCTATGTGCCAAGTTTGGTTGATCTTCTATGCTCCATTGTGGAGAGACAGACCTAGGTGCAAAAACTTACTTTTACAAAAGTTCTTATCATCCGAAAAAATAATACCTATGTCTCACTTTCACAACTCCATTGCAGTGAGACAAAAACAACTGCAGAAGAAAGCATTTTACCTGTAAGCAGAATGACTGACATCATTTGTTGTTTCTCCTCCAAAGACGTACAGTTTGCCCCTGTAGCTCGTACATGTCATAAACCTCAGTGGCTTTGCTAATGGTGCGACCAGTGTCCAGGCATTTGTGTGTGGATTGTATCGTTCGACTGAACTCAGTATTTCTGTGCCATCTTGTCCGCCAATAGCAAATGCAAATCTGCAAAAATCATGTAAATCGGATAAGAAATAAAAAGAAGAAAACGCAGAGTACTTTTGAACTCATAAGATTTTTTTTCCAGTAAAATATGAAACTATTATACCATTTTTCTAGATCTACCTGTTTGGTACAATGTATTTTACCAGTCCAATTGGACCTTGGGTGTCCAAGTGATTGGAGCAATGCACTGTCATAATTACAGCTCTCAATGATTTTCAGTCTAGTTGGAATATCAACTATGTGAGGAGCTAGCCACATTACTTGTGGAAGACATGAGGTCTTTTCTTTGGAACGATTGTAACCAAGAATTTCTCTGTAACCATTGAAACTGGTCAATACTTTATACATTGTAATTGAAAAATGCTGAGTGTAGCATGGAGTACAAATATACAATGTTTTCTAATTTTGTTTAATACAATATACAATGTTTTCTGATTTTGTTTAATACAATATACATGTACCTAACCCTGACATGTCCAAGACTTGTGATTAATTCTGTAAATAACCTATATCAAAGATAAAAATTCCTGAAATCACTTGAAACCTGTAAATTCTAACTTTTGAATATATAAACTATGTAAATTGTAAATTTATCTATCTGAAATTGTTCATATTAAGTTTCTTAAACACTTTAGTCTACTTTTTTTCCACATAATAAATATATATTGATATGTTCTAGATATTTAAATAACAATTCAAAAAATAGACACCTCTATCCAAAGAAAACAAATGAACAGTTAAGTACATGACACATGTACAAATGTATGTTTAAAAAAAAAAACATAACATTTACCAATCAATGTCAGTTTTGTGGATTTTTTCCCCAACCCCACTTTGCTGTTTATCGACTACCTATACAGATGTTTCTCGATGATTCAAATGTCAAAACCTTGAAGTCTAGTACAAGCCCTAATTTTATACTTCATAAAATTAGTCAATTATTTTAATTAACTCTGCCTCAAAGTGAATATGAAGTCCTAATGTCCAGATTTATTTGTACTTCAACCACATTCATCAGCTGATTATATATAAATAAATGATTAAAATAAAAGTATTCCAAACTGCAAAAAAGAGGGGGAAATGCCTGTGTCATTAATACAAACTTCTCTTGGTGTACAAATATAATGTCTGAAACCTGTACATGTATCTACATTATATATGCTTAAATGTATTGACAAAAATAATATCCTAGAGTTCTTTTAAATGATTCCTCCTGTTAAAACATAACACAACATATATAATCTTTCAAGTCATTGTTTTTATCAATGATCCATGGAAAACAACTGAAAGTTATAAACAGAGAATTTCTTTTATTTTTTCAACATTCATGAGGTCATAACATTACTGGGTTTTACGACACATAAGCTAAACAAGACAAAGTGGTACATCCTGGTTCTATCAAAAACTAAAGCAATACTACTTATTTTCAAGAAATAGCGGTACTGGGTATACACATGTATATGTACAGGTAAAACAGTTTTGCCTTACTCTGATTCTATACAATACTGTAGTTCTCATATGTAGTGCCAAAAATGAGCCTGTAATCCCTGTTAGGATTTAATTAACACTTTTTACATTTGTAAACATGTACCTGTTTATCCAGGTAAAACTATGCATGTATTGTTCATAAAGTGATTAAAGGTATATGTCACAAAACCCAATGTTGTAATGATCTCATGAATGTTAAAAAATATTTTAAAAATCTATGCGTACAATTCAAAATTACTCTCTAACATAGTTAATTAATCATATTGCATAATAAAAAGCATAACTTTATACATACAAATATCTTACCCATCTACAACTGTTAAAACAAACTGGGACCTTGGAACATGCATCTTGGCCTTAGGTTGCCAGTTTTTCTCTATTTGGTCAAAGACATAAAAATTGTTAGACACGCCCTCTGTTGTAATGGAACCTCTATAGTTGATCTTTCGGATAGCACCACCTGCTAGGTAGATCTGATTATCTCCAGTGATTGCACAGCCTGTCATACATAAAGCATTTTAAATGTTAAACAAAATGAGAACTTCTTTTAAATGTGGACAAATTGCACTGAAGCATTGTATATTTTCCCAATTCATCGGACCCTGGATCCAGAATTTAGAGGCAGGAAAATCCCGATTTGACATTTCTCTAAGTATATTTCATTTTTCATCTCCTTTTTTTTTCACTCCATGAATAAAAGAAACTAAAGAGTGACATTTGACAGCATAAATCTGTAAACACTAAAACAATTTTAATTTATGTGTAAATGTTACAAAAATAATTTTGATTGAATATTTTAACTTTTAATACTTTTATGTTGTTGTTTATGTTGTTTAACGTCCCACTCAAGAATCTTTCACTTATATAGAGACGTCACTGAATGCCGGTGAAGGGTTTCAAATTATGTCCTATGCTTGGCACTTACGGCTATTGAGCAATGAGGGTTTTTTAACATGCCGACCATTGGCGTCGGAAGCAAATTGAAAGTGTGGGGGCTAAACCAACTTAAAACACACACACATGCCAGAAACATCTGGGGGCTAAGCCCAATTTTCAACACCTATGTCTATCTTTGCAAAAAATGGGGGGGGGGCTAAGCCCCCCCCTAACCCCCCGGTTCCGACGCCTATGCCAACATCTACTGTAACATGGGACCTCTGTTTTTACTGTCTCAGTCCAAAAGGACAGGAAACTAACCTGCCGCCCGGCTGGCCTCAAACTCTTGACCTCAGGATCAAGAGTCGAGCGCGCTACTGACTGAGCCAGGCCGACTCAACTTTTAATACAGATTGACAGCTGAAGTAAAGGGACAATAAATGTAGTGTGTAATGCTTCATTCTAAAAATATATAATCTCAACATACATGTTCCTATCACCAAAACATTTTACAAATGATTCCTACCCCTCAATACCTGGAGTATACAGACTCTGTGGTAGTTTGCAGATTGGGATTACCTCCCCTGTTTTAGGCAGCAGCATTTCCATACTGTTATATTTCTTCAGAGTGTCTTCTGTGTATGGATTAGCTATGATCATTACTCCCCTTTCATGTGCCATTCCTTTTCTTGGCATCAGATTCAGATCCATTTCTTGTTGTCGGTTTCGAAGCATGTGATAATACCTCACCGTCTCTAAAATATTTTGTAAGGTAACACACTCTTTCAGCATTGGATTTGTATGAATTTTGTCACAAAAATAATATGAACTAATGTTAGCAAAGCGAACACATTTCATGATTTCCATCAGATGTTGCAGTCTATTGGATGTGTCAGTTGTAAGCCAGTCCATACAAGCCTCATACACTGTCTCTTCACTTGAAACATTAATTTCATCGTCACTAATAATTTCAACTAGCTTGTCTGCTGGAAGTGAGAGAAATTCCTGCTGTTTACACAGAACATTAAACTGGTTATTGATGATTTGCTTTGCTTTGCGAGCCAAATCCTGACACTCATGAGCTTTAGCAAAGAAATATACGCCAATACAATTGATAACAGTAATGTGATTTTCCATAAACTCAGCACAACCACTGCGAAGAGATATTAATTGAAATCTGTTTGATGCTGACAAAAGATGCTGGACTGTGTCCTCAGATAGCATCACTTGACCAGTGTAAATATAATCCAATACTAAACTCATAGTTTGTGCATCTAATTCTTTTAGAGATATCTTATCCTGGTGACATTCTGCCATATCTGTAGAAAACATGGCCATGAAAAAAGGACTTGAAACAGCCAGGACATTTTTGTGACATGGAAAATCATGGTTATCAACACATAGAGTTACGTCAACAAATTCTTTGTTTTGATATAGTTTTGAGAATCCATGCAGGAGATTGCTGGCTCTTTTATTATCAATAAATCGATCATCATTTCCTGTTGGTGTGTCCGACATTTGGGAAGCCTCTGGAAATCTGTCATCATGGTTGTTTGGAGAGGACTGCGACTCTGGTAGGGACTGTGGACTCAGGTTCTGAGAGGAAGGACTAGGGGTGTCTGTCATGGTGTACTGTGTAGCTTACATAGTCTTTCTGAAATAGAATTTGATCTTTTGATAGACACATTTGATTGCAGGATCTGACGTATAATAAGGAAAATAAATTAAATTGTTTTTTTACTAGACTAGAAGTTGTTATGATTTACAATATGAACTTAGACATGTACAACACTGTACAGGTATGCATTATGATTGATACATGTAGGTGTTCAATCTTTGATGTCTCTAAATTTCCACTACTAATGTATAACATTGTAATTCAATATGACCATTCACGCACTATAAGCAAGGGCATGCTTGACTGGTAACAACACAACTGTCTTGAAAATTTTTAAAACAAGTAAATAAAAAAAAAAAACAGATTTGGAAATTGTGTGCCATATGTACTGCACATGTATAAACTAAATGTATTTGCCAACATGTTGTGTAAAATTACCAAGCATATTTTGTATGAATATTCATTGACCTGGCTAATCAAAATTGCAATTGGCTAAAAATTTTGGTTGCCTATTTTTTGGCTCAAAGTTTTCATAGTCTAAGGTGATCTCCGATAACCTACAATATAACATAGAAAAAAAATACATGAATGACGTTTACAACATCTGAATGCTGGTCACTCCATAATGTCCAAGCTTGAAATGTTCTACTAGTACATATTTTGTAATTATTTTCAGATCAATACTGGTCAGCAACCAATTCTCACCAAGTACCAATTCTCGCCAACTGTTTTTAACTGGTGTGGAATGTGCAAACTGACACGTGCATACTTTCACAGATTTTTTTTGTATTTCCTGAACAAGACACTATTCTGATTGCCGAACAAAATGAAAAAATAATTTCTCTGAGAAGACAGAAAATATCATGTAAAATAAAACGAGATGGCGAGAATTGGCACTCGCTGACCAGTATAAAACATGGACAAATCTCAAAAGATCTGACAAATACAAAAAAGAATGCAGTTGCTGTCATGTGTTACAAATACTTTAACATTTCATTATATATAGACTATGATGATAAAGAGTGATTAATTGCAGTGATCAAAATACCACTGTTTATTTCATCAAACCTGAAAAGACAAGAGGCCCATGGGCCACATCGCTCACCTGAACTATGTTGGTGTCTTACAAATATGGGAATCTCAATTTACAAATTATTATAACACTCTTTGGGAGTGGAAGAGACTTAAAAATGAATGAAAATGACAAAGCCAGGAAAGATGTCAAAAACATGTCAAAAATTAATTTTCCAATTTATTCCAAAAACATCCATGTAAATCACTGCGATGCAATTAGTTTTTCAATCCATGAAGCAGTTCCAAAGAAGATTTTCAAAGAGGGGCACCTATGAGAACTATTTTGCCCCACCCTGGATCCATCTCTGAGTCAATCTGGTCAAAATACACAAACTTGGTAGGGGAACCTGAATACTTGCTTGATTTAAAGTTTTGTCAATATCCTTTAGCAGTTTTGAAGAACAAGCTGAGAGTGTGAAAATGCTTTCCCCCCCCCCCTTTTTTTTTTTGCAGTTTAAAAAATTCATAAAAACTTCAAAAAATTAAATTTTAGCAAAATTCTTTCTGGAAAGCAATTTTCTACCTAATTACATGTAAAACACATAAAATGAATGCACCATGATGAATAAATGAGGAGAAAATCCAAAAAAACATACAAAAATGAATGAAAATGACAATGCATAAAAAGACATCAAAACTGGGTCAAAAATTCATTTTATCATTTCTACAAAATTAACAAACTTAATCATACATCTATGTAGATCACTCAGATGTAATTAGTTTTTCAGTCCATGCAAAAGTTCTGGAGAAGAAGATTTTCAATGAGGGGTACCCCCTGAGGCCTATTTTGCCCCACCCTGGATCCACCCCTGGGCAAATCTTGCCAAAATGTACAAACATAATAGAGGACCTTGAGTGGTTGCTTCCTATAAAGTTTCATCACAATCCCTTCAGCGGTTTTGAAGAAGAGACTGACAGTAAGAAACATCCCCCTTTATTTTTGCAGTCTTCAATAATTCATAAAAAATTCAAAAAATTAAATTTCAGCAAAATTCTTTCAGGAAAGCATTTATCTACCTAATCACATGTAAAACACATAAAATGAATGCATCATAATTAATAAAAAAAATCAAAGAAATCATACAAAAATGAATGAAAATTACAAAGTCTAAAAAGACATCAAAAATTTATTTTCCCATTGCTACGAAATTAACAAACTTAATCATACATCAATGTAGATCACTTAGATGAAATTAGTTTTTCAATAGAAAAATGGAAAGATTGAAAGAAACATGCATATTATTTAAAGTATTACTACATACACCTTAAAGTGTGACTGAAGGCCCTGTCCCAAGGTTATTTTCTTGCACATACTGTGGGTTCATTTGCCCTGAATCCTGCATTTCATCCTTATTTATGTATTATACAGCCTTATAACATATGCCTTCATATTATCTTTTCATTATTTCATACTTTTATGTTGACATTTTCATTTTGTTTTTCTCTGACAGCAGTTTGATAGTTAAAGACGGTTAGAAATTAGCAGGGACCCAGTAGTCCATGGCAAGTAAAAACTGAACTGAGCTAGTAGATTTCAGTGAGTTAGCCCAGGTGGCTACTGAAAATTTGGGGGTATAACTTACGTTTTCAAATATTTCAACTGATATTTTTGTAAGCTGAGTATACCTTGCTACATGTAGCTAGTGTATGAACTACTTTAAAATATGTCTTCGTAGTAAGATTTTTTAAATAGCGTGTTATACGAATAGCAAGTTTCTGGGTTTCCAAATAATCCTGACATACAAGCCTAGATGGCTCCTTGATTGCAGAGTTTAATTCTATCCCTGTAAAAATAATACTATTTAGCAAAATAAATGAAAAAGAACAAAAATGAAAAAACAATACATGTAAATGTATATAAATATCACCACCCCAGGTCCTATATCCATGAAAGGAATAATATAGGCTATCATATGTCTATGGAGAAGCAGAAGTGTGTATTAGCGGCTGTTTACCATAAATCAAGTTGGCTGAGTTTTCCCTTTATTATTTACTTTAAGTTAATTTAATAATACAAAAGGCTTCAAACTTCTGTGTATTTATTAATATTAGAAAATGATTTTTTTTTAAAATAATGGGTCATATTTTTTAATGTTAATAAATGACTTTTTAATAAATGTATTAGAAAATGATTTTTAATATTAACAAATTGAATTCTTAATATAAGTCTGAAAAGACCTCAAACACGCGTAAAAAATTAATGTTCTGATTTTTATGAAAAATACAAACCTGAATCATACATCCATGTAGATCACTCAGTAACAATCCATTTTTCAATTCATTTTCAATAAAGTTCTGGGGAAGAAAAATTTTAAAGAGGGTACCTTTTGGGACCTATTCTGCCCCGCCCTGGATCCACCCCTAGGCCAATCTGGCTGAAAACTACAAACTTAATAAAGGACCTTGAGCACTTGCTTCCTGTAAAGTTTCGTCAAAATCCCTTCAGTGGTTTCAGAGAAGAGATGAAAATATGAAGTCTGAAAAGACCTAAAAAAAACACATTAGGTGAGCTAAAAAAGAGGGGGTAAGACACTACTCATTGTTTACATTCACACCTGCCTAATTGTAATCGCCTGCATTTTAATTAATAAACACTTAGCGGTTTTGTCTGTGCCTTCCCTCTTCCACAGAAAACATACGTAACTTTTCACTCGAAATGGGTTTTTATATATAGTTATATAAATGGTGTAACCACATTTGGCTTTAATTCTTTTGTTTGGTCATATTTCATGCAAGTCGGTCTGGGTCTAATTTCTAAATTCTATTTTGCCTTTTACAGTTTTAGGCCTAAACGTCGCCGACACACTTCGCTCCTCCGACCGCGACGCTTCAATCATAGGAGCTGGAAACGCCCAGGAGCCGTACAAATATGAAGAAACAATTGATTAATTCAGATATTGTTAAGTATAGATCTACCATATCACCATCGATAATGATACATTTCTCTGCGATGAATCCCGAAATGCACCCAACTGGTAATTTTTGTTTACAAATTGTCAAAGCCGGAAATATACAAAAGTTACTTCCCTTAGAAATAGTTCCCGGAAGTGATATTTTTCATGAAAAAAAATAAACCATCTGTTTTTATCAAATTTTTATTCCCCATTTTATCAAAAACTATGCGTATTTATTTTTTTCAAATATTTATGAATAAGTGTCTGTAGATATTGAGTTTTAAGTACTTTATTGTAATCATGCCGTTTCATACAGTAACCAAGCATGCGCATTGATATTAATTCTGACTAACACCTTGGAAACCAAGTAAACTATCCACTGTGTTGTCGACTTGGTGTCTGCTGTGTTTATGATAATATTCTAAAGGTAACGCAGACTAGAAACAAACATGGCACTGCCATTTCTCCCAGGAAACTCATTCAATGGCAACGTGAGTATATCTGTTTTCTTTAAATGTTATTCAAAAAAATATTTTTTGTTGTAGATTTTGAGTTAGAAACATACTGTGTAGAAGTAGATCTGCTCTCTCTGAATATGTCAGAATTTCCAATAGACATTGAGAACATTGCCATAAACATTGTTTGATCACCAGACATCACTCAATCGAGAAACGCAATATACCTCAGATTGAAAATAATATTTTAGTAAGTGTCAAATTAATTTTCACTCTACAGTAAACTATTTGCGCTGAAAAGCTGACTCTGTGACTGCAAAACTGCCGGGTTATAATTTCATGGTTACTCTGTTTAAAGGATATATAAATCTATATAAACTAACCTACAGTTCACCGAGTATGGTTGAACATGTAATTCATTCATCTTACATCACACAGTTGGTGTTTAAATTAATTCTAAACCAAAATGACTTCCAATAGACTTATAGAATCAGTATGAATACGGATTGCAAGTGTTACTGGATCGCATACACATGCAAATAATTAGGAACCTATGTAGTATGCAGATCTACCCAATTACATAGACAATGACAACTTTAATCTATTCTTTGTTTGATTATGCACGGATGGGAGTTTTGAAAAAAAGGTAAATTGTACTGAAAGAAAAGGCAAACCTCCATGAAGGAATAAAATTCAGATTGCTTTATTCAGTTATTGCAAGGTCAAACAATGAAGATCCATAGAAATTAGAATGCCCAGTAGATGATCATTTAAGTGTCATACCACCTGAATTCACTCTATACTCTTGCATGAAATTTACATAAATTTTCAGTCTTTACTTTTTGTATGGTGTTTTTATGATGCAATTTTTTCAGTTTGTCATGTTTCTTTTTTACTTGGTTATTGCCCCTTGATATATTTTGCTTTAAGACTTAAATATTTCATTTTCAATTTATTTTTGTAGCTTGGAAAAACAAAATATCATAAATCCCACCATTTTGACTACAACAATGAAGTCTCAATGCTGGTTGGTGAACAAAAACCTGGTATTGGTGGTGAGCTCCTGAGAGGACAGAAAATAAAACCACAGAACACAGTATTTCCAAAAGGAGATGGAGGCAGTTTGCCAGCATGGGTAGCATTTGATAGACAAGTTCTGTGTTTTGATGCATACTTTCAAGAAGCAGTTTATGAGAAAAGAGAAGAGCAGTTTAGAGTAAGACACTGTAAAGTCTATTTCTATCTTGAAGATGATTCTATACAAGTCATTGAACCCAGAGAAAAGAATAGCGGTGTACCTCAAGGTAGGGAAAATCTGAAAAAAACCATATTGAATCAAAATCCTGAATTTATCAATTATATATTCATCATTTTTCTGGGTTAGAATGTGGATTGGATTTTGTTGTAAGACACATGTAAATATTGAAGAATGTCAAGTTTACATTTTAAAAGAATCTAACCATATTCTAGTTTAGGTGTTGTTAAAACAAAATCTCATTTTTTTGTCTGATTGTAATTATAAGATTGATGGATTTTAAATTCAAAATGAAAACTGTAGTCAGAATGAGACCCAAACTGTTAAAAGAATGGGATTGATAACATTAACTGCATTTCTTCAGAATTTTTGTCTTTTGTATAAACTCATTACAATTTATGTTTCTTTTCTAGGAACTTTAATCCGACGCCACAGAATTCCTAAACCAGCACCAAATGATGATGAGTATTTCACAGCAGAGGACTTCAATATTGGAAATGAAATTAATCTGTATTCAAAAGTTTTCAAACTTACCGATGCAGATGACTTCACAAAGAACTTCCTCAGAAAGATGGGTGTCCGTGTTAATGAGGTTGCACCAAAGCCAGATAATCCGTACACTAAATACAGAAAAGCTGTGAGTTACTAGTAATTGTTGTTCAATTTCAAACATCTCTAATGTTATCTCATAGTAAAAATAACTTGAGAAAATTGATTTTTCTGAAAAATCACATGAAAAATTAAATGTAACTTAAAGGGGCATAAGCTGTGTTTACCAAAACAAAAAAATATTTTGATTTTTTCTACTCTTACTACTTCTGATGTAAAGAAGTGGGACAAAACTGAGTTCTCAAAAATGTATTTCACTATATATTTTCTTAGTAATTCTGCATTTGTTTGATTTTGTCCTCTGAAAGTAGTAGACATCAAAAAAATGAAAAATGACACGTTTAACCCTGGAAATCTAGGCCTAATTTTGATGATATTTTCATTAGTTTACATCCATAAATTACTTAAGTGTCAATGGTTTTATTTTGGTGTTTATGAATTACGTCAAATCTCATTATCTTTGTAATAAACATCGAAATGATGTCCCTAGAATTTTACTCTCATGAAAAATGATGAATTTCTGCTGAAATAATAATGTTCTAAAGTGATTTATTTTACTATACCAAAGAAAAAGACGCTGTTTACAATTTAGTTATCAGAGATACCACTCTTTTACAATTATTATAATCTGCAAATGTTTTACAGATGGATGAAAGCATGCAGCCACTTAGACCATATGAGAAACATGATATACTTAAACAATTCTTGGACCATGATCGCCATGTTCTTCGTTTCTATTGTTATTGGGATGACACAGACAGTATGTTTGGTGATCCAAGGGAGTTAGTACTTCATTATTTCTTAGCTGATGATACTATTGAAATAAGAGAAGTAATTCCACAGAATTCTGGTCGTGATGCTGTCCCTATGTTCTTAAGACGTGGAAAACTGCCAAAGAACATTGAATCCTTAAGACAACCTGGAGAAATCACAGATCGCACAGTTCTAAATGTATTTGGTCCTACAGGTCATGGAGGAAGATATATCCTAGACAGTTTGAAGGTAAGCTTAACATGAATTTTCGATGTGTGTCATTGATGAAATCATTGTTTTAACTTTGAAGATTTTAGACACCCTTCAGTCCCTTGACTTGAAATATTTTATTTCCAAAAAAAAAAAAGACAATAAATCCCTAATCCATAAATTTTGCTTTATATCAAGGGAAATATGATAAATTCATACTGAAATATCTCATATATATTGTCTCCTAACAAACTGATAAAAAATCCAATGAATTGGTCAAGGCTCACATTCAAATAATCATTCATATAAATCTGTATGTTTACCCACAAATTTTAAAAAATCAATTTTTATAGAAAAGCTGTGGAAATCTTCAAATTATGAAATCTTAATTGCTTTTCATTTAATGTAAATAAATTCTTTCGTATTTAATTGTAATGATTAGAACATTGCATACCATTCATTAATATTCTGTTTCTTAGATAAAAAAAAAATAACAGGGGCTGAAAATTTTCTTTCAGCTGCTTGAGTCCAGGACTTTTTTGTTAAATTTTGCCTGGGTCCGGTCCTCTAACATAAACTTAAGGGTCGAATAACAATAAATCTAAGTCAGAGTTTTAATATAATCAATCAATATACAAATAACAATTATCAAAGGTGGGAACACAAAATTATATAAACCAAAAACTGCCAAAATCATATGAGAAAATGACAATTTAACTTTACAAAGGAAACAAATAAAGTTTAGAAATAAAGAAGTTGACAGAATAGTCATTCATTGATTCAGACTTGTTAGGTCCTCGGATCCACACAGCAAGAAAACGACAGAGTCCGAAAGTAAAATATGTAGGTTCCGGACCTGGGACTTAAGGAATTTTCAGCCCCTGAATAAGCTCCTGTATTATCCTCAGTAAAAGTAATTTTATAACTGTAAGAAAACACAAAATAATTTAAGTGTAACACAAAAGTATATTAATTTATAACAGAAATAATGTACTGTACAATTGAATGGACCACAGTTGTAATATCATTTGAATTGTCGTTGCATTATAAGTATCTGCTATGTTACTAGTAATAATTTCATTATTTTACCTTTCAACATTTTAGACAGGTGCAGTTTACACAGACTTCTATAGAGACAGTGACTTAACAATTGGGTCAGTTCTTAATGTTTGGGGCAGAAAGATCCTTTTGTGTGAATGCGATGACTTCACTAAAGAATACTACAAAACTAAATATGGTGTTGGTAAGTTTCTAAACTTATATTACTATGTACTGGTTTAGAGTCCAAAATGATTTCCAAAAAATCTTGGTACATTCCATTGGTGTCAGCCATTAGGGAGATAAAATTTTAGGTCTAGATTTAAGGTTATTGGGGATATTCAGCTAGCCTATTATGTCTTTCAGATCTATTGCAAATTAAGGCTTTTGATGGATCATTTTTAAAATGAAATCATTAAGAAAATGTCAACATTTTGAATGAATTCGAAGTGTTATTTATAAATATTAAAGTACTTTGTAATTATAAGATATATTAACTGATAAACTAAATTATCTCATGAATTTGATTACAGAGGATTTCACACCAGTGAACTACAAAAAGGACAACGGTGCTCCTTTCTCACGCCAGTTCCCACCATACAATGGCTGGGGAAGTGAAGAAGACTCCCTGTGCTCTTGCATGGGACTCCTCCCCAAGCCGCCCAAGAGAGACTTCATCAAGTTTATGGAGAAGGACAGAAGAGGTTTAGATAGCAATGTCCTTAGGTTCCTGGCCCGTATGGATACCACCAAACCTATTGATATGGACAGAAGATTTATCATATCTTACTTCCTGTCTGATGACACCATCTTGGTATTTGAACCACCAGTAAGGAACTCTGGTGAGATATGTTTAGCATTTTTATTTATTTTTTATCAGTCTGCTGATTTTTCAGTAAGGAAATACAGGCTATTCTTGAATATTAAAACTGAATTACCATATATATATATATATATATATATATATATATATATATATATATATATATATATATATATATATATATATATATATATATATATATATATATATATATATTGTATAACTTATAAATACTGGTCACTTGTAAAGATAAGATTACAGTTTCAAGATATGCTTCTCTGTCATAGTACGACACTTGATAAACATCTATGTTGATACTAAAGATATTTGACTCAAAACTTGTGAAAATTCTGGTGATTTAGCTATATGTAAATAAATACAAAACAACAAGCAAGCAAAAACAATCTTAAAACAAAATTAACAAAACAATTTATAATCAACAGGAATAATTGGTGGTAAATTCTTGGAAAGGACCAGAATCAAGAAACCAAACCAACCTTTATACAGTACCCAGATGTCCCAATACTACTTGGCCAATGATTTGTTTGTTGGCACTCAGGTTGAATTCAACAGTCACAAGTTTGTCTTGATTGATGCTGATGAATATGCATTTAGATACATGGAGGAGCACTGTGGTGAGGTATGTATATTCATATGATACAAGGTTTTAATACTGGTCTAAAATGTGAAGCATGTATAATTACTGGTATACAATTTTTACAAATGTATAGAGAACCCAAACTACAAACTGAAACATTTAATTCAGTCATTTTACAAACACTAGCATGTTAGTTTCTTTTGTAAATTACACATAGTTATGATTGTATATCAAAAGTTCACTCTCAAAACTGAACAGCTACATGAGGGTAAGAGAAAAGATAAGTATTTTTAGGACAGCCTGGATAACTTTGATTACAGAGGAGAGGAATTAATTCTTGTGCAGGATGACAATTATTCAGTTTTAATCTAAAACAAAAATCAGTGAGTATGCAAAAGCAAATGATAGAATAATAACTCAGTATAGCTACATAAAATGATAAGGAATGAATTAAATACTTTGTGTGGTAAGTGCAACTGATGGCAGTTTTCTGTCTTTCTTGTGATAACCCAATATACACAGAATTATTTGATTCATTCCTAAAATCATGTGTGAGATCAATAAATTTGTGAATTTTGTGGGCATCAATATATATATTTTAGAATTATCATATCATTATTTTTCTTTTCAGTTCAACAAAGCCAACATTACTGCCATTCTCCAGAGACTGGTCACTCGCACTGGCAAGAATGTTGACGAGATTAAATCCTTCTTTATGAAGAATGATGCAAGTGGTACCGGCTTTATCGGTTACGACCAACTGGTGGCTTTGCTAAGACAAGTTGATTCATCTATTTCCAATCACGAAGTGATGACTGTGGCAAGACAGTATTCTGAAAGAACTGCAGAAGATGCCATTGATTCAAGAAAACTTGTGGCAATTGTCCAAGAACAACTGAGGAAGAGAAATTATGAGGGATTTGGAAAACTGTTAGAAGACTGCATGCAAAACGATAAAACAAAGTAAGTTTTTGTAGAAAATATAAATCTATCCAATTTGCTAATGTACATTTATGTCTGGTAACATTAATATTTTAAAATTTATAATAAGAATTAATTTACAAGAAAACACATATGGTGTGCTGTATAGATACTTATACTTTATTCAGTTTTTCTACTCATATTGTTATATAGGCAAAACAAATGATACTTACCATCTTTGAGAAATGTAACATAATTACTGCTATAGAACTAAGATTCAGCTCTAAATTATTGAAATTCAATCAGTGATTTCAATCATTATTTAGTATATATGACCTTTATTTAGTTAAAAGTACCAAGATAGACTTAAGCTTTTATTAAGAACTGACTCAAGCTAGATACCCCAGTTTTGTATCTGAATTCACTTTATTTTATTGCTAAATCAGTGAACAATCTAATGACAAGTTTGTCATATACATTAAAATATATAGATCAATCTTCAACATTTACTGTACCTATAATAAACAGAAACTTGTCTAAAACTAGTGTTTATGAAAATTTCGTTTCTGCTGGATGATAATTTATGAGATCCAGGGTCAAGGTGACATATATATACTCATCAACCCCTGAAAAACAATGGAATCCTCTGGAAATCAATGACTTAGATTGGTCCAAATTTGTCTTTAGGTGTGAGTTAAACAACTTGCTTTGAAATGACACACGATCATAGCAATGTTCTTAATTTCTACAGCACTCTCCTATTAGTAAAGAAGCCTTACTATAGCTGATAACATCTACACATAAGCAAATAATGATATGAAAACTAAAACACAAAACTGAACTATTTACTTTCAGGGAAGGATTACTAGAAGCTGACACAGTAAAGACAATTTTCAATGCTCATCACGTGCCTCTTCCAGATGACTTGTGCAGAGCTGCAATCTCACTGTAAGTTTGATTCACATGTTGTGACATACACATGAAGTCTAAGTGATTTTATATATCCTTTATGAAACAGGATGGTCACATTCTGTTTTGTACTCATGAGCCTTCAGACTATGGAAATAAAACTTAATATCATATGATTCTTTAATAGCAATTAGTGTTATATAGTGAAGTCAAGAATTTAAAACAAAAATTATTTTTTAGCTTGAGAATGAATTTGCATGCTGTATAACAATTTACTAAATTCATATTCCAGAAGATCTGTTTGTATAATTGAATCAAAAAAACAAATTTGCATTAGGCCTGGTTTTGAATTTATTTAATAAATATCCTTTAAATTTATGAAAGAAATTGTTTCTGTCTGTAAGCTAATAAAGACCCAAAATTATGAAAATTGATTCAATGACGATACCAATATTATACAGTTGATTGGAGTCATTCCAAGTTTTTACTATGTTAAGCGTCCACCTTGAATTAAAAAACCTAACTACCTATTCCGAAAAAATGCAAACAACCTGATGAAAAACACACAACATATCAATTATAATTGAGATCATTTAATAGAAGTAAATGGCATCAGATAATAGAGTTAAGTTGAAGTAAATGGGCCCTACTAGAGCACACTACAGTACCCTAAGTACGTTACAGTACTTTAAATATTGATGGTATATTAGTTTTACTTTATCTGAACACTATACATCAAACCAGCTGTAAATGCAAAAAATTTCCATTCCATGTGCTGTATGAAGGAAACTGTTGTATTTTTTTTAAATAGTGTCCTAAACCAAAGCACAAACCTAACAAAGAAAAAACTTGGAATGGCCTTACTAGTAAAAATGTTAATTAAAAATGGAACTGGACTTCGTACAACAATATGATACCATCATGCTCATGTCATGCTGAGACTTATAATTTGTTTTCATTTTACAGGGCCGTGACAAACGAAAAGGGTGATGTAGCTTACAATAATCTCATTAGCCAAATGAATTGGCGAGACTGCCCAGTGCCTCCCATGCAATATCAACCAATTGATTCAGATCCAAACTGGCAGGGGACAAAGCAGGGCAAAGGAAGTGTATCTCAAATAAATTACCAAAATCTCTTAGAGGACTGTTTTGGAAAAGCAACATCATCTTCATAATAAGATATCTTAATCAGAGACCTATATTATGTTATAGTGTCAAGACTTGAGTCTGTGATATGTTTCCTGGAAGAAGTACAAGTGCCAGAAGAAATTCACACAAAAACTGAAGATTTTTTCTTTCTTTACTGAATATTTTATTTGAGTTAATCATATTGACAACAAGAAACAAGAACAATTAATTGTAAATATATGATGGATGATATCATAACATCATAGTAACAAAAGGAATCATGTATTAACTGCAAATCAATATAAGGCACAACTAAATTTTGTTTTTCTTGTAAAAATATAAAATAACTGTGAATGTATATATAAATAATGAATAAAACTGATTCTATGTCAGATAACACAGGGCTTGTTTTATAGTTCACAATAATTTATGTAGTCAGATTATATCAGTATATCTCATGGTGTTGGCTGGTCTTTTTATCTAGGTTAAGATATGTTTGAGAATCACCATGCCCCCAGAGCTAAGCAGTGCATGAACATTTTAATGTGCCATCATTCTGGCAAAATGCCCATAATCAAACTCCCCAATACTGCATTAAGAATGAAAAAAATCAAATATAAGTAAAAAAGTTGAGGTATTGGAAATCAAAATGCTGCAAACTATTTGGTTTATAATACTTGATGAGAACATTTGATATCACTGCTAGTTTATAAAGAGTTATATTCATACGGTTATGGTCTTTTATTTTTGTGCTGTGTGTTATTATCTTATTTTTATTTTTTTACCGTTTTGTTTTTACTTCCTCTGTTATAAGTTCTGTTGTGTCCAGTGAATATCTCAGTTATTGAATAATGCTTTGGGTTTTTTTCACTTTAAATCTCTTTTTGAGCTTATTACATGTTTATTTGGAAAACTAAGCATCTATGATCTTAATAGTAATTAAGTGATAACTCTAGAGCATTAAATGACTCACTGCCATAATTTGTGTTTTGGTTCTTAGTATTGTGTACAAGTTTCATAAAATATGGATGAGGCGAACTTAAGTTAGTGTGTGAAACAAAAAAACTGCAACTCGCCAAGTTATAAAGGGGCATAACTCTAGACATGGAAAAAACTCGCTGTACACATTTGAACTCTGTCTGCATATTGTGGTTCTTAGAATTGTGTTTGAGATTCATAAAATTTAGGTGAGGCAAACTAAAGTCAAGACTGCTGAAATTTAGAGTATGCACAACAATGTTTGAATTCTATAATGAGGAAAAAGTGCCTGAAATGAAACCCAACAAAAAACAATTTGCAAAACACCAGTGTCCCAGTCAGCAGCTAGTGAAGTTGTGAAGAGAATCATGTTGATAAGTATGTTTAAGGTCAGTGTGATGATGAATCTTTGTTGTTACTGAATGACATTATATAAATACATGTAACCAATCATAAAGCAACTATGTTGTCTGTTATGTAATGATGAAGGTGTCAATGACATGTCCTGTCAAATATTAAAATCTGATTCACAGATTTTGAACAATTATAACCTCAGAAAAAGTCCCCAGATACATGTACTATCTCAAAAAAAGGTAAAAAAGAACATAGCTCAGATAAACTAATAAAGATAAGACCGACAAAAAAAGAAAAAGTAAGAAAAAATCCACTAAAAGGTCCATTTGTCTTCAGGCTGATAGCATGGTTAATATGAACACACACTGCATAACTGTAATACAGTAAAACTTATATATAACAACCTCCTTGGCAACACAAGAAAACTGGTCTTTATAGGGAGCTGATCTTTATATAGAGGTTGATTTGTACAGTAATGGTACTATTGGGGACAGCAAAAAATTCTTTGTGACCAGGTGGTCTTTATACACAGGCAGTCGCTAAAGCAGGTTTTACTGTATATACATTGTTTGATAAAAGTACATGTATTTGCATATAAACCAGTATGATAGTTTTCAATAAGTAGTGCATTGTAAGTTATATCTATCAAGCAGCCAGATAATAGGGCAACTATTTGCATTAATCTCATTATTTCATAGATCAACCAAATTTGATGTAAAAATTTTTTGTGTACAAAACAAGTTTTAAAAATGCTTTGCTAAAAATATTCTGTTCAGGAATTACTGAATTACTAAATAATATCTGAGCATTTGATTCTGATATAATTCTTATGCCTTGTTGGCTGCTTTAAAAAGAAAACTAATCAAGTTGATACAAAATAAGGAAATCAAGGGAAGTAACTCTTGCACATTTACGCCATGTAAAAATGATCTATATTCTGTAGATACCCTACATGTATGTAGTACACTGCAAGTTCACAAATTTGTTTGCTTCACTGATACTTTGTTGCCATAATACATGCATTAAGTGTATTACAAACATGTAATAAAATCATATAATATACACGTATATGTTTAAAATAGACATCCTGGCTATTTTACAAAAATCCATAACACCATTTCTGCTTCTAGAAACTTTTCAGAGGTTTACAAAACTCCTAAATTTGGTTACGGAAAGCGATAACATTATATTTCAGCTTTTGGATTCAATAGTGTATGGTGGCTCCAGATTCTGTTATTGTAGGATAAAAATCTGTTAAGAGTTGTCTCCCATTCTTGGGAAGTGGTCTACTAATTGAGAGATATGCATACAAGTGGTTTGGGTTCAAGGGTCCAACCTAAGACTTTTAACACCGGTAGTGACTAAAACTGATGTCCATGTCATGGTAGACCTTGTTATCTATAAGATACAGTATTGATATTGATTTTATAACACACATCTTGCTATTACAATAAGTAAGACAGAGCTACATAAATAAAAAAATAGATCTTAATTTCAATTTTCAGACATGACTAAAACTGCAATAAATACATGTTTTGGGTTTTTAGAAAGAAACTGCTTGTTATGTACATAATCTGATAAAGACACAAGGAGCAATGTAAAGCACAATTTTTGTTACAGTACAGAAGTTTAATTCTGTAATGTTTTAATATGCTGTAATATGTTTTAATCTCCAGAAACGATCATGAATGGGTTTTTAATTCGCAGATCAGGAGTAACAAAAAATAAGAGCAGGTCCTACAGAGACAGCCCACAATACCGTATGTTACATTTACTCCCTGTTTATTAAATTCACATATTTATCAATATTGTGAATATAGCTGTGAGTTATTCCCCCTGTACAGAACCCCTTACAGTATAAATGCTACATTCTACTTCTGTAGTGAATACACACTTTTAGTTTTCACCTAACTGTGGTCTTCTAACTTCGAATGGCAAATTAAATGATACATTTCTCCATAAAATTGGCAACATTGTCACAGTGACCAATTGTCCCTTGACATCATTGTGGAGATGTGTATTACTTTGCCATCAACAGGTAACTAAGTACTGAAATATAACAAAGAATTATATACACATGTATACAAGAGTTTACACAAGCACTAAAATAGTTGGTGACTAAAAAACTGGAAAAACCCACAATCCTTCACAATGAAATAAATCATCACAGACTGACACAAAATTTTAACATCTCACTGAGGATACTCAGCAAATGCTATATCATACACAATCAATTAAACGTTAACAGCTTTTCTTTGACACATTTTAAATTCACATGCTTGTTGATAATGTTTCTTCCAGTGATGACAAAGTCAGCTCAAAATCTTTAAGGATTTCATTTGCTTGCTGCAAAATTTCTTGGATGTATACATTTTCTTCTTTACAAGCTGACCTAAAAGGACATTGTATGTGATTAATAGATGTAGAATTGACTGTTTCTTACACAATTAGTTCTGCTAGATACTTTGGTTGTAATACAGGTTTAGATTCATTGATAAACATCTAACACATGATTATTTTTATTGCACCATCTTTAGACAGACATATTATGGTATGGTGATGTCCATTTGCTTATCCAGCCCATCACTTCTTTACGCCTTACCAGAAAGTATTCATAGTTAACATAGAAGTTGTTCATGTAAATGCAGTGTCATGACCTTAATGCAAGGTCATACATCAAATATCAAGGTCACCATGGAAGTCTGTAAAATATTTTTGTCCACATCATATCATCCATCAACTGGAAATCTTCTGAATTTGAGACATGCTAATTGGTGATGTGAATGGCAATAAATTTGAAACATTGAAACGCATATGTCAATGTTCACACTTAATTTCAAATTGGACAAATATTGTTGTTATCAATTCATATAAAGTATAGATTTATATGGTCTAAATAGGCAATATCAGGCTTACTCTGTCTATTCTCTTATTTATGACATCCCCTCGCCTCCCCCAATTTTTTGTTTTGAAGTATACTACAAACTAAAGAAAAAGGTATCTAGATAGGTAGCAACAGTAAATAATGATATATAAAGTAAGGTCAGATTATATACACATACAAACTTACCACACATCTTTCCTTAGATCAACAGGAATCTGTATGTCCTGTTCGCTTACATTTTTACTTATTGAGAGTTGCTCCAATGCTTTCTCAAGGTCCTTATACTCATCAGCATAGTCAGTTACTATTGAAAAGTAATTAATTAAACATAAGTGTACCTAATGACTTTCTGATCAAATTGAATAAGAAATATAAATCCTGTTAGTATTGTAACATACTGTTACAATATTAGGAGTATTCTGTTAGTATTAGAATCATAGTCCACAGACCTTAGTCTGATTTTTAAAAAATCTCATAAAAACCCAAAGTTACAAGAAGTTCAACATATTTTAAAATAGTCTCCCATCAATGCATATCACCAAGATATATAAATCGACAAAATCACTCAAACTACCCATGGCATGTCAGGACCTTCCTAACACTAGCAGAATGCTCTTACCAACTGAGCTATCCGGGCTGATACCGCTACATCTATGACAGACTGTTCTTTTCTCATTTTTTCTTTTATTTTGTGTCTCAACATTGAATTTGAACTTAAATCCATATTCCTGTGAAATACTTTTTTCACAAGATTATAGCAAAACTGAATTTGAACTGAACATATTACATTTTAAGAGAGAATGGAATTCAACATGGCCGACAGGTGTCCATCTTAGATTCTGATCTCTCTGAAAATGTAAATTCACATCTAGACCTCAGGGGGAACCTCCATAATCTATTTCGAAAAGATTCATTCAGTACTTTCTGAGAAATACATACTTCCATTGTCAAAATCCAAGATGCCCACCTGTCAGCCTTGTTGGAATCCAATCTATCTGAAAA
The DNA here is from genome assembly GCA_030159075.1 of Atrina japonica. Taxonomy (NCBI): domain Eukaryota; kingdom Metazoa; phylum Mollusca; class Bivalvia; order Pterioida; family Pinnidae; genus Atrina; species Atrina japonica. The sequence goes on along the minus strand of BROG01000038.1, from coordinate 1,935,574 downwards.
TGCCATATGCACAACTACACCTCACAGGGAACATTCAGGTCAAATTTCAAGGAAATCCCTTCTGTCCTTTCTGAGAAATCACAATAACAAACTTCCTATGGTCAAAATCCAAGATGCCCCCCTGTCGGCCATAGACTGTGGATTCCAATCTTTCTGAAAATGCAATGCACAACTAGATCTTAAGTGGAACCTTCAGGTCATATTTCAGTGAATCCCATCAGTCCTTTCTGAAAAATAGCAGTAACAAACATCCTTTGGTCAAAATCCAAGATGGCCACCTGTCAAGGAGATCCCTTCAGTCCTTTCTGAGAAGAAGCAGTGACAAACTTCCTTCGGTCAAAATCCAAGACGGCCACCGGTCAGCCATGTTGGATTTCGATCTCTCTGAAAATGTAATGTGCACAATTAGACCTCAAGGGGAACCTTTATATCAAATTTCAAGGAGATCCCTTCAGTCCTTTCTGAGAAATAGCGGTTACAACTTCCTTTGGTCAAAATTCAAGCTGGCCACCTGTTAGCCATGTTGGATTCCAATCTCTTTTAAAATGTAATATGCGCAAATAAACCTCAAGGGGAACCTTCATCTTAAATTTCTAGTAGATCCCTTCAGTACTTTCTAAGATCATACCTGTCAACATTAGGAAATTTGTCTGGGGTAGAAAATGCATACAATTATTATGAATGCATTGTCGTTCTCATATATATGCATGTACCAGTTGCATCGAAATAAGTGAAAGGGGGAGGGTACGGAAGGGTGTGTTCCCCTTCGGAAATAACAAAAAAAAATTGTAATTTTAAACATCAATATCTGCCATTTTATGCATCTAAAATGGAATTCTTGTCAATTATATTGATGATATATATATATATATATCACATTTCTTTAAATTTTCTAGTCGACTTTGAAATTTAAAAGGAATAGATATAGGCTTTATTTTGAAGTTTTAATATATGTAATATATACATGTACACACACAGCTTGGGAGACTTAAAATGATGTTATGGTCATTGTGTTATATTAGAATGTTTAAAATTTAGTATTTCTTAATTTGTTATAACAAATTTTAAATTTATACTAAATTCTGAATATTCTAATATAACAGTTGGATTTGGAATGCAGAAAATAAATAACTAGACTTACCTAGAAGAAATATAATCTCAGTTTGACTGCTAAATATTTGGAAGTATGATAATTTTTAAAGTCAAAGGCTTGATTTTTTTTTTTTTGGAGATTTGAACATTTATTACCAAAATATTTACATACCCAAATATTTATTTGAAGGTTTTTATCTTCATATTGTACCCTTTTCATTAATTTATAGGATAAAACAACAAATGATGACTGAATAGTTCACTCAAAAAAAAGGAGATTTGATAAAGAAAAATCAAATCTGCTTTTAAAAAGAAAAAAAAAGATTATTGATGTTCTCTAAATGTGTTTACTGTCATTACTGACAATTTATTAAATTAAATTCAATGTGATACAAGAAGATATTATTATCTTTGTATAAACTATTATGTAAATGAAATAAAACATCGTTTTTGTATTGAAATCATCACAAATTTAAGATACATGTATAACACTGTATAGTATGTGGAGTGCGGACGTCATAGAAGACACCACGATCTCGCTTCGCTATTTCTCAGCTATATTTTTAAAGTAAAGTCATTGAGGATTGATACAGAAGCTGCATGAAATTAATATAATATCAATGATGTTAATCTTTGATAACTGTTTATAGGACAGAACATATGGATAGTGATTATAGGTGTGGCTGTTTAGATATACAGGTAATCAATCTGTATATTAGGTACCTGTCCACAGTACAGGTCATTGTGTAATTACCGTCGGCACACGTCCGATAATGACACCTCTGTATGGTCTAATGACATTGATTAATAAACAGGGTTATTAGTCCTTGTTCTTCATGACTATATGGAAGATATAGGGGGCTTATGTAACCTAGAATAGATGTCTTAATACTTCAATGATATGGAGGCGCCAGAAATTTCAAGCTATTTTTTGTCGCAAATTAATAGACTGAAAATTACGATTTAGAACATTTAATGCTGACAAAAACGTCTACCGATCGCCGGAAAATGGACAAGAAGCGGTAGAAATATAGGGAAATCGATGGAAAATTAGAAAAATCGGTAGAAATCAGTAAGATTTTTTCTCGGCCGTAGACAAGAGGTGGATGATTAGAAAAATTGGTAGACTACCGCCGAAATCACTAGACTTGACAGGTATGTAAGATGTAGCGGTAACAAATTTCTTTTGCCTGTTGGCCATGTTGGATCCCGATCTATTTGAAAATGAAATATGAACAACTAAACCTAAAGAGAAACCTTCATGCTAAATTTCAAAGAGATCCCTTCAGACTTTTCTGAGAAATAGCGGTAACAAGAATTGTTCAGGACGGACTGAACACAGATGCAGGGCCATATGAATAGCCCACCATCTGTTGATAGGGTTGCCAAACGTTTCGGCCCTTTGTCAGTTTGGCCACCAGACGTTTCGGCCTTCAGACGTTTCAACCCTTTATGTGGCATTTCGGCCCCCACATAAAATGACATATTGTAATTTTATATATGAATGAATTAATTAATTTAATGAATTATTCCTTACCTTTACTATTAATGTATATTACGAGTGTATTTTTGAGATATACTGGACACTGACTACAAATAATACTAAAGAGAAATTTCCTGATCAATGCCAATTCATTCTATGCTTATTATGTGTGTGTGTGTGTGTGTGGTTTTTTAATTAAAGAAATCAAAATGATAAAAGTGTTATTATCATTATGACTTAGTTACAGTGCGCTATTGTTAAAAGTGCTGTATTGGAGGTCACTGTGGGCAGTTGTGGACTTAATGGGTGTAAAGAGCGTATGTATGCCCTTTGGACGATAATAGCAGAGATGTGTGTACAGCAAAAATCAACTCTTTTACAAACTGCGAAAGATTTTTCAGCACTCGGGCTGGGTATGCTCCTGAAATTGGCAATAAAATATTTAATACAACACTCGCATTGGATAAAACATGCATGCCATTTTCACATATGTTATTATCAACTAAGGAGCGCAATATTTAATCATCGATGATATCCAAGGAAATATATCAGGGAAGAAAGCATAGATCAGGCTATGCAAATGTAAATAAAATTTTATATGACCTGTGGGATTCTTTAGACAGAAAAGAAATGAAAACACATCTTGTTTACAATATACATGTATTTCATATAAAACTGGTCTACACATTTAAAAAAAAAAAAATATATTGCAAAGCCATTTCTATTTGGATTCTAATAGAATTTTCACTGTTAAACAAGAATTAAATCTTGTTTCATTATATATCTAATTGTGATGTCTAATTTTTTAAGTGTTTTACAAGAAATAGATAGTAAAAAAATCTTGTTCCACTACTTTTGTCTGTATATCTAAAGTAATTAGACCTATATTACATGTAAAAACCACATTTTCGACAACAAGAATATATTATGAAACCAAATCTTAACATATTTCATGAAAATTTACGCCACTAAACGAAAAATTTAGTCAAACATATTCTCTGTTTAATGGCAAAAATTAAATTGAAATATGGTAAGAAATGACTGATAATAATTATTATTTAATGTTTATGGAAATACTTCCATAGAATGTATGGAAGTATTTCCATAAAAATAAGGGCCAAAAGAGGCCGAAACAACTAAAGGTCGAATAGGGCCAGAACTTCTGGTGGCTGAACTGACAAAGGGCCAAAACATCTGGCAACCGTTGATAGAGTTCCTTTGGCCTTAACTGTCACCTGAGCAATTTTGGCCAAATCAAGATATTCCAATGGTTTTTAACAAGTCTTTTCAAATGCATATGGCTTAACAAAAACATTGATGGTCTTAAAGGATGATTTCATTAGCAATTTCAGCTGTCCATTATGCAAATGACCTTTGAAGTTTGAAACAATGTCCTTGAAACATTGCAAACAAAATGTTTTTATCATTACCTAAACTTTTCAAATGTATGTGCCTTTAAAAACATTTATAGTTTAACACTGCATTTTATGCTGTCAGAGGCCCAAATGAAAGGTGAACTTTGATACAGTGACCTTGAAACTTTGTAAACATAGCCAGCGAGAATATGCTGATCATTGGTTCATGAGAAGATGATTCACAAATTTTATGAGTCCTCACATTGGAATAGTTTCTGACAGATTTGGCTTACATTGAATCATTGGTTTTGTAATGAAGTCTAAATTGCTTAAAAGTAGATAAAACCCCTATATATTCTGTTTACACTTGGATGCCTGTCACCTTTGTATACAAAAAGGCTATTTGTGGGCATGAAATTCATAATGATGCTCCTTTTGTTATTGAAGTTAGAGACCAAGTCTACTTGGAGTTGACCCAATAGTACTTATAAAAATGTGGAGATTAGAAAAGTTAATGCAAGATGAATTATGTTCTAATGGTGGAAAGACTATAGCCAAGCTCAGGTTACCTAAAAGTTTAATTCTGCTCTCAACATTTTAAAATAAATCTTTCTGAAAAACTATTTCATTTTAAAAATAATCTTATATTCATTTTACATCAAATGTAATGTTTTCATGCACAATGTTGTAAAATCCTATTTCAAATAATTCTGTACCTTTTTTTTCCAACTGAAGTTTCTGTGTTTCTGCTTCAGTGATTCCTTGTTGCAAAATCTTGTCATCCTGTGAAATATGGATTACTTTATTAAACATTTATTTTAATCGAAGTTTTGATTGAATGCAATAATCCATAATTTAAATGTAACTAGCAGTAGCTGGGGTAGATGGTATGATTTACTGGTAGTAACTTTTTAAATGCCTTTCTATCTAAAACAAAAAGGGACCTCTGTAGTCAAGTGGTTAGAGCATCACGCTTTAAACCATGAAGTGTCTCACTTCTGGTCAGAGTAGGTTCCAGCCCCGCTAGAACCTAAGCTAAATTTTGTGAGAAAGTTTGCCAGTTTCCTTAAGGAGGGCTAATGGTCTCTTCCTGGGTGCACTGTTACCAGGTTCCTGGGTACATTGTTATCACCTGAGTGAAATGTATATTACTAACAATATACTGAAAAGCAACCAAAAGCTTTAAAACGTCATTGAAATGGAAAATTAAAAGGGGAACTTACTTTCACAAGGATCACCCTCACAAGGGTTAACCTGACAATTTAATTCCTGTTACTTTTTTGTAGATCTTTGCATTCTGAACAGTTTTGTTTCTTTCTCTTTCTCTCTATTATACTTTAAGACAATAGGACAAAACTGTCAAAAACATGAAAAATTCACTTAAAGGGATAATAACTCCCATAAGGGTCGACCTGACAATTTCGGCCCTATTGACTTTTTTGTAGATCTTAGCGTGCTGAACATTTGTGCTTCTTTCATTTTCTCTCTATCTATTATACTATTTAACGTTATGTCAAAAAATATCCAAAAACATGAAAAATTTGCTTAAAAGGAGAAAAAACTCCCATAAGGGGCACCCTGACAGTTTCCAGCCCATTGACTTTTTTTGTAGATCTTTGCGTGCTTAACATTTTTGTTTTTTTCACTTTCTCTCTATCTATTATACTTTCAATATAATGTCAAAAAACATCCAAAAACATGAAAAATCCACTTAAAATGGGAAAAAACTCCCATAAGGGGCAATTTGACAATTTTGGCTTATTGACTTTCTTGTAGATCTTTGCATGCTGAACATTTTTGTTTCTTTCACTTTCTCTCTACCTATATTTTTCAAGATAATAGGACAAAACTGTCAAAAACATGAAAAATCCACTTAAAGGAGAAAAAACTCCCATAAGGGGCACCCTGACAATTTCCAGCCTTGTTGACTTTTTGTAGATCTTTGCGTGCTTAACATTTTTGCTTCTTTCATTTTCTCTCTATCTATCTAAGATAATGACACAAAACATCCAAACACATGAAAAATCCACTTAAAAGGGGAAATAACTCCCATATGGGGCAATTTGACAATTTTGGCTCATTGACTTTTTTGTAGCTCTTTGCATGCTGAACATTTTTGCTTCTTTCATTTTACTCTACCTATTATACTTTCCAAGGTAATGTCAAAAAACATCCAAAAACATGAAAAATTCACAAAAAAGGGGAAATAACTCACATTAGGGTCGACCCAATAATTTCCTTAAAATGAAATATTTGTAGATTTTTTCAAGCCGCTCATTTTCAGGAAACGTTTTTTCTCTAGCTTTAATAATTTTGGAGATACATATTTAATAAAAAATATCTGCTGACTCATTCATTCTATATTTAGCCATGGCAGCCATGTTTGGTCCTAGCCCCTTTTCATTTGCAAACTTTATGTGGCTTTAAATAGTTATACTTACTGTTCAGTTTGGTTCAAATTAGTCCAATGGTTTTGGAGAAGTAGTCAAAAATGTTGAAAATTTTACAAAAAAACATATTTTCCATTTACTTAGTCTGTGACCTCTGTGCCTGTGACCTTCACCTTTAACCCCATGACCTTGAAATTTTGTCAAAATGATCCTCAGATAATTCCTAACAACTTTCTCATACATCTTTGTATACAAAAAGTTGATCAGTTTTCAGTTATTAAACAATTTGTTATACAAATATACCCTGTGTTACTGAAGCGCCCCCTAGTGGCTCGTTTATTGATAGATTACATTTTCTTTTGCAAATTTGTAGATACTGACTTAACAATCATGCATACAAAATGTGAAACTTATCTGATCATTGGTTCCTGAGAAAAGATTTTTAAATATGTACCAAGTTTTGGTCCTTTTAGGCCCCTTTTAGGGCCCCTATTGGTCCTATCTATTTTTCATTTGCAAACTTCACATGGGGATGCTATATGCCAAGTTTGGTTAAAATTGGCCCACTGGTTCTTGAGAAGATGTTTAAATGCAAAAGTTAACAGACGGATGACGATGGACACCGGAGCTTTGGCTATAGCAATAGCTAACTTGGTCCTTCAGGCCAGGTGAGCTAAAAAACAAACTTCTTGAGTGTAAATATGTCAAATAAAATACTGTCTGCCAAGTGAGGATGTAACTGGCCTAGTCGCACTGGAGATAAAGTCATGAACATCATTTGTCAACAGTCCTTATAAAATCTATAATCAACAAAGTTCATCTCAACCTTTGGCTCAGATGAATTAATAACTAGAACACACAATCATAAAACTTACATAAACTGACTTTGCTTTACATAAATAATCTGCCAAATCTGACAGCTGATCTTCAAATCTTTGTCTACAAAAAAGCAACACTTTACATATATACAAGTCTAAATATTTTGTGCACCATAAAGTCATGTTTCTAGATACAATTTGCATGGATCCAACTCCACTGAATGGCAGTGAATTAACATTTGATGGTGTTACATTTTTGAATTAAAATATCAAAGTTCAAGTGTTACATTAACAAGGATCGGAATAAAACAAAAACGTATTTCAAATCCATATATTGAATTCTGTGGACAATTGTACTAATATAAAAGTGGAGCAATTGACTCTTGGAATGAAATTTTACAAGCATACTGCTTTGTAACAATGACTGTTACTTTGACAATTTCACCTACAGACATCAACATTAAAAATTCAGAATGTGTACATCTTCAACAATAATTCTAAAAATTATACGACACAAAAATATCCAATGAAAACTTTTTTTTTTCACAATGGGGGATTTTAAAAAGAGAAAATGGTCAGGGCTTTTTTTCCTCCAAAATTATAGCCAATATTGGGCTACATTTTCAATCGCAGTTCATATTTTTTCCCCTAATTTTTTGCCGAAAATTCCCAATCAAGAACATAACATAACATCTTTTCATTATTTCTCATTTTTATGCAGATATTTTCAATCATTGTTTTTCTTTAAAGTTGAAATACGGCAGCAGCCTGACAATAAGAGAGATAAAAAATAGCAAATAGCAAAAAAAAAAATGATATAAAAAAAAGGAAAATAAGATAAACATTTCCAATTTTGAACCAAATTGCCATGAAATTCCAAATTCCAGTGCCATATTCCCAGAAAAAGCCCTGATGGTCATCAATTTGAATATTTTTGTTGTCATCATGTTTAAGTTTGACATAAAAATAGTTAATGAATTGACAATTTGTCAATGTGGACATTTTCACAAGGGTGGGGGGGATTTTGCAATTTGTCTATGGAACCCTTTCACATGCAGTTAATTTATGTTGAAACAAATGAAGAGTGAGAAAATACATGTATTAGCATTTTTTACAACTAAAATGGTCAGCAGCATTCTATGTTATCTTTCATTTTTTATATGGTTTATTCATTCATACTATATTCTTTTACTAACACTTTGACGAGTGCCGGTAGCTCAGATTTTAAAATGTTAACCCATTCACCCCTAAAGACACATTTGAACTGGTCTAAGTCATTGATTTACAGAAAAGTCTATTGTTTTTTAGGGGTTGATGAGTTAAAACATGAGTTAAAACATTGTACAGTTTCATCACTGTCTCCATGTAGAGTATGGCACAATTTCATCAATAAATCCTTTATAGTCTGTCCCAGATATGCCTTCCACTTTATTTATAGTAATGATTTTTTAAGTATCCCATATCTCTCAATAATTTTTTATTCGTAGCAATCTGTACACATCCCATTTTATCCAAATTGGACAGCAACATTTGTCAGAACATGTACTTTGTGCCATTTACATGATGTCTACCACAATTTTCCATGTAGATTTTAATTGCTCGTGCCGTTCATACAAGGGAGTAATCATTATCTGTAACAGCAGTACTTCCGTCAAGAAGTTGCTAACAGTAACACGGTCATGGAGGAAATTTGTAGGTTGCGTTTATTTCAATACATAGATCTTCATATCTACAGAAATGCACCCAACATTGAACTTCTTTGTCTCTTACATATAAAACTAAAGTTGAGTACATAGATATAAGATATGTTATTCATTGTATTGCACAAAAGCCAGAGTCAAACTTTCGTGACACGGCTTTCAGACTGCTTAACATGGTGATGCAGCTGTGACATGTGCTTTTACATGACTTTTTAGCATGCATGTTTCAAGAAAATAGTCTGAGTCATTGAATTTAAAATATATCATTGCCAAATATATATGACATTACTTCAGATTGCACAATCAATACACAATAGTCATGAATATTATGAATTTAAAAAATATATTTTATTTGAAGGGGGTGAACTTGCCAAAAGAGAAAGAATGCCTGCTGTAGTCTATATATATATATATATATATATATATATATATATATCAATCATGATAAAAAGTCGATCTTAGTCTCTGGTTGGTCTGGATTTTGATGTACAACTTTTTTCCATGTTGTTTTATAATCTATCTGTGTTTACCAACAAAACTAATTTCATTTTTTTTTTGTTCACCTTTTACCACTTTTACTTGATGTACAAAATAATGTACAAATAAGAGCTATACAGGCATGAAAAATCTGACATTCTTATATATTTTGTGAAAATAATGTCTGGTCCAGGTCTGGTATTCATATACAAATAGTAAGGTTGAGTTCATCAAATTGCAACTGAAAAAAGTGCTAAACCTTGGTTTCTCAAGCAATTTTCACAAAATATATAGGAATTTAAGAATTTTTGTGTCCGTGTTTTTTGTTATTGTATATCAATCTAAGTAGTAAAAACAGTGAGAAAAAAAATTGAAAAATAAAAAACAAAACAAAAGACATCTAATGCCCCTTTAAGTTTTGTCCTATTCAACAATTCTTTTCTTTTTTTTCATTATTTTCTTGCCAAACTAATATTTTAAAAGATGAAGATTTAACCTGCACATTAGAGTGGGAATTTTCAAATACATTGAATCTATAAATTCAACTATTAATCTATCTCTTTGTATCCATATGCATTTTGTATTATTGGCTTAAATAGTCCTAATTAGTGTTATTTTATTCAAGTTTTGAAAATGCCTTATTTTATACCTTTTTCATTAAGAATTAGCCTACAGAATGGCATTAGGGTGTAACAAGCCCATTTTGAAAAAACAAAAAAGATCATTTTATGCATTTTTTTTCACCTGAACCCACTGTTAAAATCTATCAAAGTGAGTCTGACCCCATTGCCATGCACTGTTTTTCTGGACCTCAGTAAAATAATGACATCTACCCACGCTCAGCAGTTATCATTATTTTACGCAGATCCAGAATGAATTGATGACTTGACTATAGTCAAAACAGTGACATTTTTGGTATCTAAACTCAGCATCTTAAATATCTAGGCAAAATCAAGATGCAGTTCAGCTAAATATCCTGCCATAGGCTACCATAGTACATGTAGGCTAAATCTACAACGTCAGACTAAATATCAGATTTTAGTAGACTATATAACTGCATAGGCCTAATTCTGTATGGACAATTATCCTAAAATATTTAGGAAATTGATTTAGATATAGTTTTTGGATTTAGATATAGTTTTTGGATTTAGTCTAGCTAAATATCAAGGTCAAATCTGAATTTATTATTCGGATATTTTATAGTTCAACTTCATAGCAATCATGCAGATGCAACTGTTTATAATGTTTAAACCAACATACTAGAATATTTAGAGTATCATCGTCTTTGATGATGAAAAAAAAATCTAGATCTGTCTATAAGGCCAAGTAAAAAAAATACTTCTGGTTCTCAGACTCTGCCGCACGCAAAAAAAAAAAATCGCAGATCAAACCATTTTATTCACATTTCATAAAAAAATCACCACTGCGCGGCAAGTAAAAATGTCAGTCATTTCAAAAGGCTTTCGAAAATAATCCATTTCATTCTATTTGTAGTTTAAAATGCATTTCTAAAACCCAATTAGAAACTAAAATAATTATTTTATCGACAATTCAACAGGTAAATCTTTACCTCATGCCCCAAAATGTCACAGAACACATTGTGTGTTTTCTGCTGTGGCTTGCAGTTTATGGAGGAAGTGGAAGTTGGGTTTTAAATGAAAGAACTGATACCGAACAGAACTGAGTTTCAGGATGTGTTAAAATGATGATACATGTAACACTATATAGTGTATAAAAGTTTTAAAATCTGATTTGAATGTAGGTGAATGATAAAAGTAAAATTAGTTACTGTAAATAAAAGTTTCAATGGAATACATATAAATGGTTAGCTATTGTTTTAAAAAATGAAACTTTTGGAATTTGCATTGATTTTTTGACACATAGTAGTTAAATTTTGCACAGCTTTGTAAAAAAGTAATGATAATTATAATGACGCTTTTACAATTAATTTTCTTGTAGTTTCAAAACATTTTTATGTTTTGATAAATATATAATCATTTAGCTATTTCATATTTTTATTGATATTTCAGTTTTAAAACCAACTGAACAAGACAATCACACAACTTTTTGTTATCATTTATGGAAGGTCCCAATAAAAGACATTTTTTGTTACATAAAGTCTTCTTATTTTCTTGCCTTCAAAGTATATAAACCATAATTTAGAAATAAAAAATAAAAATAAAATACCTACCTACCTTGCCCACTTTGGAAGGCTAATTGTCTGAGAACCAGAATATTTTTTTTATATGGCCTAATACTAAATGGGATGGAGATGTTTTATATTGATCTAGATAGATCTGTCTTCTATTCTTAAATTCATAAATTATTTAAACAATATTAGATGTAGATACAGACTTTCTGTACATTTTTCCCAAACAAACATGTATTTTTAAGGTAATACGTAGACAGCTTGATAGTAAACAGTTCAGTCTGTAATTATATTATATGTAGATCTATTTAACATTTTATGAATATTAATCTAAAACCAAAATTTGCCTGTCACAAATGTCACAAACTTGTCATTGGCATTGAATTTCATTATGGACATTGTCAAAGGGCAAGGTCATATTTTCAAAATGACGTAACAGATACATGTAGATGAAACTGCAAATTTGAAAAGCTAGTGGAAAAGCCTCGGAAGTCAGTGTAACACTAAAAACGATTCAAAAATCCAAAACGTTTTGGAATTTTAGAGTTTTAGATTTTGAACCAAAAACCTAAAATATTAAATATCTAAAACTGTTTTGGAATTTAAGATTTTGACCAAAATCTTAAAATATCAAAAATCTAAAACTGTTTTGAAATTTTAGATTTTTAGATTTTTGACTTAAGACCTAAAATATCAAATATCTAAAATTGTCTCAAATATTTGACTTTTTGGAATTCTAGAATTTAAGATTGAAAGGTATAATGTTTCAAAAATTTAAAACAGCAAAGTAAGCACTCGAGTGATCATGATCGGCAAACAGAGAGCAGGCTTTCACATGGTTCATCATACTATGTGTATCAGAATCCAGGCCTAAATAAATCTGTTTATTATAATTCAGAATACAACAAGACTTCTGTGTTATAATATATGCATAAAAACACAAGTTTGTGGTGTCAAAGCAGTGTGTATCAGTAATATATAAAGCCTAACATTATCGCTTTGTATAATATATATATATATATAAAGCCTAACAGTATCGCTATGTATAATACATATATATAAAGCCTAACATTATCGCTATGTATAGTATATATATATATATATATATATATATATATATATATATATATATATATATATATATATATATAAAGCCTAACATTATTGCTGTGTATTGATGTTGTTGTATTGTTGTTTAACGTCCCACTTAAAAATCTTTCATTCATATGGAGAAGTCACAAAATGCCAATGAAGGGCTTCAAATTTTTGCCTATGCTTGGCACTTACAACCATTGACCAGTGAGGGTTCATTATGTGCCGACACCTACTGTGACATGGGACTTCATTTTTACTGTCTCATCCAAAGGACAGGAATCCGACCTGCCACTGGTGTAATGTAGAAAAGCAACACCCATAGAAAAACTACCCAGTGTTAATATTCTACGTAGAAATCATACCCCAGCAATTGTAGAAATTTACCCATTCTGTAGAGAAATAACCCAGGTTCCAGGTCAATTTTCTATGAATTTAGAGAAGTCCACAGCGAGGGAAATATGAATTACAATAAATAGTAACAGATTCTGTATGAGAACACCAACACGCGAACTTTCGTCACAGTATGATGTCATGTACAATGATTACCAAATATTGGAGTAATGATCTGTCCCTGGCTAGTATATCTGCCATTTTTGTCACTGTTAATCTCCATAGAGATTTTTCTTTGCAGCTGTAGCTTATATAGGATAAAATTCAATGATGGTTTCAAGTCATATGTGGCTGCATTCTTTAACGGAAGACACATATATGACATACGATCAATAATCTTTTCTAGCAGGACCAGGAGATGTGGACCTGAAAACCGTAATTAATAGTTTATATATACCCCCCCCTTGCAACAGAAAGATGACAGTAGCTGTCTTCGATGATAACTACAATAACTTTACCACTGTGCCTTATAAAAAATAGCTGTTTAATGTCAATTTGACGATCAATTCTTCCCATTAAGTGCCCAACCCATTTTCCTGACTTTGGAGTACCCTGGTTGCTTAATGGGTCGAATACGGTATTTATTTTTTCCCCAATATTCTATTAATTCTTCCCATTAAGCGCCCAACCCGTTTTCCTGACTTTGGAGTACCCTGGGCGCTTAATGGGTCGAATATGGTATTTATTTTTTCCCCAATATTCTATTAATTCTTCCCATTAAGCGCCCAACCCGTTTTCCTGACTTTGGAGTACCCTGGGCGCTTAATGGGTCGAATACGGTATTTATTTTTCCCCCAACATTCTTTGTTTACAGTATAAAGCAAACAATGGTCAACTTATGTCTATTTTGTGCTTAGTACACAAGTGTTTTATGTAAGTGATATTGTTTTCCAAGAATAGTTGTACTTGTTTGAAAGAAATAGATCACAAACGATACATACATATCATCCATTTGTCTGTCTTTTTCTGCATCTATTTCATTATTCAGGTCTGCTATACTTTTTCGTATCTGACAGTTCATCTCTTCTGAACTGAAGAATTAAAAAGAATAAAATTATGATGATTGCATGAGGTTTTTCTTCTTATTTAAAATTACATACATGGCCACTATAATGACTGTCAGGATCTTTTTATTTAAGGGTATAACACTAATTTCATGAATATGTTTAATGAAATTCAACTACATTTTGAAAGAAAATCAATTGTTTCTTATGACAAGGGCCCAAAATGCCTTATTAGTCACCTGAATAACATGTGATTACAGTGAGAATAAGCTGATCATTAATTTCTTAAAGATGTACAAAATGTTGACCCCTTTTGTAGCCCCAATCAAAAAAGGTCCCTATTGTATGTAGTTCCTTTTCATTCAGGATCCATAGATAATTCCAAACAAATTCTACATTAATCTGTGTATACAACAAGAGCCCAATGGGCCTTAACGGTCATCTGAGCAAAACTTAATACAGTAGGTTGATCACTGCATCCCGAGAAGAATTTTTTATATGTACAATTTTTAGACCCTTTTTGGAGCTCCTATGGATCCTAGCACCTTTTCATTTGCTAACATTAGGTAACGTAGTTCCCATAGTTTGAAATTCATCTAATCATTGGTTCATGAGAAGATTTTTAAAGATGATATCAAGTTTTTGTCCAAAACTATTCGATCTGTGGGCCACATGTATACTTTGCTTGGGCCCTTTCATTATAAACCACTTTGAATATAAATGATTTATTCATTGTAAATCTCAGGAGACACAGATTATATGGAAATATAAAAAAAAAACAATTTAACATATTACCTGTCTGCCATGTATTGTGTTTCCACAACTTTATGCTGTGCCACTTTCAAAGTTTCTGTGGTAGATAAAAAATGTGGCAAAATTTAAATACTGACAATCAAATGGAAGCCGCTCAACTTCAAAATAACAGACAGAAATCACAGAAAAGATACACATCAGGCTGAAAAATCAAATAGAAGCAGCTGAAATTGGGCCAGGTGAGCTAATAAAAAGTGTAATAAGTCATATAACATAGCAAATTTCTAGACATTGTTTCATGCTACAATTACTTGTACAAAATCATATTACCTGACATTTTTTCATGAACATCTTTGACTTGTTGAAACTTGGAATTCACTGAAAATTTAAAGACCAGAATTTAGGATGGCACTCCAATATCATATCCATGAATGAAACATATTTTCTGGAGTCAATTCAAAATTTTCTGTGATCTATCAGTCAAATTCATGAAAATATATTATCAATATCATTGTTCATAAAATAAAATTTAAGAACTGACATCATGACTGCTGGGGAAGGCAAGTTGTGAACTTATGTAAAAACTTTTGTTGAAAATGAATTTAATTGATATATGTTATCAATTCTGATCTAAATTCTTCTTCTGATTGCAAAAAATGACAGTTATCCAGACTAATTTGGAGACACACAAAAAGTCGGAGAATATAGAAGTATTCTTCAGCTGGACTAGTTTGAAACAAATGTTACTAGCCGTACAACAATGTCACTAGCCCCAAAATGGACAAATTACAAAATCAGCAGATATTTACCAAATCGGTAAAAGAATTACCATATTGGCATTTTTATTTTAGTAAGCCATCTATATTTGTGTTTTTATATTCTCATGAGTCAAAACAACTATCATTTATCCGAGTTTGAATTCAGAAGAAATTTTAAGGGGCTGATTAGGTAATTTTGGTGTTATACATTTCCATCAATCATTGTTCATGTTTATACAGATTTTCTAAGAGTCACCCAGGCTAGCTAAAGCATTGAATAGTTTGCTGCAAAATTTACTAGTCTCAGACTGGCAGACTACTGCTAATTTCGAACCATGTTCTTGAGTATTTAAGAAATTGGAAAAGTGACTAAATATATACATACTTAAATATTTAAATTTTGAAGTGTTTTATGCCACACTCAACAATTTTTCAGTTATACGGCCGCGGAAAGTTTTTGATGGTGGAGGAGAGAACCCAGTTACTTTGTACCCAGGAATTGACCACCGGTCCTCCACAAGGAAACTGGCAAACTTACATAAATCAGCTTAGGTTCCAGTGAGATTCGAACCTGCGCTAACCAGAAGTTAGACTTCATGGTTCAAAGTGCAGTGCCCTAACCTCTCAACCACATACACCCTAATACCCATATACACATGGGCAGACACATAAAGGTGTAGCAGAGTGGGTGCAAGCAGGGTGGCAGACATGGAGCTACCCAGATCAGAATTTGTAAATATGTAAACCATTATAGATTTTGTATATACCATTAAAATCATATCAAAAGACAATATTCAAAATTTGTCATTATGACGGCAATATATACTTCTATGAAGACAAGGACCACTATAGTCTAGAACTACAGTACCTGGCCATAATAAAGTACACAAAGTAGACGACGACGTCATGCTCCTTGATATGTAGGGGGCTTTTCAAAATAAAAATTTCGCAACAAATGATGAATTCTAGACTTACCTTTTACAGTATTTACAGATATAACCCTTAGCTTTAATTACTGTCTTCAATATGTTGGGGATTGATTGAAATAGTTTTAATCACATTAGAGTCAACAGAGGTCCAGATTTTTCTGTGACACAAAAAAACTGTGTAGTATTTTTAATATCTTGTATTAAATGGCTGTCACAGCATTTATGGAATGCCACACATTTTCAATAATGTTAGTATTGGGCGATTGTCTAGGCCACTTTAAAGTGTTGATTCAGTTTTCTTCTTTCCATTTACAAGCAAAATTCACGCTGTGAACAGGGAATTTGTCTTGTTTTTGCAACAGATCACTTATGATAACCTTGGTCATTGAAATTTCTATGAAAAGTAATGAAATAATTGTTGAAAGGATCCTTTAATGTAATGAAGCAGTTATAAAGGACAATAATTTGTTAGATTTTAAGAGCCGATATGTGGATCTGTTCAGTTCTACATGTATCACTGAAAATTCAGGGTCATTATATTCTAGGTTTGTTTTCACATGATCCTATTAATCGACATCGCTGAAAATTTTTCTGGATGGTGCTTGCACTTATTTCAATCATATTTTATTGTGGCAGTGTTAGTTAAATGGTGTTCCTACTATCATGAATTAGTGGTGTTTCCCCTTTAGCTTAATCAGTAGAGCACATGACTTGTAAACCAAGGGACATAGGTTCAATTCCAAGCAGAGGCAGTATTTGTCTCTGTTACAAGTGATCCAATGTTGGGACCAAGGTTCTTCCTGGTAATGTGAAAGTCATTATCCTTGAACCCCCCACAGGTGATAGCTATCTTTAAAGAGAGTTGGGACAACTCTTTTAATGGAGGGGGATAATATGGCAAGGTTAGTTAAATGTGTTACTACTAGCTTGAGTTAGTGGGGCTCTATAACCAAATATTAAAATATGGACAGATTTATATGAATGAAGAATGTTTGTGCAACTATTTATACGTCATTTTTGCATATCTGATTATGGCCAGATTCTTTATATATATTGTGGAAGTGAAATATTTTTGTAAAACCTCTAAATTGAATTGTTTAATGTGTATTATGTATATAATTGTATTATATTGAAGGTTTATACATATACAAGAGGAATAACTCTTGTGACCTTATGTAATTAATTTTTGTTAGAGTTATCTTTCTTTATGCTCTGACCCTTGTCCAGTTCTTACCTTTGAATTTCTATCCAAAAACTGGATGTAAAAATTTGAATCTTTTAGACAATGGAAAATTTACATTAAGTAGAATGGAAGGATATTCAAACCCAAAATAAGTAACCAATAGAAATAGTTTTTACATAGAAATTATTAATTAATATTATTATTATTAATATTATCATATGATCAGGATGACGAATGACCAACCAATTTTACCACATTACCAGAATCTAGTGTCGCCTCCAATTCACTCCTTTTCTGTTTCTGTTCATCTAACTTATTCTCGAGACAACATTTCTCTGAAATAAATTTACAAGTGCATAAATCATTACATGACCATTATACAACTTATATTCACAAATGTACCTTAAGTCTGTTGTTTTTCCAAATTTATTCACATATGACTTTGGAGTAAGTGGCCTACATATATCACTGCTGTTCAGTGTTTAGACCTAGACATAATATTTATTGTCAATAACTAGCATTTGGTTTTTGTTAATTTAATAATGGTATGCCAAAGGACAGGCACACTTCTGCATTTATTTTAACCAACCTTGGATAAAAAAAAATACAGCCACACTTGTAGTGGACCATGAGTATTACCTCCCTTTAAAGTTTTGTCAAAATCCATCAACTGTTTTTAGAGAAAATGTTTCAAAATTCTAATTATCTATTAAATAGATTCATAATTCATTTGCTTATAATCTCATAATTTCCTATTTACACATATCAGAGACACAGTATGTTAAAAAGAGACATTAAACTTTTGTACCCTGCAAAAAAATGGAAATTCATAACAAGAACAGCAACACATACACCCATGTAGATCCATCAGAAGCAATCTGGTTTTTTTCAATTTTTGGAGCAGTTTGAGAAGAAAGACAATTCAAAGAAGGACACTCCTTGATCTTATATATTTATTATTATTTGATTCCACCCAAGATCCACCCCTGTTTCGGCCTGAAAAACATTGAAGTCACTGCAAATCATAAATACTAAAAAAAAAAATATCGTTGTAAATAAACCTGATACAAGTAAAACAAACTTTCGCATTCTAAATTTCAATTTCAAAACCTTGTTGGATTTCTTTTAAACTGTGTAACAGCAGGTCAACACGAAGTGATG
Organism: Atrina japonica; assembly: GCA_030159075.1. Classification (NCBI taxonomy): domain Eukaryota; kingdom Metazoa; phylum Mollusca; class Bivalvia; order Pterioida; family Pinnidae; genus Atrina; species Atrina japonica. Next base: position 1,916,837 of record BROG01000038.1, on the reverse strand, counting down.
ATCCAGACATCTTCGGACAACAGACGAATAGCCCGCCAGTAGATGAAAAATACTTTTGCATGCCGATCCCGATACACACAAGCCCGTGGTTCAGCATTGATAGTAATCAAAATAACATTGTAATGTGCATTTGATTGACTTTGACAGCACATGTTCGTTCACAGAAATTCTAATATTTTGATTTTCACAAATATTGTTTTCCAGTTACTTATTATAAATGTGTATTCTTTGTGACAAGACCGTTACATTGGTACCAACATTTACACCCTGTGAGATTGATAATGGAATTTGACGTAGGTCTACTTTTCAAAAACATTAACGTTAGTCATACCATTGAATTAAATCAATGATAATACGTTCCAAATATAATAACCAATTTTAAATTTCAGTGTCTTGAAACCAGAAATGGCCCTATAAATGGCTTATAGAATTTTAAAAAGTTTTAGGTTTGCTGAAATCAATTCATTGTAGGAAAATAAAAAGGAAATCGATGCGTTCGAGATAAAACCAGCTAATGCCCCTCTATTCCAGCAAACTAATTATTATCTGAAGTCTAGAAATGCATATTTGGACTTCCAAGTTTGAAAATTTGTTTTACCAGGGCGCATACTCTCAAACTCCTAGCATTCGACCACTGAATTTCACTTGGGATGTACTAGTAATCAATCTGTTAATGTGACACTTTTGAAAGGACAAACATCTCCTAATGTGGCGTCTGGAAGCTACAAAATCACCACCAGGACTTGTATTACAAAAACAATGTCCACTGGAGCTTACCTTGCCCTTAGCATTTGTTTATTGTTAAATTTCAACTATATCGGGGAGCAAATTTCCGAACCATCTAGAATTCGGTTTAAGTCTGCTGATTTCCAATTGATTTTGTTTTGGCCATTAATCACTCTGTCAATATTATGTATTTAAAGGATAAACAGGTCACGATTCAGTGTCTGGAAGCTTAAAAAATACCTTATTTTGTAAAGATAAAAAAAAATCCGGGATAACATACCCCGGATCCTTATTCCTTGCATTTTTCTCTTATATGCTTTATTCCTCGCTTTTGAGAGTTTATCAGTCTATCGATATGGTACTTTTGAAAGATAAATAGATCATAATTTGGTGTCTAGAAGTTTCAAAATGGCGTCTCAGGGCTTATAAAATTAAAAACATTTAATGTATGAGAGCATACCCCTGGACACTTAGCATTTTTATGTATGAATACTGTTTGCTGAAGCAACCCTATTTGAGGAAGATAACCAATGTGACATTAGGCCATGTAAGTAGTCATTATATAGTGTCTGAAAGATGGATAATGATTCTTTAGGCTTAAAAACTTTTCCTGAAAAGGTACATGGCTCTAAAAACCGTTATATTATGAACCATGTATGTCCAATACACAATTCTTTAAGTGAGTTCAACCTTAAATTTAGTTCAGCCTTAAATTTAGAAGTTTGCCTGAGCGCCCTCCCCCTCCCACACACACACCAGGACATTTTGAGGATCGAATGCACACCCTTTAGCATGAAATACTGCATTCGCCTATGTAGGTATGTATGCATCCATCCATCCATCCATTCATCAGTAGATGACGAGTTATGTATACTTATAAAATTTGGTATACAAAACATGACTCTCAATACAACGTTTTCAAATTGTTGGATAAAGTGTGAGGCAAAAATCCGTTACATGATTAGAAGAAACACATTTCAGAAAATAAAATCTGAAATTTGAAATCCCAAAGAATAATTATATAGCTTTCTAGACACAGAATCACAAATTGTACACCTGCTTAAATATGACTTGGTTATCCTTCTCATACATTGTCCATCTAAGAGAAGATTGTAGGAGAGTTCAGATTTATGATTCACTGGACTTAATTCTTATGTTATCACCGATTTTTTCTACACTTGCTATTTTTCTGTCTGTTGTTTCTATTTTGTACCAGTATGTTTGAAGGATTTTTGGCAAACACGTATGTAAGAAAACATCTGATCTCTGTCCATCTCCTTTTGTCATTTCCCATGTTTCAGAACCAGATAGAAGAAGTGTTACTACGTTGCTCTTGAAGATCTTTACATTCGTTTTCCTTCCATATGATTGCTATTCCAGATGTTAATCAGCTGTTTGAGGCTAGACTTATAGTTGCATCTCTCTTTTCATGTCATCGTCAGTACCCATTTGGTTGAGTGTTACCACAAGATAATTAAAGTTATCTACCTCTTCCAGGCTTTACCATTTAATACCATGGATTGCAGTGATGTGGGACATTTAGCCATGTAACCATAATTGAACTTTTGTAGTGTCTATCTCTATACCTTTCCTTATGGCGTTTCTCTTTCATTTGTCTGTTTGTCTTGTAGTACTTGCTGAAATAGCGATGTCGTCGGTAAATCCAGGTCTTCCATTATGGAATCCAATTTCCATCCGATCCCTGTGCTTGCTAGAGCTGTAGAGTTTCCAGTGATTAAACCCGATATGTTACTTCCTTGTTTCACTTCCGATTTCACACGGAACCATCCTGTAACTCCATTGTCAAATCGACTAAACTTCAATAAGAATTGCTATTCCATGCGATTTACTGTTCAGCAGTTCAATTTCTTAAGATGAAAATTGGCTGTCACAATTTGTATAGAATGTTAACGGATGTTGTCATGTCTACGTCGTGAAAAGTTCAGCAGGTAAGTTTTGTTTCCATGGTGTCTTGTTGTTATGCATATCTTTAAGTGCAATTCTTATTTCTTACTTTGTTACACAGTCTGTGTTTACGTGTAGATGTTCTTCAATTGTTATTATATCTGGCAGTTGGATTAACTGTTTAGGATCTCCTTACAAATGTCCTATCCCTCTCTAAATAATGCCTTTATCTTTATTTTGTAAATTTCCTCGTTTGATTTCAACAAGATATGCCCTTTGTTCCTGTTTGCTGCACATTTCCGTGTTATCTCGTGCACCTGTTTCATTTTTCCTATTACTACAACAGTTACATCTTTCTTGACTAGCTCATTTATCCACTTTCTCTTCCCATTTTTCGTATTTTTTTTTTAAAAATCTCTGTCTTTTTTACTGTACTCTTCCCTTGTTCTTGACTTTAAGCTTATCAAATTTATCATTTTCTACTTGATGTTGTAGCTCTCTTCTTTCCTCGACTTAAAGTCAGTTGTCTTCCTTTTTTGCTTGCCGCCAGTAATACTTGTATCTAACAAACAGTGAGAGGCCATTTTGAAGCTACCAGACACTGAATTTAATATCAACTGTTTATCATTCAAAAGTGTCGCAAAAGTATCACATCGATATTAATCCCAAAAATGTAGGGAATTCAAGCGGACATTTAAATTTAAAGTAAGGTGTTGGAGTTTGATATCCCCGGTACAATTTGGAATTTTACAATTTTTTCAAAAGTGATATAATGATTAACACTAGAATGAATTCTAGGGGATTTAGGAGTATGATCAACATTGCATTTTGTAAGTTTTCCTGAAATGGTGTTGTCTAGCTTCCGGAGCACTGTGAAGCACTGGCAGGTCATTTACGGGCACCCTGACACAAAAACGTCACCTAAGCATCCTGTTTGAAAAACATCACTGATTTAGTTCGTGTTGAAAGAAATGTAAAATGTCTAAAATATCTAACTTTCTAATTGGCAATATATATGTTTTGGAGACTAAACTTTTTAGTCGTCGGCATTCCTATGGGTACTAACTGCCAAAAGTTTATTTCAAATTTGGAGCTGACTAATGATTTTTTCACCGAACTTTATTTTTTCACCGAACTCGAGAGGTTTCCGTAGGGTGTGGCGTCCTGGCAAGGGGCGCTTCCCGGTCCGACACCGTTCCCATTCGCAATTGTTCTTCATAGTGCCAGTGAGCTTGACATTGTCACTGAACTTGAGCTTTTCGCCGAATTCGAGAGGTTTCATTTGCGACGGATGTGGCATGATGGCAGGGGACGCTGGCTCCCTCCGGACACCTGGTCCTATCCCGTCTGGGATTCGCATTTCTTCTTCGAGTTGAGACCATTTTAATATCTAATTTGTCGTATTCTAATGGAGTTGGAGTCAAAGAATCCAAATATATCGCGCCACAATTTAAGTAATGGTGTCAGCTCTTTTATCGTCAATTTTCCATCGACGATATCTGTTTAACAAATGCATAGTCTGCTTTATATGAGTTAACAGGTCGGCTTTTAAAGAGGCACAATTGGTTCCCATTGAAATACCGATGGTTTGCTGAATGAATAGGTATCCAAAACTACTTATATATTGTCTACAAGAAACAGCAACACCTTCTTTGGTAAATTCATTTGCATATAAGAATGATGTTTGACGAAATCGTTACATGATAACCAACAACCGAGAATTTAAATTTACGGGTAACACTTCGACTAAAATGCAGTTGTAGCTAATGTCAAAATGTCTTTCTTTTAACTTCTCATGCGGAATTTGTGTACAAAGAGTAGACATGTCGTGCGTTTTGATACTGTGAATTTGAGAAAAAAACGGCGTGTCTCTAAAATATATGTGTGGAATTTTTAGCATCCACATCTGATTTATACCGCTTCTGGAATAGGCAGGTTGACAATATTGCTGTTATTTTCTTTGTATGGAGATAAATGTTTGTTGGAACATTAGATGGATCCTGCTAGGTGTGGAGTTTTATCAATTTTAGGTATTTAATACAAATATTGTAAAGCTCGATTAATACATACTGTGTGATTATCAAAAGATCGTAACACTGGTTCAGGATTTGGATGGATTTCGTACGCACAAAATGGTGTACATGTATATGTAGGGTTACCAGAATTTGAAGTAAAATTGAATAGACAATTATAGCAATGAACCTTACGAACAAATATGTCAGATTACAGACACCATAAACACGTTGTTACAGTCTGAGTACTTTTACAACATGCACTTATATGGTATATAAACGTCAAGGCCCATATATATATATATATATATGCATTTATCTCGGAGATCAAAATCAAGGAGTTAGCTTTCAGTATAACTCTTTAAATCGGAAAGTTATCTGTGGACGTTTAACAATGGTAAGCTGATTTTTTAACTACATATTCATATATTGACTCCTACAAACACCAAACTAATCTTAATATTAATTAAATAATAATAATCATAATAATAATAATAATAATAATGATAGTAATAATAATGATAATAATAATAAGAAGAAGAAGAAGAAGAAGAAAGAATAAGAATAAGAATAGTATGCTTTATTATCATTAATCGATGATGATGATGATGATGATGATGATGATGATGATGATTTAAATATAATTATTTTACTTGAATATCATAAACAGGGAGCATTTACACTGTATCATAATTTCAATGTCGTGACAAATGCAGCTGCAATAAAATGAAATTAATATATTCCAGCGAAAAAGAAGTAAGAAGGGACTAAATGATAAAACAAACAGTTACATATTTATGTTTGTGTAATATGCTTTATATTGTACTTGTTGTGGAAATAACATACCAAATACTGCAATATATGACAAAAGTGAATGATTTTAAAACAAGTTTTATATATCGAGTAAGTACTTGCTGTTTCTATTATTAATCTATTATTATGCTTTAAACTCGAGTATCCTTATTGTTGATAGATGATCTTACGTTGTTTTTTTTTTCATACATATTTGTCGTACGAGCTAAGGAAAACCTTAGTTTCTATTACACGTTGAACATTTGTACTTTGGGTATGCCAAATTGAAGACCAACGGTAATTGAATACCAACGCAAAACTAACAGAAGACCTACAGAAATACTGACGAAAAATACTTAATGTTATAATTATGTTAAATATGCTTTAAATGTAACAAAAACGTTTCTATAAAATTATGTATATAAAGTGTAGTTTTGAAGCTCAGTAGAAACTGTTATGACGACCTGATCATACAACTTGAAGTTCTACTAAAGTAAAACTGAAGAAGTACCGGTTGATAATCGACACTCAGGTCCATTAGAACACGACGAATTAGATGTGCAAATATGTTAGATTAGAGTTTATGCAATTAATAGTAAAAAATAAATTGCTATCAAAACATTAAATCAAATTCCATACAAATTATAGTTTTAGCTCGATGGAGCGAAACCCAAACATTGACTTATGCTGTATAGAGTTTGTATTCAGTTTACGATGTTAAATCTAAAAACTAAAATACACTATAAATACATAATTTCACAGAATGTTTTTTTTTCATATTTATTATATTTAGAACATAGTGAACACATTTATAACATTTAACTAACTATATATAGTCAGGATTTCTGTAGGTCTTCTGTTAGTCTTCCTTTAGTCTTCAAATATTTGTTTGTCTTGAATTAGACATGTTGTATACTTTCGTACATGGCACTCGTGTTTAATGAGCGTGCTAAGTAGATATCAATATCAAAATCATTTGTTTCTATTTTCAGTCTCTTCCTGTGACTTTTGTGTTTCTATTATGTATGGCAGGAGTAAAATTAACCCTAGGTAAGATTTTCTATCAACGAATCAAAAGCTTCCGAATATGCACATCCTGCAGGTTCTAAAAAAGTGTCTTTCTAAAATCACATTTGTCCAGTATTCTGCCATATTTCAAATTGAAGACGCCTTTTACTTTCTATAGCTAAACAAGTATTTCACAGATTTCGCAGTGCTTAAATATCAACCATCTTCTGTAACAATTGTATGTATTTCTGTCGTCTCCTTTCAAATTCGATGTCATGAGCGCTAGTGTTATTGTCGTCGATGAAAACCTTTTAAAACTGATTATTTTAAGAGGTCACTGGCATCATGAAGCCCGTTCCTTTCTTTGGGGACAGATACTCAATTTACTTATGCATTATGCCGAGTGTTATATCATAATAATTATATTGATTAAATCTTATACCGATTATTTACTCATAAACTGTTGTCACAAGAGGAACTGCGTTAAAAGTCTACCGTCAATTTAGTGACCTTGTTTCATATACAGAGATTAACTACTTACTTACAAACTATTGACACAGGGTTATCGAAAATCGCGTTTGATGTCAATGTTCCCCAAATTTTACGGTCGGTATAATAGCCTTGTTTGTGATTACTCTGTTTCAAAAAATGAAATGTTGTGTTACATGATCGATAGAGGCTGTTGAATCGTCTGTACCAATTGTAATTAGGATTTTTTCCTGACCTGTTTTATTTGAATTTGACTGTGGAGTTACGGCGGGTGTGACCGGTCAACAGGGGATGTTTACTCCTCCATGACACCTGATCCCACCAAATTCATCTGGATCTCTTGACGAACAAACTTCGGTACCGTTGCGCTTTTTTATATCTGTGGCGTAACCACAGTCTATAAATAGACTGCAAGAATAATATCTCTGTTTTAGTCGTTATCACAGTTTTTTTTATTGACCTTTAGAATGATATCTCTTTTTGAGTCGTTATCACGGACTTTTTATAGACATTCAGAATAATATCTCTGTTTGAGTCGTTATCACAGACTTTTTATACACATTCAGAATAATATCTCTGTTTGAGTCGTTATTACATTCTATTTATAAACCTTCAGAATAATATCCTTGTTTGAGTTGTTATTACATTATCACATTCTATTTATAGATATTCAAAATAATATCTCTGTTTGAGTCTTTATCACATTATCACATTCTATTTATAGATCTTCAGAATAATACCTCTGTTTGAGTCGTTATCACAGTCTATTTATAGCCCTTATAAATTTTATGGAATACATTGTCTGTGCCGTAATCTTTATATTATAGAATTGATGAATATTCATTATATATTTGTGTTTATGGCGACTTAGTATGCATTATCGCTGTTCGAGTGGTAGTATGTATTAAGCCAGAATAAATCTCTGTGACCTAAACTGTACTTACATAATATAAAATATTTTCTGACAAACTCTATTTATAGAAATTCAAAATGAAGCATTCTTTTCTGTGTGATTATTTATTATAGACCTACAGGATGAAATCACTTTATTAGAGAAATTTACAATTTTATGGACATTCAGATTAAATATCTGTTTGGTGCGTTATCTATATAGAACGGAAGCAGTAAATATCTATTAAGTGGCATTCTTATGTACTTGTGTCCCTGTTTACTGTCTTGATTGGACGAATGCTAGATGTGACATAATTTTACATGTGTTGAGTGGATAAAGAAATCTCTCCAAAGTTGTAAGAAACTGGGGTGAATTTATTGACAGGAAATTGGTTTCAATTTTGGTTTCTGGTTTAAAGATTGTTTAAAATTAGTTTAGTTAAGTTTGAAGTTATGCAGTAAATGGCTTACATTTTCAAAATTGCCGACATATTATAAACTGCTGTGTACTCCTGCTTAAACAAGAAATATTTTGTGGACTTAACTGTGGACTCACGGCGGGTGTGGCCGGTCGACAGGGGATGCTTACTTCTCCATGGCACCTGATCCCACCTCTTGGTTTCCAGAGTTCCGTGTTTGTCAATCTTTACCAGCGTTATATCTATATCCTGACCGGATTTACAGTTTGAAATTGTAAGTGATAAATGAGAGAACCAAAAACTGGTCCTATCAGGTTTTGGATTCTCAATTGGTTTTCATGTTGAGACCATTTGTATTTCTGATTTGTCGTGTTCTAATAGACTTTGAGTTTCGATTAAACGAATAAAACGTCTACCAAACTGTTTATAAACCAGAACCAGTTTATAAACAATAAATTCACCATGGGTTGCCAGAAGATTGAACTTCCAGATTTTGCCACGAGGGTTGTGGTGTCCCTTTCCACTCATGTTTGATTATATTTCCCCGTGCTTCCCCGTGAACAGAATGATAAATCTATGAGCCATTGTATATAAAAGATATTCACTCTTCAAGATTCCAATACTACTAACATTGATATATATATTGCAAATTTAAGCATTAAAAAGTCGTTGTTACTTTCCCATAGTGTTATCTATTTTTAGATTTCTTGTACAGATATTTTGTATTGTTATCATTTAATCATAAAAATGGCATATTTGATTATGCTACTTATGTTGTAAAAGGTATTGTAACTATAAATATTGAAGTGACATAGATTTAGTGGTATAGAAACGTATACATACTATAGAATTTCAAGTATTATTACATTTATGTTTGTCGGTAAAATATAGAGTAATATATATAGAGGTCCATGTTTGTCCATTTCTGCCGGTTTTGTATCTGTGTCCTGGGTATCCTAAAGATTCATACTTTGGTATCTGAGATTTGCATAAGATTTTCGGAGATGTGGGTGTTAGGTCTTGTTTAGTAATGGTTTGTATTTATCATAAAGGCTTGCTCTTTGAGTGTAATATTCGAATAGTCATCTGTTTGACATATTGGCATGATTTTGAAATACCCTTTACTACACTGAAATATATGTTAATAATATTTATAACCACTAGGTCGTTGCCACTGCTGGTGGACCGTTTGAGTCCCCGAGGGTATACATAAACCTAGTACCTGGTATTTCGGTACCAGGTGTTCATCTTATACTAAAGTAATATTTGGCAATGTTAACACCATTTCAATTCAAAAAAAATTCTAAAACTAAGATAGTCAATTTTTTTTACAGTGGTTAATCTTAGACGGAGTTCGGCTATACTTTTGGAGATATTATTTGGCCTTGTATAATGCCACTTTCTCTTTAAAAAATACACATACTTTTTAAATTGGAGCTCAACTGATGAAGTCTAATTGACAGAAACGATATCGTCTTGAGCATTATAACTTTGGTATTATGTTTATAATATTTAAGGAAAACAATACGATTATGCGGTAACTTTATATTGCATTTGAATAGAGCTACTTGGTGGTTTAGGATCTGAGTACATCCAATATATTCTCCCTTGCAATTTTCACATAAAATTACATGTATTACGTTTTTAAAATTACAATTTAATTCAATGAAGTTATAATATATATATAAAATGAGGAATTTTTAGATTTTAATGTTTGACCTTCAATAATGATGTCACATACTTTACATCTTTAATTATTGCATTTAATTACACTCCCGTTGTTAGAATGTTCATTATTTGTAAACAGGGCACGAGTAAGTAATTGTTACAGATTTTCAGGTTGTCGTTTACTTTGTATAATTTTTGTTTCATTTAAAACTTTATTAAGGTTTTCATCTACTCGTTATCGATACCTTTATATGCTTCCGGATTGCGTTTATTAAACATTGTGACGAAAGCTAACATGGTTGACTATTATCTTATTATCTTATATATATATTATATATATATATATATATATATATATATATATATATATATATATATATATATATATATATATATATATATATATATATATATATATATATAAACTCAGCTTTGGCACTTTTTCTCTCGCAATTGATTTACTCAAACTAACTATTTCTATACCATACTGGACTTCACATTATTTTCACAAAATTTATAGGAATATAAGATTTGGTATGCTTGTGTATAGTTCTTATTTGTTAGTGTTAATCAAGTGCAAGTAGAAAAAGTAGACAAAATTTATTTCCTTTGGCAAACATAGTAAATATTTTTACTTTCTTTTTGTCTACATATAAGCGTGTTTTCCTTTTAGCTGTTGGTAAGATAATAGTTCAAATGGGTCTTGCTAATGTTTAAGAAATTGACTTTTTGAAACTTTTCGGGTGTCGACTTTTATAATGAAGGTATTGTTGTGTATCTATATGCTTTCTATAAATATCTGTAATTAAGTATTGGTTGCCTTGTTTTACAGGCATGATGTCTAAAGACGCTATTTTATTATTATCTTATTTATTTTTATATTATATTTTATCTCTACCTGAATGATGTGGATTATTAGAATAAAGACTTGATACATCAAAGGTTGCTAAAGCAAAATTTGAATTAATGTTAGTTGGAATTTTACTTTATAAATCTATATCCTATATCATCTCGCACAAAACGTTTGATTTCTTTAAGAAAGGGTTGCAATAAAATATAGATATGTATACATAATTGAATCTTTTCAGGGGATACATTGCAAAAAATCCAGAACGAATACTGGGCTTGGCGTATGGAAACCGAACCAGAGTATTCTACATACATAGGTTATTACCAATATAATGATCAACTATATTCGTACAACGTCTCGAATTTCGAAAGCAAAAAGGTGAACGTTTTTTATTTGAATTAAATAAATATGATCTGATGATAATGGGAAACTCCGCTTTTCTTACATTTCAAAGCCATAATTATCTTTTTGTTCATCATGAAATTGTATCCAAATAAGTAAATGTATATTAGATATGATTGTTTAGACAATGGTACTTTGATGTGTCGAACTCTGAGCAAACACGAACCTCTTCAAAGTCTTCAAAATTATGAAAAGATAATTAGTTTAACAAATGTAGCATCAGCATAAATATTATATATAGATGAAAAAACTTATATAATTATCACAAAGCAAATCGTGATATGAACACATTTTAGACATTTTAGAATTATTAATCAAAACTGCATAAATTTCAAGTCTTAGATATAAATTATTATGCTGAATTTTGAAATAGGAAAATACTTCACAATTACATACATGTATCTTATTTCTTATTTGATTACTTAAAGCTTAATATACATATATTTACATTACTGTTTGTTAGAACAGGTGTCATTTACACTGAACAATAGAGATACCCTTGTCTTTATCTAAGGGTTATACTAACTGACCTATTGTCTATTTTCCTTTTGAGAAATCTTACATTCCTTATATGTTTATTCTTTAGATTAAACGTAATTGTTTAATTTAAATCATATTCTACATGTAAAAGACACCATAATTTATCTATATGTTTTATATACTTTTGTACAACTTTTGTTAGTCAGTTGGAGTCAGACTTGCATACTGACAAGATCCAGCTAATGCGAAATCCATTGTTGTTATAAACTGTTATATCGTACAGCTACGTCTTTGGGAGTTTTATTGCAAAGAGTAAGACTAAATACACTCTTGACTTGGGTCCAGTGTATACAGTTGCAGGCAGACGCAACTCGGTATAGAGGGACTTACTGTGACGTGCACAGTCACACATCTTATACATACTAACGACAACAACTTTACATTATCACCGACGCATTGCCCCGGTGATATAATTACTAAATGTTGAGAGCAAAATAAAAACGCTCGTCGTCCTAGTTTAGCTGTCAATTAAAAAGATACCTATCCATGTCTATATTACAATCTTTCACAAAAGTCTGTAAGGCTAATTTCAATTTTAATTCTTAAAGTATACACGTATATGACAGCAGATTTACAAAGGTGTGGAGTCGGCTTGGCTCAGTCGGTAGCGCGCTCAACGCTTGATCGTGAGGTCGTGAGTTCGAATCCAACTGGCGGCAGGTTTCCTTCCTTTGGATGAGACAGTGAAGACCGGCCGTAAATACCGAGGATATGAGTGACAGATCCTTGAGTGAGACGTTAAACAACAATACAACCAACCAACCAAACAAAGGTGTGACCGGTCGGCATTGTATACACTTGATACCATCTGTAGTTTCCCCAAAGTGGTACCTTTACTCTTTATATCATAAAAGTTTCGATGCTAAGTATTATCATATTTGATTTAGACCGTTCTTCAATCATATTTAAAAAGAAAATGTTTTTCAACTTTTTATGAATAAATTCCAGAACAAAACGCAAACATTCCTAGATCGACTGACTTTATTGGATATGAACGATATGCAAATATCACAAGAGAAAATAAATTTCCTCATTCTGAAAGACACACTGGAAACTTACATCGATGGATACAAATGGGCATGGTATTTTTCGTATCAAATTGTTACGTTTTTATATTCCTCTAACGGTTTTCTGTTCTTACAAGGTAGTGTTTGCATGTTCATTATTTCATACTACATTATTAAACGTGGTCTTTTACTTAATGGGATAAGTGGGTAGGTTTTCAATAAAGTGAGGTGTCATGCTTGCTTCGTGAATTGTTTCGAATCCCAATTCTGGAAAGTTCCCAGAATTTTAGCTCAGACGCTGACAGTTCCCCTATCTAACGTTCAGCAAAAAGTAACGATCATGTCTTTTGAATGAATCTTGACATCCAATGCCCCGTATTACAATAGACTTGAGACATAAAGGAAACCTCACGGCATTAACATTAGTCCATAGTATATGTCAAAATTTTGTGACATCTGTCAACTAAAACTAGTTACGTCAGAAAATGCGAAAATATTGAGGAAACATAAACCTAAAGGAAATCCAGAATGAAACATATATACATTTATATATACATACATATATATATATATATATATATATATATATATATATATATATATATATATATATATATATATATATATATATATATATATATATATATATATATATATACCTCTGCTTGCGATTACTCTGTTTCACTAAATGAAATGTTGAGTTTCCTGTTCGATAGCAGTTGTTGAGTCATCTGTACCAAGGACGAGGACGAGGATTGGTGCCTCACTTATTTCATTTGAATTTGTATGTAGACTCACGGCAGGTGTGACCGGTCAACAGGGAATGCTTACTCCCAATGACACCTGATCCCACCTCTGAATTTCCAAAGGTCCGTGTTTTTTCAATATAACCAGATTTTTACGTATCCTGGACATCCTGAAGATACTTTGGTATCTGAGATTTTATATTTTTTCCGTTAAGTTTCGTTACCTGACTTTTTGTACAAGTATTCGATTTGTGAAATGTAACCAAACCACCTCACGTTTTGATTGAAATTTATCACTCCACTACTAAGAATATAGTGCATTCATATAGGAAAATTTATAATGTTAATAACACAAAAACATCAATATAACATTATCTAAGATAGCAACTCATGTGATATTTGTATTATATTGTCGAGTTAAAGCAAAACTTTTCAAGTGTACCGTCAAGTGTTATTAAAAATAACAAATTTATTTGATTGATAAATCCTTATATTTTCTACCAAAATGTAATAATTATTTATATTCTTTTTAAATAATTATTTTTATTTATTGTACGATCACAACATTAATTATGTTCATTGACAGGTATGGTGCTCTCAATCCAATGAACTTCTTGGAAGGTATTCAAATATATTACAGTGCTGGTTTTGCACGGTCGCGGACAAGAGGAGATTTTGAAAACTACATTGCCAGGTTACATGGGGTTGTTAAACAGGTATTCTTTTGAAATATACCTAGATCTCTGTTGTCAACTGCAAATGATATGTTGATTTGTAATTTGTGCAGCAGCAACAACAAAATAGCGTGTTTTTTATTTTGACCAACAAATAGAAATATTGTTGACGGTTCATAATTGGTACTTTCAATAAAAAGGCGTCATGACGGTTTCGTTTTACAAGCATTTATCTAAACATTTATCTATACATTGTAGTGAGATAGTGATGTAAATATTTTGCAGCTAGATGAAATACAAGAGAGCATGCGAGTTGCTATAGCCATGAATAGAACCTACCACAATGTCTCAATAGTAAGCATAAAAGTTTTGTCTTAATTTTTAACAATAAATGTCACATTCAAAATCCAACACTTTTATATTTATCGTGCACGATCAATATACACAGATGAAATAGATTTGTTCAATGTTAATAGATATTTTTTATTGATTATCTATTTCGCTTTAATTTACGGACCTTAGAGAATTGAAAGTTGGGATAAAGTATCATTACTAAAAAAGTATTAAATACCTACATGCACATGTAATTGTGGTAGTGTGACTTAAGTTGGGATATTATCTAGTTCTGTTTTCGAATCTTTGAATGTTCTTACTTGTTTTGAAGGCGGCGGTCCCATCACAAATTGACAAATTACTTGTCAACAATACAGAAGAATCCTACTTCTATAGTCCATTCGGAAGCACCTTGGATAACATTTCGCATATTCCGACTAGTGAAAAGTAAGTTATACCATTGTGAAAATCTCTCTCTCTCTCTCTCTCTCTCTCTCTCTCTCTCTCTCTCTCTCTCTCTCTCTCTCTCTCTCTCTCTCTCTCTCTCTCTCTCTCTCTCTCTCTCTCTCTCTCTCTCTCTCTCTCTCTCTCTCTGAC
Source organism: Atrina japonica (assembly GCA_030159075.1). Lineage (NCBI taxonomy): Eukaryota > Metazoa > Mollusca > Bivalvia > Pterioida > Pinnidae > Atrina > Atrina japonica. Next base: position 1,901,778 of record BROG01000038.1, on the reverse strand, counting down.
ATATTTCTTTGTTGTATGTGATTTTCAATTATGATATTTGAATTGATATGACACTTCAATAAAATACTGGTATGTTATATGATAAATTATACTTTCTTTACACATGGTCAAACGTTTTGCAGCGAAGTCAGTCACTTGAATAATTTCCTTACCGAGGTTTTTTTAATTTCCTTTCCAACTGAAAAAAGAGTCTATCTGTGTCCTATTATTTGCCTCTTTAAAAAGGTGTACATGATTTTTACTTTAAGTTTATATAAAGGTAGATAAATCACACGATCAATTTTCTTTATACATTTTTTTCAGACATGGGATAAGAAACCGAGGGAAGGATGCAGTCGAAGCGATGTTACAAGCTTACATGGAAATGAAGTACTTCATACTAAACGTAAATATTATTGTCCTTTAAATATTCGATAATGTAATAAAAATTAATTTATATATCCGCCAATTTGAGTACAGTTTATCAGATTGAATTTCGTGTTCTGACTTTGTAGATCAAATGCAGTTTCTTGTTATTTTCACTTAGATTTAGTTCGATTCACATTTCGTTAGTAGTTTGAGCTTAGTTGTTTTAGTTATTGCTTTGTTTGATTTCCATTTTCATTTATTTATTGCATTATTACGCTGTACTTACAAAATGTATTTCTTCCAATCTCCGGTTGTGTGTGTGTGTGTGTGTGTGTGTGTGTGTGTGTGTGTGTGTGTGTGTGTGTGTGTGTGTGTGTGTGTGTGTGTGTGTGTGTGTGTGTGTGTGTGTGTGTGTTTTAGTGGATGTTTGCGTGAGAGTATGTATGTGTACACTTGTTCATGTTATTTTAATCGTTTTGTCCTCATGAAGGTACAGGTCGTTCCGAAAATTTGACATTCATTTTGTCCGTGTCGTTATTCATTTTAGTGCTTTTTATATTCTTTTCCTGACTTGTATCTATTACTTAGATCCCACCCTAGGATATGTAGTGTTGTTGATTTTAGTGCCCCCACACGCACACACACACTTAGAAACCTAGAAAAGTTATAAATGAATGATTAGTGATAAAAGTTATGCAAAAACTCAAGTCCGTTATTAGAGCTTTATTCTACCCTACCCTGGATCAAATCGTTAGTTTTCCTATTTCCTACGTGACAGTAATTCAATGTCCCAGTTATTGTGATTGTAATACCTTTGTTGATATCATTTCTATTATTCTTATTAAGGAATACATGCCTAACACGAGAAGAGAACTGGGTGTCAGTAATCTGTATAACGGAAGAGAATACTACAAAGCTTGCCTTAAGTGGCATTTGTCGTATGAGATGGAACCAGGAGATGTACATAAGAGAGGACTAGAAGAAGTTGACAGAATCTATGGTGAAATGACAAAGGTTAGTAAGCAAAATTAAATATTGTAACGGTTAAAATCACAGGATTTTCTTCCGATTTTGACACAATGTTTTTAGAAAATACAAAAAACCCACAAAAACAAAATATATTTTGCCTTTTGTGATTACTGAAAACTGGTGTAAGCGAAGAAAAATATTTGTAAAACAACAGACTGGAGACTGGATGCATTTTGTTATACCAGAAAATAAGTAAACGTACAAAATATGACATTAGTACGAATATGTCGAATGAGTTAGGTATTTCTAAAACTTAATCTCTCTTTCAACAGTTAACTTATATTTATGTATATTTTTGTCTCTGTAGACATATAATCAGAAAGATTGCTTATTGTGAGGGAAATCGAAGTACTGATAGATAACTCGCGTATCCAATGATCAAACTTTGATCACTGTTCATCCTGACACCATGATGGTAGTTACTTATGAAGTCTCATAATTACGGCAAATATAGTCGAAATGTTTCACATAATCAAACTCAACCAATATTTCATAGCCCTACAGCAGCATCCAAATGTGGTTTAAACTAAAGTTGAAAAGAGAAATATTGAAAATTTAATATAATTTTCGATCCATATAATGTGTAGATATTTTGTTCTTCAACAGATATTGAAAAAGCTGGGATACAGTGGATCAGTTAAAGGTTTTTTTGCCAGTTTAGTAAATAATTCAGAGTTTTATACGAATGACTCGGTAAGTTTATAGGTTATAAGGACATGGTCCAAAGCTCCACATCTTTGTCAGAATTAAAGTGAAGACAAACCTTAAGTACATGAACATTCAGGCACAAGAAATGGTGTGTTTTACGGTAGATTAATTCTGTCTAAATTTGCATGTTAATTGATTCGTATGGAGAAGTTTCTTGGATGTATTGGTATTAAATCGTAAGTTGATCAGTGATACTTATGTAAATTATTTTTCAGGACAAGATACTGCAGGAATATAAGCACATAGTGTTTAACAGAATCAACCCAAAACTGCCAGAGTACTTTAAGGATATCCCTGACGTCCCCCTTGAGTAAATCGTTTGATCAATTTGTCAAAATTCATACATGTGTGATAATAATATGAAAACATTATGGTTTTAATTGTCAAAAATGCATTAAAGTCTTGTCTACTACTTCTAAGTTAGTCCTTATTTCTATTGTATGTACAATTCGCAGTTTCACAATAGCTAACAGAAGTGCTCAACTCATTCAAGTAGGAATTTGATACACAATATAAAAATTGTATGAAAACATTTGTAATAGATTTTGTAATAGTATTGATGAAGGAGGTATATATCTTTATGTATTTACAGAATTAGAAAAATGACATTTGATGGACCAGGGGGAGGTTATTCCTCAGCTACCGAGGATAGCCCCGGAGTGTTTTCAATCAATCTAATGCGACCGATGGAAAAGTAAGTTCATCGTAACTAGATGCCATTAATAACTTAGAATTTAGAATCACCCCATTGATTCCTTAGGGATATTTTCAACATATGTCAGTTAACTGTGTGTTAATAGTAGTTGAAAGACATGGTTAGTTATCAGTGCTCTTCAATATGTATGTCCTAACATATGATATGTTAATGTTTTGGTGTATATCCTTCATCAAGTAATTGTTTGATTAAGCCCAATAGTATTTTCTTTCATGTGTTATTTTATTCTTTTGTCATTATAGTCCATCCTTTGACTTCATGGCTCTGAGCTTGCATGAGGCAAATCCTGGACATCATCTTCAGGTACAGTTTAATAGTTACATAGCAACTACATCCAGGACTGTGTTACTCCAACCACCACTGAAATCCATTACCTCCACACACGACATTACAAATCAACTGCTGATTCATGCAGCGTAATTCCTTGTACTTCCGCAACGTGCCGTGATACACTTGATTTCATAGAGATGTATTCGATTTTCTATTCAATTATTAGGTTTTACCTTGTAATTTTTTCAATGAACAGAAACCATGACATTGGTGATATGTATGGAGTAGATTATAATATTAGTTAGTCATTGGATACAAAGGATTTAGCCCAGCAACACTAGCAATAAGTGCTGCTAAAGATTCTTATAAAATGGTAATAATAATTATAGTTATGACGACCGACGACGACGACGACGACGATGATGATGATGATGATGATGATGATGATGATGATGATGATGATGATACGTTAATGAGAATGACAATCATATTATATTCATTGTACAAAGTATGTTTTGTTGCTGTTTTATAGACTTTTGTCCATTTCTAGCACAGTTATGCGATGAAGGCCTCTTTACCAGACTACAGACAATATACACCAATTTCATTCTACGATATCCCATTTTGGTTTCCGTTTTACTCTGCGTATTCTGAGGTAACTAGTAAAACCATTGTTATGGAAATTGGGCTTTAGTTCAAAATTGATTTTTCATTATATTCTTGGAGACACGTGAAAAATGGTATTCTATATAATTTTCAAAGAGTTCTGACTGGAGTATTTTGATAATGTTTCGGTTTCTATCTTATTACAAATTGTAAATTAAGATATTGATATTGCAACTGTTATATAATGTTGTGACGGCTGTATACGTAATAAAGATAACGCATTGCTGGGATGATCAACACAGTTATATAATTATGATGTTCTTTATCATCTCAGTTAATTATAGGATTATGAAATAGACGGAGCAAAACAACAACAAAAAATGTAATAAGTGACATTTACGTTACACGTATTATGTTTGATTTTAGGGTTGGGCACTATATTCCGAATATCTTGGAGTGGAAATGGGTTTGTATGAAACCGACTATGAGATGTACGTACACAGAACAATGACTGTTAAGAATACTTGAGAATTATGATTCTGAAATTTGTCATTTAATAAAACTCTTTCGCGCTGTCATATAAAGAGTGTGGTTAACAATGATGTTGTACATTTGTATTTGAGAAGATTCAGTGCAGAAATTGCTATGCTAGAACAAATGCCAATGAAAAATTTGATACAATGTTAAATTTGATAAATATTAATAATTCATTGTTTGAAAGGTTTCTTTTTCCTGTTTGCATTTAGTTAGGTGTTGGTAATACTCCCGATTAATATATAGAAAGGGTACGCTCTCTTTACTCAAATTATCGCGTAAACTCCTGGAACAACACTTCATCACTTTGCTAAAAAAACATCAGCTCTGCGGAATTAAAAACAATTGTCAAACTTCCTCTGTTTGAGATAATCTATGATTATTGTAATGATTTCAACTTTTCTTTTGGAGGATGGGAAGATATGGTGCTGAAATCTTTAGAGCTTGTCGTCTGGTGGTTGATTCAGGACTCCATTACTTTGGGTAATAATTTACATTTTATACTATCAGATTTTAAATATATTTGCTAATAATTTGTAATATTAGCACAGTTGTTACATACGAACAAATACAAGTAAACCACATTGCATTTTAGTATCTACTAGTACTATACACACGCGATTTTTTCCATCTGGGTATTTCGCGATTTTGTTTTGGTGGGTGGGGGTTAAAAACCTATCGCGCATTTCTAATTTTGTCTAGAAATAAAGTAGCAGTAACACTACGTATTTCTGTACTATTTCTGTGTTATTTTACGTTCTACTGTATACCCTGTTTATTTTCGCCCCTTTACGACGTAAAAAGTATTCAGGACGTCTTAAATTCTCCCTGTGTCACTTTAGACTTTTGGATGACACGTATTCCCAGGATTCAATCATTTTGCTTGATAATTCGCATGCAGTTTTAATTTGCTTTCTCGTCTAAGGGTGAAAATGGCAAAAAGTAAAAGTCAACGAAAAATTCATGTTATACAGTGTGTAGGTTGCGTAGCTGAGTTTTTGATTTTCTCAAAATCATGTCAGTAATACGCTGTTTTGTTGTACCTACTACCGATACTGATTTTGACCTACCATATTTATATTGGATACCTAAACTTCACAAAACCCAAGATAAACAAATATATAAAGTTGGGTCCAGTAAATGTTTCACTAACCCTTTTCTTCACTCCTTACCAAATCCCTTACAGTAATTCCAGAATCGGTGTAAATCAAATGTGGATACTTAAAAATTCTAAACAGCATCTAGAAAATTTAAAGATACATCATTTTACTCGAATTCATAGTATCAGAACATACGGCTTTTCCTCTCTTTACACAACAATTCCACATGGAGACATTTTGGCAGCTTTGGCTGTTTTTTTTACTAAACGTGAAAATTTAGATATCTAGTTGATCTTAAAGGTTATTATTATACTCATTATGTCAAACACAACTCTAATTCAACACATGGATACACTGAAAAAATACAAAAACGATGCTGGACTTTCTAAAAGGCAACATATTTGTAATATTTCGTGACCAGGTCTTTCCGCAAACTGCCGGCATTCCCATGGGAACCAATTGTGCCCTTTATTGGTTGACTTGTTTCTTTATTTATATAAAGTAGACTTCTTTCAGACACATCTGAATCAAAAGAAGAGAAAGCTAGCGGTAGACTTGAATTTGACAATTCGGTATATTGACGACATTTTGTCAATAATTATTGATAATGACATTTCGATAACTTCAGGGCACCCTGAAAATTAATTCCTTGGTATCTAAGATTTTTGTATTGCACAAAGAAAACCCCTTTCGTGAATATTTAGAATATCGTTTAGAATTTGTAACATATTTGTTTATTGCTTACAGTTGGGAAAGAGAGAGGGCTATAGAGTACATGTTAAACTACACTGCATATTCCAAAGAGGCTACAGAAATTGAAGTAGATCGGTACATTACATGGCCTGGACAGGCATGTGCCTATAAATTAGGAGAATTCAAGATAAAAGAATTAAGACAAATGGCCGAAACACGATTAGGTAAGCTGAAATTTTGAAATAGGTTGCATAATATTATCGCTTGATAATTTATATATCTGATGTAATTTCATGTGATGTGATATATACATATATATCTATGTATTATCATTTCCTGGCTCTATGGGGATTTCTTTTTATGTTAAGACTTCATCAGTTGATCTCGAATCTAAAATAGATGTAAAATGTATCACAGAAGACCAGATTCTGAACCTTAATATATTGATAAAACTACACATATGTTTCTATCCGTATCATCACACTGCATGCTAGAAACATTTGTGTGGGTTTGTATTTATTACATGTCCATTATTTATCCATATATGTGCACAAATTAAAAAATAATTCCACTTTTAACGACGCTATCAAATATTTTGGATGACATGAATCCCATTTACAAAAGTAGCTCCGGCGAAATTCCGCATCCAACAACAGTGCATTACGACGTTCCCTATTGGATGGGCTTATTGAACTCTGTATTACAACTATGTGATTACATATGTATGTAATAAGCAGCCAAATCCTTCTGGGTATAACCAATTTAAAATGTGTCTATTTTACAAGTAATCTGATCAATTCAACGCGTTTTACGCGTACTTGCTAGAAAAACTCGGCCTCTGGGGCCCTCTAAACTTTGTATAATTTAGTTTGATGCCTATATCGTTAATTCATAGATAAAACGGGCATTGCTTTTTGCTTTCTTTCATTGGTATATGTTAAGAGTTTCAAGATGTCCGTACATTTCAGGTGAAAGATTTGATATTCGAGATTTTCATTCCGTAATTCTTACCAATGGAGCCATGCCTATGAGCGTTTTAGAAAGCCTAATCGACGACTGGATAACACAAAATTCTAAAGTTCCTGTACCTACGTCAAGTTCTACAGGTTTATTTGTTTCAGCAGCACTATACACCATGACAATATTAAGATATTTCGTTTTTTAGTAAGAAATTCTGTAGTTGATTCCGTCATCTACTGTGCTTACTATATGTATCAATGTAGACAATACACATCATATCATATCAAAGGTACTCTTCAGAAAAAGGTCAGGTTGTGAGGTCAAAGTTTTGGATTTTCCCGTCAACTGATGATTATGTAATGACTTGATGTTGAAAATGATAACATCAACTGAAATATATATGGTTAAATGATAAAAAGTCATGAATCAGGCATTTAGAACTCAAAGCGAATAGGACTTTACAGCTTTTGATCACGCATGTACATCTTAACCGGAAATGCAATTTATAGAACATATAATTAATAATACATTTGTGAACAGCAGAAATATGTTATGGTAAAATGAGATACAGAATCTAGATTCTATGATATGAAAAGGCACATCTAATTCGTGTATAATGAATTGATCAACTGTGATTTGATGATTGATATACTTTGTAAAATTAATATGATTAACGTTTTGAACTTTCCTTATTAATTCAATAATGTGCCATCCGTATTAATTGTTTATTAAACTACATCAACAGAAGATGCTGATTCCTTCCGGACACCTGGTCTTATCCCGTTTCGGATTCGGAATTGTTCTTCATGTTGAGACCATTTACACATCTAATTCGTCGTGTTATAATGGACTTGAGTCTTAATAATATAGTTTGTATAATATAGTATCTAGACAGTTCATATGATAAAACTTGTATATATATATATATATATATATATATATATATATATATATATATATATATATATATATATATATATATATATATATATATATATATATATATATATATATATATATATATAAACACTCAAGCCTGTTTACAGCAGCCACTTAAGGGAGATTGGAAAAGTGGCTGCATAAGACAGGTGGCCTTTGGTTCCAGGTTGACAAAAATCGCAAGAAAATTGGTGTCCATTATGCAGTCTATAGCAACACATGTATATTCATATACCAATACATGATAGTTTGATGTTAAGATGATCAGGTGTCAAAATCATGTACATTACAGTGCTGCCAAGCTAACCTGTTTACAGTTTTTCAAAAAATATATCATGTGATCAACCATTCTAAAAAAGACATGGCTGCTGAAAACAGTGTGACCAAGCATTTTGTCCTATATATCACTGGCCGCTGGCCACGTTAGACAGGTGGCTGCTGGTTTAGGTATGTTTATATAATGAAATTGATTGGGGGAACAGAAACTGGCTTTTGAAGACGAATGGCTGCTGAAAACAGGTGGCCTTTAAGGCATATATATATATATATATATATATATATATATATATATATATATATATATATATATATATATATATTGATAGTGTCATGATAAAACTCCGAAAGATTTGTTAAAGCTTGAAATGATTAAGATTACATTTTCAACTGAAAAAATAAAATAAAAATAGAATCAAGTGTTCTCTTATGAAATGATAATTTTGTGGGACACTCTTACTTCATATGTAAGTAACCAGATAAACAAAATACAATTAAGTAGATTGCTTTTGCAAAGAAACATTCTAATAGGATGGAAAGGTCATTAACGATTCGCTTGCGATTCGAGCAAGGTCCAAGTGGTAAAACATCTAAATGGTCAATGTAAATTCATATACAGTATTCAAAAGATTGAAGCCATCATTTAGTTCAAAAACATATTTTAATCATTGAAAGTATATAGAGAGAACACTTATTGATATAAGTAATAAACTGTAATTGTAACTCGTCATAGACAAATAGTGTGATACTTTAAAGAAGCGCTGAGGAAATTAACACCGTGATTATATCTTACATCATAGACAAATAGTATCAGACAGAAATTAACACCGTGTTTGTAAACACCGTGATAATTTCTAAATGCAGTATATTGACATATGTCAATAATTCTAAAAATATTTTCTTATTTTCTTGTTGTTCTATTACCGTTAAGAACTTTTCATGTATATGGATACTTCAAAAGCCATAAGTGAAGTACTGGAAGCATTTTTTGTGCATGAATAAGCCATTCGGCATTTATTGGACGGTATATTTTACCAATATTTTCATTAAGTACGCAAAATAATCATTTTCAATTATCATTGCTTATTGTAATGCATTCGAAGTTTAAAGCTGTTACTCAAAATTCGATTTCTTAGTTTTTTGAGTGCAATAAATTTCCTCATCCATCCATAGTTGTTGTTATTTTAAACCAACACATGTATTAAGGTACACAAAATCTCTGACATAAAGTAAAAAATACAGGAATGTGTGTATAAAATACAGGAATGTGTGTATAAAAATACAGGAATGTGTGTATAAAAATACAGGAATGTGTGTATAAAAATACAGGAATGTATGTATAAAAAACAGGATTGTGTGTATAAAATACAGGATTGTGTGTATAAAAAAACAGGAATGTGCGTATACAATACAGGAATGTGTGTATAAAAATACAGGAATGTGTGTATAAAAATACAGGAATGTGTGTATAAAAATACAGGATTGTGTGTATAAAAATACAGGAATTTGCGTATAAAATTACAGGAATGTGTGTATAAAACATAATATTTATTCACTGTTGATAGTAATATATATGTACCCTGTACATTTTATAAAAGGAAATATACATGTTCACTGTACATTTTATAAAAGTAAATACACATGGGTATATGCTTTTCCCATTGACAATAATTAATACAATCGATTTATTTATTTATTGTTCTTATTTTATGTATTGTTTAATTTTATGCATATCTTCTGATTATCTTATTTTTAGCTATTCAAGTAGCTGTACAAAATACAAAAATAGTAAAACAAGTTATGTTTGAGTCAGAATATGTTACAAAAGGTAAGTCAGTCATGATACATTTAAAGTCCTATGACATTGGCAAATGTTGTCGAATATTTTCCAGAATCAAATACATCGTCGATACAATGATATACGGCAACATACCAAATTTTGTAATAATATTAGGAACTCAACTTTCGTTTAACAGAAAACAAAGTGAAGCAAACATACAAATGGACAGATAGACTTAAACATTTTGCCACACCCCAATATTTGATCTAATTAGACAAATAAACTAAAACATTATACGACATCCCAATATTTAGGATATATAGACTAAAACATTAGACCACGCCCAATATTTTATCTAGATAGATAAATAGACTAAAACATAGGTCACACCCCAATATTTGATCTAAATGGATAAATGGACTAAAACATTTTGCCATGCCCCAATATTTGATTTAAATGGACAAATAGACTACAACATTGTGCCACGTCCCAATATTTGATCTAAATGGATAAATAGACTAAAAACATTAGGCCAAACCCAATATTTGATCTAAATGGAGAAATAGACTAAAACATTGAGCCACGCCCCGATATTTGATCAAAATGGACAAATAGACTAAAACATTGTGCCACGCCCCAATATTTGATCTAAATGGAGAAATAGACTAAAACATTATGCCACGCCCCAATATTTGATCTAAATGGACAAATAGGCTAAAACATTGTGCCACGCCCCGATATTTGATCTAAATGGACAAATAGACTAAAACATTGCCCACGCCCCAATATTGGATCTAAATGGACAAATAGACTAAAACATTGACGCCCCAAATAGATTAAATGGACAAATTAAAACATGCGGGGGGGGGGGGCGGGGGGGGGGGGGGGTCCGCCCCAATATTTGATCTAAATGAAGAAATAGACTAAAACATTGTGCCATGCCTCAATATTTGATCCCAGTGGCATCACAATGTTATGTTAAAATGATTATTAAATAGTTCGTGTTACTGTCTCACCACAAACATTCCTACTTCTAGGTTAACATTCATATTTCGAGGTCAACATTCATATTTCAAAGATATGATTCATATTTCAAGGTCAAGATATATGATCATATATCCAAATATGCATTTTACCACTGAGTAAAATAAATGATATTAAACATCAAAATAGATAATATATAAGCAATTGAAAAATTTAGCCTCTCGGATGCATTGGTGTCACATTTGGTGCGTACAGAAGGGGCCGTGTTCTTGACGTCGTTTATCCACTTGTTAACAACTTTCTCCAGTACATTAAGGGGCATGGCACCATTCTTCAGTACTGTGTAATGGAAATCCTTTATATTGAATGCACTTCCTGTAATTCAAACAAATACAAAGTATATAGAAAGTGGCAATACCAATGTATAAAGTGGCCAATAATGAGCATAAGATATGGCGTCAGTCAAACATGGACAATTGAAAATACATAGGTGGAATCAGGTGCGATGCCCCGTTAGTCCATAGTCAAATTCAGATGTAGATATCACAGTAGCAACAGATCGTTCAATAACACGTTACTCATATGGTAGCTGCTACCAGGACATTATATCGACCACACATTTTGAGACATCTTGACTTTATACGTGATTTCAAGTAGTAAGCATAGATAGTAAAGTACTGATAGTACCGAAATCTGTACAACAATGTATAAGATAATAAACATTAAACAAGCACGGGACTCTGTGAAAACTACCGGTAATTATATCGTGTTGCAGGTGTTCGTAATCATAATTCATTTGTTATCGAAAATATATACATCTAGTCAAACCAAATATTAAATACGTTAAGATAAGTACGGGCATAATATTCGAGTGTAAATTATACTTGAATGCATGTGTAAAACTAGAAACAAGTTGAAATAAACTAACAAGCACTTCATGGAATACACCTGCTGAGAACAAGTGTATCAATAATGATACATGTACCTTGTTTGATAATGCTGGGTATTAAAGAGGGTCGAAAAATACCATGTTAACGTGATCAAGACTTTTTCGGACAGAAATATTTCCAAGACCAAAATATGTAATACATTCTATCGACAAAGGTATTTAACGCGAACGTTGATTTTATAAGTCAAAATAATACAAATCATGTTTGAAATGGAAAGAAGAACATCATATACTAAATAATCATTGCAATAACACCACCAACAAACGTGGCAACAACAACATGGACAATGGCAATAAATAGCATTCACAATAACACTAACAAACAAAAAATGGCAACAACATCGACAATGGCAATAAATAGGTTTCGCAATAACACTAACAAACAAGAAATGGCAACAACATCGACAATGGCAATAAATAGCTTTCGCAATAACACTAACAAACGAAAAATGGCAACAACATCGACAATGGCAATAAATAGCTTTCGGAATAACACTAACAAACAAGAAATAGCAACAACATCGACAATGGCAATAAATAAATATTGCAATACCACCACCAAACATAACAACATCGACAAAGGCAATTTAAGCAAATAAAAAAGAAAGAATTGATCATTCAAAGTCAATATGTCATAATATAAACAAGGATGTAATGACCCACTAGGTTCTCACTATAATAAAATCCTATTTGTAGACTTACCAAGTTCTTGTGTTGCCTTGGTTCTCAATTCCTTGATTTTCAGTTCTCCTATTTTATATCCACATGCCTGCCCAGGCCACGTCATATAACGATCAATTTCATTCGTCATGTCCCCTATTCCGTATGCTGTATAATTCAGCATGTAGTCTATAGCCTGTTCTCTAGTCCAGCTGAAAATTGATCAAGTCAAATAGTTTTCACGGTAAAGTGCCTAATTTGTGATCTGTTTATTGATTCACTAGTCTTTATACATACACATTTTAAATTGGAGCTCAACTGATGAAGTCTAATTGACAGAAACGATCGTCTTGAGCATTATAACTTTGGTATTATGTTTATAATATTTATAACCACTCGGTCGTGGTGGTGCTGGGGGACCGTTGGAGTCCCCGACGGTATACATAAACCTAGTACCTGGTATTTCGGTACCAGCTGATAATCTTAAATTAAAGTAATATTTGGCACTAGTAACTCCATTTAAATTCCAAGTTTTCTAAAGCTACGATAGTCATCTTTTTACAGTGGTTACTATTAGACGGATTTCAGCTATACTTTTAGATTTATTATTTGACCTTGTATGATACCAATCTCTCTCTAAAAAATACATACACATTTTAAATTGGAGCTCAACTGATGAAGTCTAATTGACAGAAACGATCGTCTTGAGCATTATAACTTTGGTATTATATTTATAATATTTCTTACATGAATTGTAATTAATATCCAAGCCCATGCAGTATGGATTTAATAGTTGAAATTATTGTAATTCTATTTTGGTGATATATTAATCCTGTTATAGTTTGTAATGTCTAATACCTTATGAACCTATAAAGTGTAGAACAGGACTGATTGGACACTTTCAGGTTCTCACTATAATCCTCGGAAATTGAAATAACTATATTATTAACAAATATGTTGCATATTTCAACCATTGTCCAACAATGTATAAGTTTATACTTGATGTTTAATGTCGACGTTTCAAAATATATTTGGTATTAACGTGCCCCCCCCCAAAAAAAAAAAATTGATAGGCATCTGTTTTGAATTTACAAATATGATTATAACATATCGCCATTTATTACATCATTGAAAAATGATTGGTATTGAAGTGAAGAAGAATGAAATAATTTTTTCCTGTTTTACAATTTCAATATCGCTTATATTTTAACATTTTGTGAGGGTATTCTGCCAGCAAAATCTAATTTATAATGCACTGACCCAGATTCCGAAGACGCATATGATCGGTCGAAACTAATTTTAGATAACGACCTTGACTCTTGTCATTAATACAAAGCTACGGAGGTATTGTAATAATACTGATAAAACACCATTTCACGTGCAAACTAATCAATCGTGTATATCCTGCTTTTGTTCCATTTAGATATTACACCAGATATATCCAATTTTTTTTAGAGAATCTGTTAGCGATCGCTTTCTTTCATTATTGAATTTGTTACTCTCCGACATCTTTGTTTTTGTTTACCGGGTTGAGCATGCACGAAAAAGCTTCAGTTGATTGATAAACTTCATACTGAAAGTACGTGACCTCGAGCCAAATTAAATTGTTGTCAATCTGTACCAGAATTAAACGAAGCCTGATTTAACATGTTTAGACCACAAAATACAGTGAAATATCTTTTAAACATACTTTTAAATATCTTTTATAAATTTTCGATTTTACCGCATTCTAAACCAAACAAAAATCTTGATACACCGAGCTATAATATGCCTTGTATGAATATGAATTGACCTATCGTCAAATGTCCGACACAGCACCTTTTGGCAAACTTTTTCCATTATGACGTCACAATTAAATGGCCCTTCAAAAACTTACGTGGTTATGACATCACAATCGAATGACGTCAAAAAGCACATGATAGCCACTTGAAGATAGGTCAATTGTGATACAGGAGAATCATTTATAGAAATACATTAAGCAGATACGCTTTTTGCAAATACCTAAGATAAAATGTTTTTACGATTTGATATCTTGTTATTACGACATGATATATTGTTTTTACGACATATCTTGTTGTTACGACGTTATATCGTGTTATTCCGACATATCTCATTTCTACATGATATATTGTTATTTCGACAGTATATATTGTTATTACGTTATTATATCTTGCTGGGGCCTCCGTTGCCCAGTGGTTAGAACATCGCGCTTTGAACCATGAAGTCTCTCACTTCTGGTCACCGCAGGTTCGAGTCCCGCTGGAACCTAATCTGATTTTTGTGAGAAAGTTTGCCAGTTTTCTTGCGGAGGGCCGGTACGTGGTCTCTTCCAGGGTACATTGTAACCGGGTTCTCTCTTCCCCCCAATAATAACTGGCCGCCACCATATAACTGAAAAATTGTTCAGTGTGGCGTAAAACAACATTCGAAATTAAAAAATATCTTGCTATTACGACATGATATCTTGTTATTACATGATGTTTCAGTAGTATATGTAAGGCACTTGAGCTCACCTTTTTCCAAGAACTGTCTGTACGTGTCGATTTCCCGGAATTCCGTTTGTCACGTCCCCATTTGTGACCCCGTTTGTTATTTATATACGTGGATATATATAAATACTGTGTGTGTGTTTGTTTGTACGCGTTAGATGGTTTTTTCAATTTTATCTGTGCGTATAGACGACACGCTCCCGTGCTCGCCAGGTAAACTAACCGCACGAGTGTGTCCTGGTAGGTGCTCCAACGGTATAGTGTAGTAAATATTGAAAAGGCGTTAAGAAAAGTCTGAAGTTATTAAAAAAAAAAAGGACATGAGTTTACAGAAGCTATGCGTTGACGACGAGAATAATAATCTGACGTGGTGGGATCGGGCGCGTCGATTGGCGTCGGAGATCGTGTCTCGTCGATCCGTAAAAGACCCTTTCTTATCATAAAGAAAATGTTAAGGATTGGAAAAGTTATAAACGAATCTCACCGTCCCAAACCCTGGGATCCTACGGTGAATTGGTTTAATAAAGATTACTTTGATCGATGTAACGACCGGTTCAAGGCTGGAGAAGATTGGGATCGGGACGTGGCATGGGCAGTTAAATATTGCTGGTACGAATGTGTGAATCAGTGGCATCGACTCGGGGAAGTAAACGAACCGTGGGATCCCGCCGTCGATTGGGAAAAGAGAAGTTGGTGGCTTGAATATCGGCTATGGTTTGACGATAGTCGCCCCTGGGATCCCGAAGTGAATTGGGCACAGGTAGTGCATGAGGCTACAGATTAGCTGGACTCTCCTTTGAATAATTTATATGACAAATATAAATTAATTTCACTCGACGAACTTATAGTCAGTCGGTTGTTCGGTCCGCAAGATCAGTTTGGAGTGTTTGCGTTGCGACAGTTCGTGTTTGAGTCGTTTCTTATCCTCTTCGGGCACGACGTCGTTTTCGTCCAGGCATTCGTTGAAAACTGAATTTGTCTTTGGTGAAGAAGAGCACCACCCACTTGATCTGGGATCTAAAGTCTTTGGATGCGCTGTTGTAACGTTGCGACAGGATCCAGACGGACTGATCGGCGTGTCGTCCCGAAAACGCCAGCATGGACAGGGCATCGGCTTTCTTCTTGATCTGTTTCGTGGCCGAACAGTCGTCGATGACGTACAGCGTGGGCGTGCCCTTGTACAGGTCGTAAAAGTGTCTCAACGTGTCTTGCAGGCAATTCTTCGCCGGTCTTGGAGACGGGATTGAAGATCGAGAACGAATTCCGTCTTCCGCAAACCCGTGGCCCCCACGATCATGGCGGTTACGAGTGTGTGCTTCTCGCAAATGAACATTTTTTCTTATGGGATTTTAATTTTTCTTAAGAGACGACGCTCTTGAAACGACCGTCCAACATGTTGATCTGTCCGTCCTTGACGACGAAGATGTAAACGTCCAAAGGGATTGGTATCGGTTTCTGGCGTTCTCTCGATGAGGACGGAAACGCCTTCGCTGATGTTTTGTAACTTGCGACCCGTGCCGTGGAGATGGTTTTCGGGCGTCGTTCGCAGATCCAGCCAGAGACCGAAATGGTCTTTGAGATATTTTCCCAGAGTCATATCGCTCAGCTCGAGTTCCTTGGCGACCGTTTCCGTGACGATTTCGCGATTCAGGGGGGAAAAAACTTTTTAATCTTGTCGAAAGTGGTCTTGAGGTGACATGTAGCCTGTGAACAGTTGGTTTGGCTTACCCTCGATGGTTATTCTCACTTTGGTGATTCGCGGATTATAAAACTTTTCGGGATCCTTGACGGAAGGGTCTTTGAAGAGAAAGAGAATGCCCGCGAGAGAGCGTGCTGAAGTGTTGATCTGATAATTGAGGGCGTTATCCGATTTACTCATCATCGTCTTGCGGTAGAGCATGATCTCGTTGAAGTAATAGACGTGCTGACCCGCGTAACTCTGTCTGATGCTGCGAGCGAGAGATTGGCGGGGTCGTGATTTGCTCGAACTCCAACGCGATGTTGGACACATTGTAAACTCGTCTTTTTATCGGCATCGTCATCGTCCGTCGAGACGACGTGTACGGCGTTGTTAAACGTCAGCATGTATTCCAATCGATCTTGTAACCCCTCTTGATAAAAGGGTTCGCTCGTCTCCAAGATTTCGAAGTCCAGGGGAATGCAAAAGCGGTTCTTGAAACACCGCACGATCTCGTAGTATTCGTTACTATCGAGAGGCATTGCATAGTTGATGGGTTTTGCTCTTAGTTTGTTGAGATCGTCGCTCTGTATTCCCTGATAGACCATGTTACGTCGTTCCGTCTTCCAAAGATCGTTGTTAGACGAAGAATTTATCGGCATCGTTGATGCTCTGAACGGTCTTCCCCGAGATCTTCACCTCGATCGTCTTGACGATGTTACGCCCCAGATTATTATAAACACTCGTTTTGGAGAGGTCGCCGCCCTCCACGGCGACTGCCATGTCGAAGCACAGTTTCGCGGTGCGAGGGACGATGACGTCGTCCTCGCTCAGATTGGGAAAGCGGACCGTCAACGTATGGTTTTCTGTGATGCTCGAAGGATTGTGGGTAATGGAGACCTTTTGGCGTATACCCTTCACGCCGAAGGGTGTGCGCAATTTCCTATTAGGATCGAGAATATGTCCGTAATTCATCATCTTTTTTCTATTACGTAATAAAAAAAAATTTAAAGCGTTTTAAAAAAATATGGCGGAAAACCGGTTACATTCGATAATCCGACGTTCGGCGACGATGATGTTGTTGATGATAATAACGATGGTGATCAAGGTACCGTCGAAACAACCACCCGCGGATGAAAATACACCCTTGCTGGAGGATGTTAATTTACCAGAAGTTCCCATCACACCTCAAGGAGATCAACTCGAGCGTTTGAACACCCAACGTTCTCGTGGATGAATGGAAAAAAGCAACGGGTTGGTACCGATAAAAACTTAAAATTTATATCCAAGGGTAAGTATTCGCTCTATGCCGTGTGGTGAGGGTGGGAGGGTAAGGAGATTTTATTTAAACGATAAACGTAATCCTAAGAATTTTGTAAAAGCAAGGACGTTAAAAGATAGAGGAGGTATACAATTTGTTAGAACCCTGGGTTTAGAAGATGAACTTCCCGAAATAAAAAAAGGCAAGGAATGTAATACGCGATGTTAATGAGGTTGTAGAAAATATAGAATTGGATGTTTTTGACCAAAACGAGTGTTTTAAACGAGTAGACGATGGGATTGAGAGATTATCTGAAAGTATAGAAGACTTAAACCACGAATTGCCCATGAGAGAACTGTTGGGTTTAGATAAGAGTCTGCGAACCATTCGCGGTTCTCTGCGCGTCCAAGAAGCCAAGAGAGTGGAGACGGAACGCATGTTGTCGCAGTGGCAGGAAGATCTGGAAAGGAATCCCGACGATCGGGAACGCATCGAGAGGGAGATCGCCAAGATGCGAGGTGAATTGGACGCCGTGAACGAGAGTGTCGACATCCTCAAGGGAAGGCTAAAGTCGCAACTGACCGCCATCAAAGAATCGATCGCGAGGTTACTGGACGATAATCTTCCGTTGCGAGAAACGGATCGCCGACCTGTTCAGGGAACAGGGTATCACCATCTTCAGCGTCCTGACGGCGATCGGCATGACGATAGGTTTCTTGGTCGAATTGCTCCTTCCCGGGACGAGCACGCCACCACCCACAACCACCCTCCAAACCTCCCCACAAGGAGGGAGGAGTGAAAGAAATGGATCAAGAAACAGCTGGGACGCGATCGGTAAATTGCTCGCGAGACTGGCCTCTAAATTCGGCGAGGCGTTACCCGGCATCTTGGGTGCCATCGTGTCCTGGATCTTGTCGACGCTCGGCAAGACGGCGATGTGGTTGGGAGAACATCTGTGGGTCTTGGGCATGATCGTCGTCGGCTGGTTGTTAACGAAACTCGACGAAGACCAGAAAAGAAAGTAACGATAGAGCCAAGACGGCCGTCTTCTGATCCTCGTGATCGTCTGACGGCGGCTTGTCCTGTAACGCTGACGGCGGTGGTGTGACCCTCTACGGGAGGAGGAGGTGGTTTAACCCTCGCGAACGTTTTCGCGTTGAGGGTCGACGTTCGTTCCGGGTGTCGTGGTGTCGGGAGCGATCAAGATCTCGTTATTGTAATTGGCGATGTTCTTGCCGATGTTCAGCTCCATGTTGCTGGGCAGCAATGTAGAGTCCCGGATGGACGACGTAGTCGAGCTTGGAATTGGCGTACTTCAGGCAGTCTTCGTAGCGCGAGATGTCGGCGGGTAGGTCGAGCGGTCGGTTGATGGCGTCCTCGACGTTGACCAGGAACTGCTTCTGGGCGTCCAGCGACGTGGCACCGGCGTCCACGATCGAGGCCCTCGTCTCCCCTGCGAGCCCAGGATCGCCCAGGCGAAGACCCGGATGGACGCGTCCAGTCTGGCCAGACCCGGAAGCGTGAAGCCCTCCGGTCGGTTCGCGATGAAGGTGGACCACTTCGTGTTATATTTCCCGAAGATGGTCCCCTTGATCTTCCCAGTCCGCGTCGACTGGCACCCCGAATTCGCGACAGATCCGCTGGTACGCCGACGCGTCGACGTTGTTCGTGAAGTGCTCGAAGTCGGCGTCGCTGGGTAAGGGGGCGGCGATCTCCTGCAGGATCCTTCTGATCCAGCGTCACGCCGCATCCGGTCGTGGCGCACCACACCGCGAAATTCAGCTGGTTCTGCCAGAATCCCTCGATGGGATGCCGGTACCACCGCTTCAGCATGGTGTAGTACTTCGATGTGCCGTCTTCGAAGACGTCCGGGTTGTTCGTACTTGACGAAGATGTTCTCGAACGACGCGCGAAACTTTTCTTCTTCGTTGACGTAGACGTCGAACGACGACAGATCTAGATTCTCTCTATACTCGTAGACGTTCATTCTCTTTTTTAAGTTTAAAGATTTATTAATATTAAAAACAACATGTTCTATCTCGTGACGGATATCGAAAAAACCCGTCAAAACTCTCTCGTTACATCGACAACGCGAACGGCGGGTGGTGCGTGAGAGCGCCAAGTCCGTCCGTCTTTACAACGGGTTTGTACAACGTCAAGAAAGACGTGGAGATACGCTACGCCAAAAGGGGTGACAGACCCAAAGTCCAAAGCGTGCACGCCGGGGGTCGTACACCTTCACCGACCTACGACGAATTCTCGCGAAAATACTTCGACAAGGTGTTCCTGGACAAGACCACCATGAGGGTGAGAATCGACGGGTCGGGCAGCACGGCGGTGGTGCTTCCGCGGGAACTCGGCAAGAATTCTAGCATCGACGAGAACGCGTATCTCCACGGCACCATCGTCCCGAGCAACAGCATCAACCTGCAGCCGGTGGAACTCGTCAAACGTCCATCTCGACGAGTTGGATGAGGGCGGGAGAGACGGTAAGGCGACGGACATACCTCGCGTCCCTACCCTGTCCCAACGTGAAATTTTCCGAGTTGTACGAAAAAGATATAGTCAAGCCCGTGTTCCTGTCTTTGAGACGGGATCGCATCTCGGAAAGTGACGATACGTCTCAAGGACGAGAAAGGCAAACCCATCGACAATCACGGTCAATCCGTTCACGTTCTATTGGAAAATTTAAGAATTCTAAAATAAAAAAGGAAAATGTCTAGATCGGGATTCTATTGGGAAGACGTGGGAAAGGGAAGAACTGGTGGAGGACCTGAACGAGAGACTCTTCAAAGATCTCAACGACGCCAAAGAGGAGATCACCGCGTTGGCCAAAAACCGTCGCATCATGAACACCTTCCAATTCGAAGTCAATAAAAACGGAAGACTCCGTCCCGTACAGGGCACGACGATGTTGTTCGACGGTCACGTCATCCGTCTGGGTCTCTTGGGCGAACTGGACGTGACGCTGGTGCTGAACGACGTGGAATACAGGACCTTCAGGACCAAGGCCGGCGAGATCGTCCCGCTGAATCCGCCGTTGCGAGTGACGGCGGGCGACGTCCTCAACTTCGCCGTGAACAAAGGATCGAAAATCGGGCTCCGTCAACGGCGTCGTCGTTCTCGACGTATAAAAAAACTTTTTAATTAAAAACAAAAGATGAGTAACAACAACAAAGAGGTATTGTATCCGACGTTTAGAACCCCGATCCGCAAGAGTATCGTCTCCGACGGATCGGCGAGATCGAGCAGACGTTCAGACGAGAGATCGATCGAGACGCGGAAGAGCGTGCACAAGAAGTACAAACGGTTAATCAACACCGCGGACGGGGGGTAGACGGAGCATTGATCACGGGGAGTGTAGTGTGCGGAGGGTTGGGATTCGCCCTCCCCATCGTGGGATTACCCTTACAGATCGTGGCCGTCACCGTGGGCTCCCGTGGGACTGGTCTTGAAGGGTATCCGGCGTCGTCTGTTGTTGAAGAAATCGGAGAAACATCTCAAAATCGTCAAACTGGCCGAGAGTAAACTGAATTCCATCGAGGATCTGGTGAGTCGCGCACTGGAAGACGGGAAGATCTCGGCGGAGGAATTCGCCACCGTGTCTCACGAACTGACCAAGTATCGCGAGATGAAGGACAAGCTATACGCCAAATACAAAGCCGATGACGGGTTTAAAAAAGTCTCCGAACAAGAGACGAACGATCTGCGCGAACAGCTGCGTGCCCTTCTGGGCGAGAAATCGTCTTCTCGTTAAATTGTAGCATTATAAAAACGATGAAAAACACTGCTGCTCCTCGTTAACCGTAGATTTTTTTAAGACAGTCTTAAAAAAATCCGGTTAAACTCTTCTTCCTTGGGGACGTCTTCTTCTCCTCTTGCACCGCGGATGCGTCTTGTGCCACTCGTCTGCGCGTTCTTTTCCGCCGCACGTATAACACGTTTTCGTATTTAGTGCTATCGGCCATCCATCTTCGGCAAGAGGTGCAATACTTCATCGTGTCGATGCCTCTCTCTTTCAAGTAGTTGTGGTGAATGCTACAAAACAACGAATTTCACGACGACCGGATGCTTACACGGGTAGTCTCTGCGCATGCGAGGCATTTGACACGCGAGTTTGACGTCGTCGGACCAAGACACCAAGACTTGGTTACCCAACTGCATGCACGTTATCTCCCCCAACATCTGTTTTAGGCCGCGTTCGGTAAACACCTTGTCCAGTAAAATAAAACATTTTTTATTTATATATTCTATTGTTTAAGTGTTTTAAAACAAATTTTTTTACGTTAAGAAATGAAACGTTTTACCGAGATGTTCTTGTTCGCGTTGCTCTCGTTCATCGTTTTAATGGTGTTTACTCTTCTTATTTCGCGATACTCTATCTATTACGTTTAGAACGTTATCATCGAACGGAACGATGGTTGAGACGACTTTTGCAAAAGATTTGAAAATGGCATAAAGAAAATTTATTCGTTATTAAAAAAAACTGGCATTCGTGACAGTCGAGAACTTTGACGTGAACAATTTAAGGGTGTGTGCTCATTACGTCGATAAGAAAGGGAAGCGTTATCAACGCGTTTACGTCGCGTATCAGTACCCGACAGGCGACGTGAAAAACCGTTAGTGATACGCACTCCCAAAACGGAGTCGTCCGGCTTGTGGCAATACGAGGACGGTTCCGATTATACTATGAAATTTAAATGCGGAAAAGAATTCGCCACCATGTTGGAAAAGATCGAGGCGTTCTCTGAGGGAATCCATAGAAAAACTCGCAAAAACACTGAAAGAAAAAGGTAGAGAAAAACACCCGTGGATGTCAACGATATAGTCCTCGTGAAAAACGGATCAGAACGGTAACAAAGTGATCTACTCGAAAGTTAAACAGGGGGACAGAGACAAGCCTACTTTTTATAGAAAGAGAACGGCCGACGATCCGAAAGATAAACATCCGCTCGTCGAAGTCGATCTTCACCAATACGAGAAAAAACGATGTCTGGCCATCGGTTCTTTACGCGTAGACAACGTTTACATCGCCAACAAAGAATCGACCGTATTCCTTGCAAACTCTCTTACACCAGGTCGTCATCGTCAAAACGATCGACGTTGCTCCTCTACCGGATTTGGCCCGACTGCGTAGAAGACTTGGACTTGGAGTCCGACACGGAATAAATAAAAAAAATGACAGTATTTTTGTAAAAACGTAACGTTTTTTACAAAATATAAATAAAATGTATAAAAAAAAGAGATGAAACGCGTGGACGAGATACTAACGAACGTCGCTACCGCCGCCGAGACGACGACGACGGTAGACGACTCGCTCAAAGATAGGTTATCGACCATTGTCGGATCGGGACGAGCGCGTCACTTCCTGGGAAAAGACGTGACCGTCACCGACCTGAACAAGATGAACGACAAGGAACTGGACAATCTAAATCGTCTACTCAACGCGCGACTCGGCATGCGCATGAGTAAATCGATCGCCAATTCCGTCATCACGCTGTACACCCCAGAGTCTAAAATATTTTTTCGATCTGCAGAACGAACCTAAAATGATCGAAGAACTGAGCGAAGATCCCTTCCTCGACGCGGCCATCGACGAAGCGTGCTGTGCAGCAGCCTGTTCTACCACTTCGGTTCCTACCTGGCCCCTCTCAGTCTCGCCGCCACGTCCAGTCGCTATATAACGGGATTTAAAAAATCGGAGGGAATAGAAAAAGGCGATGAATCCGGAAGAACTCCTAACGAAAAAAGAATCCGAAACGTCAAGAAGCGGGGGAAGAAGGGAGCGCAAAAGAGGTGGAGTCGAAAAAGTCAGGACAGCAATGCTAATGGCAATGCTAATGGCCAGGATGGCAATGCTAATGGCAATGCTAATGGCCAGGATGGCAATGCTAATGGCAATGCTAATGGCCAGGATAGCTGGAAATGGTTAGCGGTCGGCGGCGGACTCGCGGCCGTCGGGAGTGGCGGTGGTGTTGTACAGGAAAAACCAACCGCAGCCGACACCTCCTCCTCTTCCAGAACCTAAAGAAGAAGAAGTCTCCAATCCAATCCCCACGAAATGTATTAAATAAAAATCTTTTCACTATAAAAATGTTATAACGTGACACTGAGAACGTTCATGGACACGTCGATGTTTATGGCGTCGGGAATCCTCGCCACGAGTCTATTCGTTTTCATGATCGCACAAGTAGTGGAAGCTAAAGTCCAACACATCCACCATCACGACTGTTCCGAAGACGAAGAAGAAGAGGGATATAATAATAATTCTTTTCATATAAAAAAATGAGCGAAAAAGGATTTAGTCAACACCGCGTATCACGAGGCCGTCGGAATGGGAAATAGAAAAAGACGACGCCGACTTTAAGGCGGACGACGAAAAACCTCATCGACAACCAACCCATGCTCTTCAGGATGAACACTTACTGCGACGAACTCTACAACACGAACAACGGCACGACGGAGACGGTAAAATCCGATAAATAATAATCCTTTTCATATAAAAAAAATGAGTGAGTGAAAAGGATTTGGTCAACACCGCGTATCACGCGGCCGTCGTGACGGGAATCGCCACGTTGTACGCGCAAGTTTCCAAGAAGTTCTTCAAGACGTCTGCCCCCAAACTGGATCTAGATCTAAAGGATCTCGGGATGGTCTTCGTCGACTACGTTTTTAGCCGAGTACACCAAAGACATGCTGGTCAAGAAGGGTATCATCCCCGCCGATATCATGAAATAAACTAAAAATTCTATTTAAAAAAAAAAAAATGGCAACGATCGCGATGATGATAGGAGGCGCGGCAGTCAATGCTCTCGCCTTCTCGGGATCACAATTTCTATTCTCGAATCACGAAGAACAGAAGAGGCACGACGAAGCGATGGAAAAACTGACCGCGGCTAGAGATCGGTGGAATCACGAACGCACGAACATTCCCTGTACACCTACAAAGAAGTGGATGCCGCCATGCGACTCTACTCGCAGATGACGGAAGAAGCGGCGATGCCGGCCGAACCGAAGTTGAGCGATTTCTATCAACCCTCGGAAGAACAAAAAGACAAGGAACTCCTCTTCGTGATCGTGGGGAACGGGACTCGTGTTCTTACGGCGTTAAAAAATACGTCGCCTAAAGTAAAAAACATGGAAGAGATCTATCACAAACACTATTGGAAGGGAAAGGCCCGCCATCGGGAAATTGGCCAAAGCGGCCAAAGTCAGCGAGAAGGAAGCGTTGGAATTCCTGAAAAAACAAGACGTGTGGCAAATCTACCTACCGGCCCCCAAGAAGATCGTGAGACCTCGATTCGAAGATGCGAAAGAAAATGACACTCACCAGGCCGACCTGTTGTTTTTACCGCACGACAAGGTGGACGGGAAAACGTACAAATACGCGCTGACGTTGGTCGACGTGGGCACGCGCTACAAAGAAGCGGAACCGCTGACGACCAAAGACAGTCGAGAGGTGGCCGACGCTTTCGAAAAGATTTACGAAACGGCATCTGACGTTTCCCAAAATTATTACAAGTCGACCCCGGCCGCGAATTCATGGGCGCCGTCACCAAACTCATGACCCGGCACGGCGCTAGAATAAAAGTGGGGACGGGTCGACCTTCACCGCGACCAAGCCATCGTCGAACGCTTTAATAGAACGTTGGGCGAACAGTTGTTTAGCTATCAATACGATCGAGAGATGAAAACCAAAGACAGAAACAGAGAATGGGCGAAACGGTTTGCCGGAAGTCGTCAAAACGATCAACGAAGAGACCGATCCGCCCAAAAAAAAGTAGAACCCGTCGATAAAGTACAACCGTCCATCAGTCCCTTTGCGAAAGTAAGATTATCTATATCAACCGGGTGAATTGGAAGGTGGCGGGGCGCAGGAGAGCCACCGATCCCATCTGGAGCGTCGACAAACAACACGTCATAGACAGGCATTTCAGAATGCAAGGCATCGACCTGTATCAGCTCAAGGAAACCGGCGCCTCAGAGAACGTTCGTCCGAGAAGAATTATTGGTCGTTTAAAAAATTTATTAATAATAAATTTTTTAATACCCGTAGGGTAACGTGTCGTACCCGTCCTTCATCACCCGTTTATCGTAACACAACTTAAACTCTTTCTCCTGATATCGATTCACGACACGTTTGGTTGCGGAATCTCTCGTGATGGCGTTTTCTCGAACGGTCCGTAATCCTCTTACGCGTTTCTTTAACGACGTCGGTCATCGCTTCTCGGTTGATTGTAGAGAGAATTTTCGTAATTCAGACTAAATCCTTTGACCTTACACACCTTTTTACCCGCGTTCGTTTCGTACGAATAAGATTTGGGGCCGGTGGCGCACCACGACGTGATGAAATCGCCGCCTAACTCGTCCGTCAAATCGCCCAAGTTATCGCCCGTGTCGATCGAGACCCCGTCGTCGCGATCGACGTACCACACGCTATCGGTATCGAATCCCAACACTCTATCGTCGAGTCTGTCCAACACGTCGTATAACATGGTTCTGGCGTGAGCCGTCGTAAAACACGCTATGAAGATATTGACGTTCTTGGCCTGATCGACGAATTGCCCTTTGAGATCGTAAGTCATTTGGACCATGTCGTCGTTGATGAACTGAATGTTGAGATTGTCTATCGTGTCGTCCAACAACAGTTTGTAAAAACGTGCCGGTTCGCTCACGTATTCGGTCTGTTTCATGTTGACCCTTTGACCGAACTTGCCCCAGAGAGAGTTGAGACATAATTTAGAGATGGCGCGCATGCCGGGATTATACTCTATTTCACCCAAGTCGATCCCCAAACGTTCTCTGACCATGTCTTTATAACGTTCTTCCGACTCGTAAGTGGTGTCCGGCCCGACCTTCAAAGCGGAACTTTCCATCTTGATCTTCATATAAACTTCTTGACGTAGCCTCTAAAGAGGTCCGCGTCCTCGGTGGTGTAGAGAAAATCCCAAACTTCGTAAATCTTCTCTATCTCGTACCCTTATTCCAAGGCCTTGAATAGCTCGGGGGTTAGTACACCACGTGCCCGCGAACGACCTCTGCTCGTCGGGTGTGTTCGCACGGTTTTCTGTGACCGTCGTTCGGCGCGGCGCACGTCTTACACAGCGGGAACAAGAGCTTTTCGGCATTTCCGCATTTCATCTTGACGGGAAGGGACGGGATGATATAATTTCCGGGCGGCACGACTTTACATTTGACGAACCCCGTCCAAGTTCGATCGACGCGCTCGGGATTAACTATTTTGGTGGGGTGACCGACAGGGTAGGTCTTATAAAACTGGACCGTCGGGTACAGACTGACAAAGTCGACGTATCGTCCCTTTTCTCTACCGTCGAAGTCGTACTGCAAAACTTGGTCACGTTGGTCCTACCGCCGAAAAAAGGCATCTCGCGGGTCTAACGGCGTCACGATCTCTTTAACGGCTATGTCTTTCGCATCGCATTCCCAGACCTCGACGAACGCGTAACCGGCCCTTCGTATCTTCTCTCGTTTTTCGCGGAGGTTCGTTTTCTGAGCGTGTCCATCTCGAATTGGTTCTTGTTATTGACGGTGTTTCGAGCGTAACACTTTTTACACCCGTGCCAGAAACATCCTTGAAATTCGTAAAACCGTCCTCGTGTCTTCGCAGTACCCGTCGACTTTACCGATGTCGTCGGGCAGAGTCACTCGCCGCCGTTCAACGCGTGTCGTATGACGACGCCGTCTCTCTCGGCCACGTGATCCAGCCAAGAAATGGATTTCGCGCTGTACGTATCGCGAACGACGTTATCGTTATGGACGGCTATCATCTTTTCGGGCATGTAATTACTCCTGTAAACGGTCATGCACACGGACGCTATCGTCACGTACTGTAAAAGGATCTATGTTTTCCAACGCGATAAAAGTCTTCCCTGAATTTCAACATGGACCGTCGTAATATGTCGACGTCGGACGTGCAGTACTCCCTCAGTTCTTTCTGGAAATCAAACACGTCGTTCTTTCGCAACTCGTACCACTTTAAAAAACTCTTCCCTATTGCGTTTGCTCATGTGATCGACGCCGTAATGTTTTTTACCGGGCAACGGTCCCACGTAACGTTGATGACACGGTTTGTTGAAATAATGAGGGAAATACCCTTTTTTGAGTTCGGTCAGACCAAACGTCTTCGGAAATTCCGCCAGAGCGGATTGGACAAAATTTATGGAATCGATAAAGCGGAGCACCACCGACTTTCATGTACATGATCTTGGTACCGTTGTAAATGCAGTAGGGTTTCACGTTATGCTCCACGAAATACTTTAACAAAAAACTGCGCGTCGTATGCTTTGGCATTGTGGGCGATGAAGCCCCACGTACCGTTTTTACCAAGACAAACTCGCAAAACTCGTCGACGGTAGAAAATTCGTGTTGGCTACCGCCAAAGTCTTGGCACACACGATTAGATTCGGTATGTGAACGCCGGTGTCTTGCGAGGCTTCTATGTCGTAAAAATAATACTCTGTCGTCCGCGTTTTACAACTGTAACAGGGTTTCTTTTTTTTGCACTCGGCCGATTTGCATTTTCCACCCTTACATTTTTTCTGACCATGAAACACTTGTGCGTCGTCATGTCGACGTATGCACGACAATTGGAACATTTGGAATGCCCGCATACGTGGGACTTCAAGTCCTTGGTCACCCGTTCGCACTCTAAACATTTCTGAACGAGTGAACAAACCACGTCCGGTTTTCGCCGCCTCGCATGCCTCTGACGCGTTTATGTTCCTTAAAACAGGTTTCGCCGAAAAACGCTCTGTTACAATCGTCACACACTTTCCTTTCACCCCCCGGGCAATCGTAACCGAAGCACGATAGACACTTTTTTGGGACATCTGTGACGATCTCGTAACGTATAACCCTTCTTACAAGTTATGACAGTAATGGTCTTTACTCAAAAAAAAACCGTTCATCTTCGTAATCACGTCGAAGTGATTTTTATTCTTGTACAGATAGATCGCGTCGTCGTCACTTCTTCGGACGTATAGATGATCTCGTTGAAACCGTTCGCCGTCCACTACGTTGATCTGCACACCCAAGTGATCGGCAAACGTTTTCGCGTCTTCCAAGGTACAACCGTCATCCCGGACGGGAACGCCCGCTTCTTCGTGAAGTTTTAACGCTTCGGTCCTTTGTAATTTACGACTGTCGTTGAAACCGTTTCGAAGCTGGGAATTCGTCCATTTGTCTTTATGTTTGTTGGCCACCGCCGTCACGATGGCGCGTGCCAGACACGTGACGTCGTCGTTTTTAATCGTGATGATACTTCTCTTCTTCGACGAGGTCTCCTTTGGATCTCCCCTTTCCCCTCGGCATTATCGTAGACTGGACGACTATTTCTACTTCGTCTTAAGGACACCTCGTAATATTCTATATACTCTTGCAGTGCTTTGAATAAATCTTCGGCTAAATCCCACGAGACGTTAATATATTTCGTACTGAACGGATTCGGGAATTTCGAGTGATTGATGATGAGGCGAAATTTATCGCCGTTTTGCAACCCTCTATCGTTTATCACCGACCTTACGAGTTGTACAAATAAAACGGTCTATATCGATAACCCGGTCGTCCCTCAACAGGACCACTCTATACTCGTCGAACCTGGTTTCAAACTTTAACCTGCGCGTCGGAGGAAATTCTGTCGTAACGATAGGTCTGGCCCGTGTAGACACGTTTGGGTTTTTAAATATTTTTTTTTAAAATCGTCAGGAATCGGGAGAGATCTAATAACGGTTCAATATATTGAGTAGTAATAGATCTCTCGGGCGGAATCGGTAAATCCAATAACCGCTCGGTAGATCGTTGTGCATGAGACATGTTTTTTAAATTGAGGTGTAATTACTTATGGCCTTTTCAATTTTGACACACTATACCGTTGGAGCAACTGCCCCCGGACACACTCGTGCGGTTAGTTTACCTGGCGAGCACGGGAGCGTGTCGTCTATACGCACAGATAAAATTGAAAAAACCATCTAACGCGTACAAACAAACACACACACAGTATTTATATATATCCACGTATATAAATAACAAACGGGGTCACAAATGGGGACGTGACAAACGGAATTCCGGGAAATCGACACGTACAGACAGTTCTTGGAAAAAGGTGAGCTCAAGTGCCTTACATATACTACTTGTTTTGTTATTACAGGATAACTTGCTATTACATGATATCTATAATAACGACATGATATCTTGTTATTAAGACAAGATATTTTTATACAGCAAGATAATTCATACCTCTTTATAACAATATATGATATTGTCATTACAAGATAACTGTCTTTAAAACTACAAGTCTTTTATTACTACATGTAGTACGTGACTGCATCTGCATTCAAGTGTGAGAAAAAGGATAATTTGCCTTGTTGCAGAAACATAAAAGAAATTTCCAATTAGAGTGTTCATATAAACTGTATCCATTACAAGCCATGTCTCTATTGCAACATGGTGCTAGATACCATTAGTCATACTTACTTGTAATAATGCAAACCTGTATCTACCACAAGTCTACATGCTCTGAATATTTCGGATCCATATCTTCCTAGTCTAAAAATAAAGAATGTAATTAGAATTATCGTAATGAAGAAAATGAGAACTTAACATTGTCTACAAGGTGCATTGTTCTAACAAATAAATACAAGCATTTTAATAAATAAACAACAATATACCATTAAATTATTTTAATTGTCATTGTTGAAAATATTTTACATTCTACAAAAAACAAGTTTTATACATACAAATCATAGTCATCTGCATAGAGACCCATTTCCTCTCCAAGCGATTCAGCATACAGGGCCCATCCCTTGACAAATAAAAGTATAAATTATAATACAAGTAATTAATACCTGAAGTCCCGGTTGGATAAATAGCAAGTCAATTTCTTGAATACCAGCAAATAAATGTAGTTATCACATGGTATCCTTATTTTTCCTACGATAACTATACAGACAGAAGTATATTTTCATACGTTATTGCTATCATAACATAATAGAGGCGAACGAATAACATTTCCGTGTATAATCCATACAGCCCTAGCGAAACCATATAGGTAGAGACTTTGTAATTAAAAAGACGTTGGTGCTTAAATCGGAGTCAGATTGAGCAAAACATTTAGTAATATCAGACTGTGATCCGAAATGTCAAAAGACCATTTAGTGTATGACAATGGAGAATGACGATTAGATTAATTGTAACAGTACATTTATTGTCACTTGACATATCTTTGCAATTGCATACATTATGTTTATTTCAAAAATACGGAAATAATACAGCGTTTGAATTCTTGAAAATTGAAGTAATGAAAAATGTTTAGATTTCACATTTAAAACTCATTATTATCCGGTAACATGTCAATGTTAAGCATATAACAATTTTACTTTATAGACCACGATTAATACAATGTATATACCTCGACATAGGCTGTGTAAGATGGTACTTCAGCTGGGACATTAAAAAAATAACCGTCAATATGTCTACGGTATCGAGGAATACTGGCCGTAGCGGCTGTACTGATCTGAAAAGAAACCACGGAATTTTGAATGAGTTTTGAATAGAATCTTACCTCTAAATACGCTGTATAGAATGGAAAACGTGAAGGTGGCTGAAAGTATTTGTCATCCATAATATTACGTCTATATCGAGGTAGGTCTTTGGATATGATAGAGTAACTACCCTGAAAAGAATAACCTTACAATTTTCATTGTAAAAATGATGTTGCAGTAAACATATTTGATGTACCACTATGAACTTATTTTACTTATATGTTTAACTTAAGCGTTAACCTTATCTATGTGCTTTGTCAATGCAATAAGTTATTTAGTGTACTATGCCTTCTATAGTACTTGACACAGTTTTAAGTCTCATTCTATAGACGTTACTTTTATTTCTTATGCTGAATAGATGGCGGTGGAACAGTCAGTAATAGTTTAAAAGGAATATCGAACATGCCATGGACCGAGATAGGAGTTTCGAGTTCTCGCGTTGTCCGTCATTATTCCAGATTTTTCGAGCTGGTATCAGGTAACTTTTGCCTTTGGTTAACCGTCACTACTTCCGGTTAAGGTTATTTACATAGGGTATCAGAGCAGTTGCACGATTTCATAAAATAACTCAGAATGTCGTAAGATTCCACGTCTGGTAACTTGTTCAGACGTTAACACCAACTGGTTTTTGATATAAAAAGGATTAATAACAATTATCTAGTCTTCATGTATAACCGATTTTTTGGAGTATCCATGTGTTCATAATCGCCATGCACGTCATATCATCTTAATCAAGTTCTGTTTCTAGTTGTCACGTACGAAATAAATCAAGTTTCATGTTAAGTTTGCAATATACCAGAAAAGATAGCAAATCTGGCACATTCCTAGCGTTGAAACGGTTGTTTATCTACATTTTATTTCTTGGTCAACGCAAAGACATGTACCGGAAACTGTTGTGACTGACCAAGTTGAAGCAGCGCACGAAAAACATGGGTCCAAAACGGATTACGTAAAACCCCGAAACTCCTCTATTGAACATGGAGCCTTCCTATGGCAGTTTGAACGCTCCAACAAAAAGAAACATGAGTGGGCTAGAAAAAAACACAAGATCTGATGTCACTAAATTAACAAAACACTCAAGTTCAACTTGCTTCTTGTGGTTACAAGATGAAATAATATACAATTTATACTGCAACTACACATTGAAGTACATTTTGTATTAATATTTTACCTTTTTTTTAAAAAAAATAATGATATGCTGACTTGTTAAAAAATTAGAAATATGAACAAAGTTTTAGTACATACAAAATTCATGAGTAAAATAGTCAAGGTTTTTCATTTTAAGTGAAAATAAACGAAATAATTATATCTTTTCTATTCAGTCACAGCAAAAACATTTCAATTATCTATTTAGCTAGGTATAATGAAGAAGCACCAATGGGTATCCAGAACTCCAAGTCCATTAGAACACAACATATTAGATATACAGAACGAGTTTTACATGGCAAACAAAAGTTATTATGAAATGGTATTTACCTGTAAGTGGTGACCAGGGTTTGTTTCATGCAAAGCCAAGGCCATGAAATCGATCCGTATCCTAAATCCAGAGACAAGCATGCAATGTGAGTATTAATTTCAAGATTTGTACAAGATGTAAAAATGTTTTGTTTATCCATTTTGATTCAAATTTGTGCAGGACAAAAATACTGATATGATCTCAGATTATTATTTTTCAAATTACATATTTATGAAAAAGTGAAAAGTTCTTCGGTCATATTGGGGAAATGAGCTCATGAAACAGTTTTATATGACATCAAGGTCATTGACTTTTGATATTGACTGTAGAATTATTAGGTTACTGATCTCGTGCAAA
Source organism: Atrina japonica (assembly GCA_030159075.1). Taxonomy (NCBI): domain Eukaryota; kingdom Metazoa; phylum Mollusca; class Bivalvia; order Pterioida; family Pinnidae; genus Atrina; species Atrina japonica. The sequence goes on along the minus strand of BROG01000038.1, from coordinate 1,868,427 downwards.
ACTTTCAATTGACATAAATATCATTGATATTTGACCTTGACCTTCCTATCATGATAAAAATATTCATTTCTATGTCAGATCATTATAGATGATTTTTTGCCAATGGGCAGAACTGGCGAATTGTTGTGTTCCTTCTCAAATAATAAAAACGAACTGTGGATATCTCTGCTGGAGAAAGCTTATATGAAAGTCATGGGAGGATATGATTTCCCAGGATCCGTTATGTTTTTGTATTAATTGTATTTATTTTATTGAGGACATATGGGAGTTCAGAATTTATACATTCGAACACATTTATTTTGGAGCGTGTTCAATTTGAAATCCCGTTTGATAACTGATATATTAAATGATGTTGTTTCACCAGATTACTTTGAATTAACTGCTTATTCGAAAGAAAAACTAATTCCGCTCCGATTTCAATATATCCGGGTTCTACTGTATTCCGTTAATTGTAGTAAACACAATTATAAAGAATGTAAACACTAACATTTCCTCTGGTCGAAATAGGTTGACTTGAAACACTCCTGGTCTTGATCCATCAGGTGGGCCCTGCAGGTATTGCCCTCCTGTTCCGTCATTTGGGTTTGGCTCCACCCTGTTTAATATTCAAGATACTTTGAAAAAGCAGCCTATTTGTTTTCTGTTAAATGGCATGGACATGTGCATACCACAGGTATTCTGATGTATTTTTAATAAATACAATTGCAATTGCTTAGATAAAATACTCTCATTTGAGGACAAGGTATAGTTCAAATAGTATGTGATAAAATCACATTCAAATAGTTCACAACAAAGCAGAGCAACAATACAGAATAATGTTGGATGTTGGCTGAAATGTTTTAAGTCTGTGTATAATCGTTGTAGAATACTTTATTTTAAATGATATTATCTATCTATTTATAACAGGTTGAAACATTATTGCGATTCACATATATGCATTTATTTATCTATCTATCCATATATCTATCTATCTATCTATCTATCTATCTATCTATCTATCTATCTGTCTGTCTGTCTGTCTGTCTGTCTGTCTGTCTGACTGTCTGTCTGTCTGTCTATCTATCTATCTATCTATCTATCAATCTGTCTGTCAGTCTATCTGTCAGTCTATCTATCTATCTATCTATCTATATCTATCTATCTATATATATATATATATATATATATATATATATATATATATATATATATATATATATATATATATATATATATATATATATATATATATTAAGGTTGTCAACGAGTAACCGGTTAACCAAGTCCTGGTCGGATGGTCCGATTATCGAATAGTAAATTCAGTACTCGGTTACTTGGACATGATTTAAAAATCACATGTATTTAGCATTTTTAAAATAAAAATTATCGTCTAACTGATTTGTCATTTGACCCATCGTCTATCCTCGCTAGACACGTGTTTATACAACAATTACAGTCTTTATACCTGTCACTTGGTTTGATAAATCCAGCAGGAGTTGTTTATATTTTAAATCTGGGAGAAATATACATGTAATGAATTGTCTTCAGAATGATAATTTAGTTTTATGATAATTTAGTCTTTAATATTTAGTTTAATGCTAATCAAATTAAGAAAATACCGCCATCTACACCAGAAATTAAGAAAACAACTTTATGTACAAATACTTATATTAAACATTTCATTGAATAAACCGATACATTACTGGATCCATGTAGTGTAACGGGGTTTCAATTTATTAGATTTGGCTTGATTCAGTCAAAACAAAACATTGAAATATTATCGGGGATAATACCTATTTACCGAATCTTTTGTTTCTTGACCGACTTATACCAGATGAATCGTTCATTTTCAATATTAATAAAGCTACCAATGTGGTATTTTATATAAGACAAAAAGGTTCTTCCTTATGTAGTGTTCGAAAGCTATAGAATCACCCACAGACCTTTTAATATTAAATGTTTTATGGGGGCAAAGAAGATAATATACCGAGCGCCGTAACGGTTGTATTGATCTGAAAAGAAACCAAGGAATTTTAAATGAGAGTTGAATAGAATCACTAGGGTTGATATCCACACCAAACCCACAGATTCTTATCTGTACTTAATCCCATCCAGCTGCCATCCTCCTCATACTTTTAAAGGAGTATCGAAAGGTTTAACCACCCGAGTTTGTCGAATCTTTTCATCCACAGCTACTTTCCAAGAATACAGCCAACTCTTAAAAATCAACCTTTGTAGCAGAGGCTACAAAGTCAAGACTGTGCGATCTGCAATTGAACAGATTTCCAACAAACACAGTAACACTCTCCTGCAATCTAAAATGAAAAGCAGCAGAGTTCCCCTGGTGACTATTTACCACTCCGTCTTGAAGAACCTCAATAACATTCTTCGGACGAATCTGTCAACTCTCCATAAAAACTAGAGAATGGCATATGTCTTTAAAGAACCGTCATTGGTTTCCTTTTAGACGGCCCAGAAATCTTAAAGACATAATAGTCAGAACAAGACTAGACAACCCTCTGCCTGTAGCCAGCTTCAAAACTTGTCTAGATAGCAGATGCCTGCTTTGTAAACACAGCAACGATACTAATAACATTTGCAGCTCCACAACAGGCCGCAGCTATAGGATTTTACAAAACACATCACTGCGTCTATCCCATCACTTGCAGAGTTTGCCAATTGTTGGTGAAACTGCAGACCTCCGCAGACGCCTCAATAACCATCGATCCACCATTAAAACTAAAAAACTCAAGGAACCTGTGGTTGACCATTTCAACCTTGAGGGTCATAAATGGGAGGACATGACAGTGGTGGTTTTTTGTCATAACCCAAATTCGAGCGATGCGGAACGAAAACGGAAAGAGACTTCAGTCTTTCAGACCCAAAGGCATCAATAAGCTAATTGACTTCACCAGAATGATATCTGCTTGATACCTTTCGAGATGATTCCAGTTCAAATTGTTTATGGGTAGAAACCACCGTCGGTCATTCGTTCTCAGTGAAGGCATCCTTTCGGTACGAACTGTGCGTGCGTGCGTATGTGCGTGTGTGCGTGTGTGTGTGTGTGTGAAGGGACAGATCGTCCCGAAAATATGACTCTTTTTATTTTAAAACATTTCTGAAAAATACATAAATGTTACTATTAATCAGAATTCGTATTCGAAAACAATAAGTTGATATCTGCTATACTTACACTACTGGGAGATTTGGTAAGTTTTTGAACAATGTTGGTAATTTAGGCTGTATTTGGTTGTATATTATATCCTTAAATCTGTTCAAAACTTCGTCCTACAGAGAAAATGTATTAGAGTCAATACGATGTAAAACAGAGAAATTCTATTACAATTATTTGTCGACTTCTTGTTTATTGACATCGGATTGGGCCGATGATGTCAAACCACACCATCAACATAAAATCTGAAAGTTCATCTTACAAGACTTCATCACCTCTAGTTACAAACTTATGTCCCATAACGTATTTCGTAGAACTCTATTGTATGTTTTTGAAAAATTACATCTCTTTCCTCAAAAAATCATATTATGAAACGATTTTACTTTCATATAATCACAAATCATCAAAGTTATATATCCTTATACATGTATATTCATACATCAAATGAGGACAGGTTCAATCTTGTTGAGCTAATTACTTGTCAGGGATACCTCAATGCACCTGATCCCACTTCTGGATTTCCTAAAGGACCGTATGTATCTATTTTCATTGTGTTTGTAGATTATTTCTTCGGGCTTCTTTACGGTAATATTTTGGTATATTTATACTGACAAATAGAAAATGAAGATAAATAATAAAACAGGTAAACAATGACATAGAATATTTGCTGAGGGAAAGTTTCATAACGGAAAGCCGGTGGTCTCTTCCTGGGTATACTGTAAACGGGTTCTCTCCTCCACCAAACTGACCGCCACCACATAACTGAAAACTTGTTTTGTTCGGCGTAAAATGACAAGAAAAACAAACAAGTATGTAAACAGAAAATGCACCCCAGTTTTGTAGAAAAATGAGCTGTTCTTCTTCAATTCATCAAAGTATTCCTTCACTGTTCCCTTATGATTCTTCTTCAGCATTATCTGAAAATAGACCAAAATACATTTTGAAAACTATCCTTCTCTCTCTCTCTCTCTCTCTCTCTCTCTCTCTCTCTCTCTCTCTCTCTCTCTCTCCCCCCTCTCTCTCTCTCTCTCCCCTCTCTCTCTCAAACACACACTCACATATACATACACACAAAAACATACACACATGCACACACACACAAATGAAAATATATACAAGTACAGATATTCCATGTACTTTAAATTTAAATGTGCTGGCATTTTGTATGACTTCGTGTACATGGGAATGACGGAAATATCATGTATAAGATTATACCTTTTTCATTAGGTTTGATATTCGAGCGACTTCTTGTAGACCTTTTTGGTGCACCTCTTCCGGGGTAAGTTCTAATGATAAATGCCATCGCAGACATGCACGGTAAAAATTCACACCGTTGTCCCAAACATTTACGCCGTACCCTTGACGTAAATTCTTCATGTATGTCTGTAACAAGGATATATAAATAATTTAAACATAAGTTTGTCTGATTTGTTTTACATAATGGGACATAAGTATCTTTAAAAGGACTTTAATGTAAAATGAATATTTCGACCACGCAGATCTGTGTGTGTGAAACACTTAAGCTCCTCACACGTTCTGTCAATATATTATACTTTTCAAAATGATAGACTAAGGCAGACAAAACATGAAAAATCCATATAAAGGGGAATAACTCCCATAAGGGAACATCTGATTTCCACCCTTTACTTTTTGTAGGCCTTTCCCAATCCAGATTTCTTTTATGCTTTCCATCTATTTGTCGGTAATTCTACGTATAAAGTGATGGCATTACTACCCCCTTTGTGCTACTTTTAAAATGCCGTCCTTGGCTTGACAGGCATAATCTACACAATTATGTTTTATTCTCAGTCGGTGCAGGAGATGAGATATCAAATAAAAATTAACAAAACGAAATATACATTAATGAATAACCAGACGTTACAGTTTTAATGCCTCTAGACAATACAATCACTGCTTCAAACATATAAAGTTTACCTGTAGCTATATATTTGTATGTACGTTAATTCATACAGCTTGATAACCTAGCGAACACTCTCGATCTAGTCCAAGTTATCTAACCTGTTTAGAGTCAAATCCCAGTTGCGTGATTCCCCGATGTTGTTGTATTAATTGCTGTCATAGAGACATGGTATGATAAAAATGCGTTACAGTAAATGAGCTACTTATTGTTATTGTTATATTACTTCCCGCCAAAAATCAGAAGTTATAATTTTGATCTGGACAATGGACTTCTATCAATACTGTAAAAGTACCCTGACGTGACACACGTACCTCAGTTTAGAGTATATATAATGTCCTTTATTATAACAACTTATAGCGAACAAGGAAGGTAAGGAAAATTCTAGGTAAGGAAAAACTAAAGGCTTCGCATGTATAAAGTAGTATCACACTATAGTGCATTTTGAGAGGCGAATGGTCTTAGCAACGGACCTATATTGAAAAGTAAGAATATGCATGTGCTGTTATATATTATTGTTGTATGTACGATTGACGTCACCTCGTGAAATGAGGTGTTATATTCACTTGGGGTTAGTCTTGAGATTTTCATGCCCAGCCTTATACCTAGAGTAATTAGATTATTTCTTGCTAGCAACGGAATAGTAATAAATTATCTACGAAATTTGCAGAAAGTCAGCCACACAAATAATTGAACATTTTCAGTATATTATGTTATACTTACATTTGTAATGTATTGATTTAGATCTCCATAACTACTGATTATGTTTCGAATACTCATCGCGGCCTCACGTCTCATCTTTTCCCTAATTTGACGAAAAAAAGTTTTATAATAAAGAGAAAAAATGATTTGAAAAATATTCTTGTGCTATCTTTTAATTTAGACACAGTTCGTAAAACTTTTTATTATCAAATTTCTATATGGAAGGAAATTACAGTAAATTGAATTTTATCAATAAATCTTCGTGATGTTTAAAATATAAAATTTAAAAGAACTCTTAAGCATATACGTAATACATCAATTCTATGCTGACTATGTGGTAAGGTATCTATTTCAATATTAGATATCGTTACTGAGCTCCTTATTGTGGCAACATCTACTCTGATACCTGGTTTTTTGTTTTCCATGTTTTAATATGCCAAACATTGTGTAAGACAAATAATTCTCAATTCTAACGTTTATTTCCGATTTATTGTTTTATATTTTCTGCTGACCATTATCAGTTATACTTACTTCGTGGCATCGTCTTCACTTGTCATGTTATCCAGAGTATCATTGAATGGCTTATAGAATGGAAACTGTTTTGGATTGTTTGTAAGTATCTTTTCAATTTGTTTCGATACAGCTGCCTGCAATATACAGCAAATAAATACATGGATAGCCATATTTAATTTTCATCTTTTTTTATCCTGTCAATTGAATAACAAAACAATAGTTCACAGACATTTGTTATCAAATGTTAGAATGTTAGAGTCTGGTAACAATTAGTGTACTGGTGTACTATTGAATCAGAAATTAACAATCAGAAACAAGATATCATGAGAAGCATTGCGATTTAATGCGTGTTTGTTTTAACTTCCGGTCGAAACATAAGAATCAACCATCATAAAAATAGATAAATGATATAAAAAGAGAAACAAATAAAACTACAAAATAAATAAAAAAGTAAAACACGTGCTACGTGACCAAAACACTTTCACATTTAAAATAATTTTGTTAATCCATGGTAATGGATGTTGTTGACAGTTTGCGGTCGGTTGTAAACATTGAAAATTACATTTAGGTTTGTATCAAAATTGTGATAAATATATATACTATAGCATCCTGATTTATAAGTGCTGGGCAACGTTTTACCAAAGGTCCTAAATAGGTAATTGTTACATAACTTATGCCGGGCGGTAAATTTACTAATTACCTATTTATGGTTGTTAATACCCGATCTTGATTAGTTGTATGACATTTCATTATGATGTGATATTCATGAAATATAGTATTTTCCAATAACAGAGATTTTAGTAGCGTTTTGTTGTATACAAACCATTGATGCGTTGTGGTTGGTGTGTTTCAGGTTCACAGCTAGCTGCAGTCTTCCCTTCATTTCGTTGATCTATGAAAATTACGTTTAACTATATTTTAGGAAAGAAGAATCCGTCGAAATCGCAAATATTCTTTAACAATATATAATGCATAAAACAAAGGAAGTGAAATCTACAAATATGTACAGATATTGGATGTTTTGTAATGCTGCACCATCAAGTGCTTATTTACTAAACAACACCATTATCACTACTAACGTGACAAGTTGTAGTCAACATGTATAACATGTATTGTTAACATAGATGTTTGTATACATTTTGTTTATTAAAATAGTATATAAAAATAATTTACAAATATGTCAGTTCGTTAAATAAGATGATATTATGACGAATAAAATCTATTGATCACCAGCACCTGCACACAGAGAGAGAGAGAGAGAGAGAGAGAGAGAGAGAGAGAGAGAGAGAGAGAGAGAATGAGAGAATTTCAGTCGACTACAGTGTATGTGTACTGTGTCAATCATTTATGTGTATACAAATATATAACTTGGTATTATGTTTATAATGTTTATTATAATATTTTGGCAATCGTACCTGTTCAGGGATATGTTTTAATCTCACAAGATAATTTTCAAAGTCCCCTCTAGTATCAAATGGTGTTGTATCGGGGAATCTATCAAGATCAATTTGTGGACCCTCAAGGAAATTGATAGGATTCAATGCACTGTAGCTGAAAGTATGATAAATATAATATGAGTGTGTAGATAATGAATTTGTTTATAAAATCATGACAATTTCATTCTGATACTTCAACATTTAAAATATGCCGAACACATTGCTTGCTACTTGTATTTAAAATAAACAAAGGGTGAAGCATCTCTGTTTTCAATTTCAGTCTATGTTATATGGAACCCACATTTTCCTGTCCCTGTTGACATTTCTCGTAATATGTAGACAGATATAATAATATATACTACATGTACGACGTAGAGATTATACAAAATGTATGTACTGTATACAGCTTAGATGTGATTCCCTATATAGGCCACCATAGTTGATAATACAAAATACATCTATTGTATATAACAAGATGTGATTACCTATATAGGCCACCATAGTTGATAATACAAAATACATCTATTTTATATAACAAGATGTGATTACCTATATAGGCCACCATAGTTGATAATACAAAATACATCTATTTTATATAACAAGATGTGATTACCTATATAGGCCACCATAGTTGATAATACAAAATACATCTACTGTATACAGCTAGTAAGATGTGATTACCTACATAGATAACCAAAGTTGAGAATACAAAATACATCTACTGTATACAGCTAGTAAGATGTGATTACCTACATAGATAACCAAAGTTGAGAATACAAAATACATCTATTGTATATAACAAGATGTGATTACCTATATAAGCCACCATAGTTGATAGTACAAAATACATCTACTGTATACAGCTAGTAAGATGTGATTACCTACATAGATAACCAAAGTTGAGAATACAAAATACTATTGTATATAACAAGATGTGATTACCTATGTAGGCCACCATAGTTGGTAATACAAAATACATCTATTGTATACATACAGCTAAGTAATATGTGATTACTACGGAAGCCTATTAGTATCACTCTACAAAAAAAAATATTTATAGCGTTTAACGCGTTAGTTATTTCTTTTTAACGTATTAACTTTCTCGTTTAAATGCGATAAGGTCAAACGAGATGATTTTCTCATTAAATGCATTATTTATCTCGTTAAAACGCGTTTAAAATTACTACAGGATATTATCGCGTTTTAACACGAAACGATAAAACGAAATAATTGACGTGTTAAAAGACAATTTTTTTGCAGTGTGACACTAATAGGCTTCCGTAGATAACGTATGATGATATTGTGAATTGCGTGTACAGATCGGGTAAGATGTGGTTATTTAACTGGACTAGTTATTTGACATTGTGTTAATTGTGATTATGTCATATGAGATGATTATGTAAAATGTGATCATGTAAATTGCGATTATGTTATATGACATAATTATGTAAATTGTGATCACGTTATATGATATAAGTATGTAAATTGTGATCACGTTATATGATATAAGTATGTAAATTGTGATTATGTTATATGACATAATTATGTAAATTGTGATCACGTTATATGATATAAGTATGTAAATTGTGATCACGTTATATGATATAAGTATGTAAATTGTGATCACGTTATATGATATAAGTATGTAAATTGTGATCACGTTATATGATATAAGTATGTAAATTGTGATCACGTTAAATGATATAAGTATGTAAATTGTGATTATGTTATATGACATGATCATATTCTATGAGATGAAATTTCAAATTGAATGTACAATATAAGATGATAATTGGCTTTTTAGGAGGTTGATACTTTGATTTATCAACCCAGGGAAGTAATTGCGTCACTTTTCATTGGGTTAATAAATCAAGGTGTCAACCTATATTGAAAGTCAACAATTGTTTTATTATATTATTATTTTGTCTGACTTATTCATATTAATGAAAACGAAAAGGAGCAGCTATATCCGAAACCAACAATGATTATATTTCCTAAAAACAACAGTTTCATGACATCATTGTAATCCACATGTACTAGATGTTTGGTTGTTATATCAACCACCTACAAAGTGAATTTGAGGTTGATATCATGATTCAACAAGAAGGGAAAGTATAGAATAAACTATTGAGCAAATATAGGATAAGACAGTCATATAAGAAATATTTATATCTTACTTGGACCACTGGTATCCAGTACTTAATGTTTGTAGTGCGTCTTTAAATATGTCATAGTCGACTTTGTTGACCTCTGATAAACCGGAATAATCCACTGAATTCAGACGATTAAGATATCTGTCTGTTTCTGTCTGTGTCACGAAAAACAAAAATGAAATTATTTTTGTGTTGAAACTTTTGAATGCATTTAGTGAGATAACCTTTTGAAATCATTCTACGTGTATTTTGTATATGTGACATCAATCCTGTACCTTGGGGTGTATTTTGTATATGTGACATCAATCCTGTACCTTGGGGTGTATTTTGTATATGTGACGTCAATCCTGTACCTCCTGTACCTTGGGGTGTATTTTGTATATGTGACGTCAATCCTGTACTTTAGGGTGTATTTTGTATATGTGACGTCAATCCTGTACCTTGGGGTGTATTTTGTATATGTGACGTCAATCCTGTACCTTAGGGTGTATTTTGTATATGTGACGTCAATCCTGTACCTTAGGGTGTATTTTGTATATGTGACGTCAATCCTGTACTTTAGGGTGTATTTTGTATATGTGACGTCAATCCTGTACCTTAGGGTGTATTTTGTATATGTGACGTCAATCCTGTACATTAGGGTGTATTTTGATTGAAATACGTTATACTGGTTGATTTATTGAGCAAATTTCATTTTCACGAGTTGATGTAGGTTCTTGCAAAATAGGATGGTTACTAAGTTTATCAATGATCTTTAAGAACAGTTTTGGAATTTATAATGGTGTAAACTATGACATTTCACAAGAGAATAAGAAATGGTATTTAGATACCTTACCTTAGATAGTATTTATAGAAATTAGTGAAAGACCGTTCTATTATTTTTAATCAAACTCACCATGTTGTTTCATGATTTTCTTCCCGATGTTCTAATGTAAACACTGCATTGGTCATTTAAAGATCAATTTGTCGGTGACTAATTATATGCTTATCAATGCTGTCAGCTGTGTTTCGGACAAAGTAATGTGAAATGTTTAATTACACGAGTTTAAGAATTGGAAAATAAAGCATGTGACACGCGATTATCTGTATATGCCAAACTATGTTACACACAATTTAGTAAGACATTACATAATCATAGCTGTACCATTACCTCACCTCGTATCAGTACGTTCGGTACTTTGATTTCTGTTATAACGTCACCTCGTATAAGTTCGTTAGGTACTATGATTTCTGTTATAACGTCACCTCGTATCAGTTCGTTCGGTACTATGATTTCTGTTATTACGTCTCCTCGTATCAGTTCGTTCGGTACTATGATTTCTGTTATAACCGGGGGCCTCCGTGGCCGAGTGGTTAGAGCATTGCGCTTTAAATCACAAGGCCTCTCACCTCTGGTTCGAATTTCGCTAGGGTCATTTCGAATTAAGTGGGAAAGTTTGCCAGTTTTCTTGCGGAAGGTCGGTGGTCTTTACCCGGGTAACCGGGGTTTCACCCCCACCAATAAATACTGGACGCCATCATATGACTGAATGATTGCTGAGTAAAACAAAAAATCAAATCTGTTATAACGTCACCTCGTATCAGTACGCTCGGTACTTTGATTTCTGTTATAACGTCACCTCGTATCAGTACGTTCCGTACTTTGATTTCTGTTATAACGTCACCTCGTATCAGTACGTTCGGAACTTTGATTTCTGTTATAACGTCACCTCGTATCAGTACGTTCGGTACTTTGATATCCGTTATAACGTCACCTCGTACCAGTACGTTCGGTACTTTGATTTCCGTTATAACGTCACCTCGTATCAGTACGTTCGGTACTTTGATTTCCGTTATAACGTCACCTCGTATCAGTACGTACGGTACTTTGATTTCCGTTATAACGTCACCTCGTATCAATACGTTCGGTACTTTGATTTCTGTTATAATGTCACCTCGTATCAGTACGTTCAGTATATTAATGCAATCATCATCATCACCATCATCACCACCACCATCATCATCATCATCATCATCATCATCATCATTATCGCCATCATCATCATTTACTTGACGGTGCGTCCATACGCTTTAGTATTCATACCTTGGTTTTTAGAAAATCTTTCCAATCAAACGATTCCAGCTTATCATTGTACATGTAAATGCCCAGAGTTGTGGAATACTCAGGTGACAAACGTTCCCGCCATTTTCCATATTCGTCCTGGAGTGTTGAAAGCAGTTCACTACTGGAAGTACCTGGAACACAAAATTGCTACTGAACGAATATAATTTTATGCCTTTGATATTTAATTTTCAGAAAGGTAATATCAATAAGATTATTTGTTGTAACAAAGTAAAATTAACAATGGATTAGTTAACAAATATACGTACTTCAATAAGTAAAATTTATTAAACTAAAAATAAAAGTTGACCCCAGTGTAATTGAATAAATATAAAATGTAGGTCATTTTTAAATTTCCACTTCTTCGCTTTAAATCATTACAGATTGCCCGTCACACAAAAAACGTTGACCTCTAGGTCATTATGTAAATACCTTCAATCCCTGTTACCATGACAATCAGGGAAACTTGAAGAAATAGGAAAACCGTGCTTGCCGATCTCATATCTGTCTAATGGTCTGTCAAAAGCAATTTCAAAACAATTGATATTTCATACTTTATTTATATGTTTATATTATTTTAGCATTGCTATTATTTTAGAAAACATATTTTTCATTTTGGTTAAACATTCATTGTTTGATAAGATATGTATCATTTCAGGCCAAAATCAACATATGAACATTTCATATACAGAGGTAAACTACTCACTGACAAATTATTGACACAGGGATATCGAAAACCGCTTTTGATGTCAACGTTCTGCAAATTTTATGGTCGGTATAATAGTCTTGTTTGCGATTACTCTCTTTCATTAAATGAAATGTTGAGTTGCCTGTTAGATGGCAATTGTTGAGACGTCTGTAGCAGTCGTGACGAGGATTCGTTCCTCATTTATTTCATTTGGATTTGACTGTGGACTCACTTTGTTACAATAAAAGGCTGCGTCTTTCATTATACCCATGCATTGTATATGGGGCAAAGTGCAGTTTATTTGACTGTAGGTAAACCAAAAAGAAGACCAACCAGTGAGTCGCCTGGTCGCTGCAGTCCTGCCACTGGGGCCACATGGTTCTGTGGCAGATGTGTGCTGTAATGCTCTTGTGGAGCTGGATGTCTTTTTCTTTTCATAAAAAGGACAATGTTTTTTAACACAGGATTGTCTAAAAGCAATTTATTTGTATAAATATTGAACATTTGAAACTTTTAATACATACAGAAATATCCATTTTGACCGTTTGTATGCCTTAAATGACATGTTTATACAGGTGACATTGCTCCTTTTACAATCAAAACATGTCCAGGTTGTCCTACATTTGAAAGCCCGGCTGCTTGCCCCACAATGGTGGTTACCTTTTTATTTGTATAAACCAAAAGTGGGACAAATATATATAACATACAAAAATGCATTTACGTTGTTGATTTACCGAAAAACTGTGGAATATTTATCACTACTTGAAAAAGAAAGAGATTCTATTTAAATCCATTGAAATTCCAGAATATACATGAAATAAATGTTTTGAAGTATAATAAATCACAAGGCTTTCCGACAGGAACTCATGTGTATACATTATGAAATGACATAGGAGAGGAACAAGTGGAAAACTTAAGGTATCCCCATTGTATAAATGAGTATGTTAAATTCAGATAAATCTGTCACAATCTTGTTAAATTCCAAAATAAAAATCATTGCACTATCATAAAAATAAATTTTCTTTGGATGAAAGTCTTATATTTGATACTAATAAAATATTTGTGAATGATTATTGTACAAAAATCATCAAACAATTACAACAACTATGTTTGTATGTTTAATACCATGGAGATTGGCAAGTAAAATCCAAGATTTTTGTGTTTTCATCTTGGCAAGTTATAAATCCAAAAAAATAATCATTCTAGTACCTTACCGGGCATCAACGTGCAATTTGTTGTTTTTTTTAATATAACATCTTCGATATTTTGTCCCTAAAAACCTTATATCTGTACCTTTCTATCATAAAATATAATCATTCTAGTACCTTACCGGGCATCAATGTTTGACCTTTTGTACAATGGATACCTTAAGAATTTTAATATAACACACGAAGGCCGTTACTAACCCATAGTTATACTGACAGAGGAACTGTCAATTGTAAAATCAATGTCAAGTCACAAAGATATCCATACACTTATCTATATGATTTATATAAGACCATTTCTATGTAACTTAGATGATATTTAACGCTAGATCATGTACGTATATTGGCAGACACCAGCATTTGACTACTCTCGCTATATCCTGTACCGTTAAATTGGCAGACACCACGGCACGTTGACTGCTCTCGCCATATCCCGTTATATTGGCGACACCACGGCAGGTTGACTACTCTCGTTATATCTTGTACAGTTATATTGACAGACACCACGGCCGTTGACTACTCTCGCCATATCCCGTTATACTGACAGACACCATGGCACGTTGACTGCTCTCGCTATATCTTGTACACATGAACCCGTATATTGACAGTACAACCACGGCACAGTTGACTGCTATCCATTTAGCCATACATCCCGTTATATTGGCGACAGATAACGGCAGGTTGACTACATTGCACTATCGTTTTCTTTGGATATCTATTTGTACCGTTATATTGACAGACACCACGGCACGTTGACTACTCTCGCTATGTTTTGGCAAGAACAACGTGCTTGTACAATTTTGTCCCTATTGACCTTTCTATCAGACACCACGGCACGTTGACTAATATCGCTATATCTTGTACAGTTATATTGACAGACACCACGGCACTTATCTATTGATTTACTACTGTAACTTATCGCTATATGTACGTATTTTGTACAGTTATATTGACAGACAACACGGCACGTTGACTACTCTCGCTATATCTTGTACAGTTATATTGACAGACACCACGGCCGTTGACTACTCTTGCGATATCTTGTACCGTTATAATGGTGTTTATTTCTCAGAATGTATCCGATATGCCAGGTCAAGATAAACATATGAACATTTCATATACAGAGGTAAATTACTTACTGACAAGTTACTGACACAGTATCGAAAATCGCGTTTGATGTCAAATATTATGGTCGGTATAATAATTGTTTGCGATTACACCGCTTCACTAAATTAAATGAGTTACCTGTTCGACGTTGTTGAGTCGTCTGTACCAATTATGACGAGGATTGCTCCCTCATCTATTTCATTTGGAATTGACTGTGGACTGTGACCGGTCAACAGGGGATGCTTAGTCCTCCATGGCACCTGATCCCACCTCTGGATTTCCAGAGGTCCGTGTTTGTTTAATATCACCAGATTTGTATATGTATCCTGAGAAATTTATTCTTTGTTATCTGACATTTTTAATATCAAGTGAAAAATATCATTCATAGCAGTGATATAAAAATTACATTGCCATATGTCATAGGATAAAATTGTTATTTCCCTACATGAACCCGTGAAAAAATGGTTTATCCATGTTTCAAATTGATGTAGTTATCGTCAACTTATCAGAGAGAGAGAGAGAGAGAGAGAGAGAGAGAGAGAGAGAGAGAGAGAGAGAGAGCAGTTAATGCCATGCAGTGACAAGTATTATTTCCATTTAGTACCGACACATCAGATAACTTCAATTTTAACTACTTACTAACTAACTTACTTTATGGTTAATAATTAGTTTGCAAACCGCTTATAAAACCTGAATCTCTATGGTTAAACAAATAAATGGTTTGAAATACCCAAATGAGGTACGAAAAAAGTGACCAGTCACAAAAATGGATGCTAGTGGTGACGTTGCGTTGACACCAAAGCCACGACATCATAGCTATTACAAACCCAGTCCCGACAGAGCTTTGTCACTACAGTCACAGACATCATAGCTATTACAAACCTAGTTCCGACATAGCGTTGTCACTACAGTCACAGACATCATAACTATTACAAACCTAATTTCTACAGAGCATTGTCACTACAGTCACAGACATCATAGCTATTACAAACCTAGTTCCTATAGAGCGTTGACATTACAATCACAGACATCATAGCTATTACAAACCTAATTTCTACAAAGCATTGTCACTACAGTCACAGACATCATAGCTATTACAAACCTAGTTCCGACAGAACGTTGTCACTACAGTCACAGACATCATAGCTATTACAAACCTAGTTCCGACAGAGCGTTGTCACTACAGTCACAGACCTCGTTCCTACAGAGCGTTTTGCATTACAGTCACAGACATCATAGCAATTATTCGCCACGTTCCCACAGATTGCTTGCATTACAATCAGAAACATCATAGCTGTTGCAAGCCTAGTTCCTATAGAGCGTTGACATTGCAGTCACAGGCATCACAGCTATTCACACCTAGTGCCTACAGAGCTTTCTAAAATCCTCTGCAATACGGAAGTATATTGAGAATATACTTCATGATTAAGGATAGGAGGATTTCGCATGTAAATGAAAACCTTTGTCACCCTTTTATACGTGATTTAAACAAGAGCTGTTTGTAAAACAGTTCTGTCCCCTCTCACATAAACGGAAACTGTAAATTATTGGAAATTTACAAAGTTCAAGGGGCATAACTCTGTCAAATATTGTTTGATGGTAAACAAACAAGAAGCCCAATTGGCCTTAACGGTCACCTGAGGAAAATGTCCTGATAAGTTTGGTTAAAATTAGTCCACTGGTTCTTGAGATGTCGAAAATCATAACTGACCAAAACAAATATATTTTCTGTTTACGCAGGTGCCTGTGACCTTGACCTTTGATACCATGACCTTGTAATTTTGTCAAAATGATCCTTATATAATTCCTAAGAACTTTATCATATATATCTTTGTATACACAATTCCATCAATTTTGAGTTATTAAGTCTGTATACAACTGTACCCTATATTATTCAAGTACCCCTAGTCGACCAGTTATCGACAGATTTCATTTCCATTTACATTTTGATTTAACAATCATGCATACAAAATTTGAAAGTCATCTGATCATTGGTTCATGAGAAGAGGAGTTTTAAATATGTACCTAGTTTTTGCCCTTTTATGGCCCCTTTTTTATTCGCAAACTTAAAACGGCCTTACATGGGGTGCTGTATGCCTAGTTTTGTTAAAATTGGTCCACTGAATAATAGGATAAAATAACCCAAAACCTTTGTAATGAAATAACTCTCATATTGGTCGACCTGACAATTTCAGCCCTATTGACTTTTGTAGATATTTGCGTGCTGCACATTTTTGCTTCTTTTACTTTCTCTCTATCATACTTTTCAAGATTATAGGACAAAAGCGTCCAAAACATAAGAAATCCACTAAAAAGGGGAAATAATTGTTGATATTTTGTAGATCTTTGCGTCCTGAACTTTTTTGCTTTTTCATTTTCTCTCTATCATACATTTCAAGATAGTGTCAAAAATCAGTCTAAGACATGAAAAAACACTTTAAAAGGGAAATAACTCCTATAAGTGGCGACCTAACAATTTCGACTCTATTGACTCTAGGGCCCTCTAGTGACTCGTTTATAAACAGATTTCGTTTTCATTTACAAACTTTGTAGATACAATCATACAAGCAAAATTTGAAAGTCTTTTGATCACTGGTTTATGAGAAGAAATTTTTAAAGATGTTCCATGTTTTGGTCCTTTTTTGGGCCTTTGGCAGAGTGTAGTATAGTGTGTTTCTATAGTCGTCTTAGTACTTTGTCCTGTACGGTATTTTGATTACTTGTCGCCATGATCGTAGAGTGGTATTCAAAATGATACCAAAGCCCAGATTTCTTCAATGGATGATTTTAATTTATATACAAAATAATTACGAGCACAATATTTACAAAAGTCTATTCATATTTACAAACGTTTCTTCCATGTCGTCCCGGGGCCATGCCCCTCTCGACAGCACAATCCGTGCGTCTTTCCTTGAATATTTCCCATTGTATCTACATCTCGAGTGTGCCTCTAGAGTGTATCTACATATATCCCTGACTTTTCATGTTACATATTTATATTGAAATCCCAGACAGTGAAGCATTTGTTCTAATGTCTAGTACATTGTGAAGTGACAGGAGAACACGCTATCTATCTGAGCTCTTTGATAGTACCTGCCCATGAACATACATGATCTAGAACAACATAAAAATGTTTCTTTATGTTATAAAACAAAATGCCTAGAGGTTGACATGTTTATTGTATTGACCTAATATCATTATAGGAGATATTGAACGGAAACTGTGAATTATTGGAAATGTTCTAAAATCAACGGGCACAACTCTGTCAAAAATTGTGTGATGGCAACCAATGTGTACCCGCTGTAGAAATAATGAATGTTAACTGTTGTTGTATTGACCAACCGACCTACCGACCGACAGCGGCAAAGGAAAATGCTACGAAGGTGGCATAAAATAATGGGAAAACAATAATACCAAAGAAGAGCGATTATTAATCCTAATATGGTATTCATTATTATAAATAAATATAAAATAGTAAAATAATAAAAATAAATTATAAATAATGTTAATAAAATATATATCAACCCTTGATTATCATGTATTCACGGTTTGATTTACCAGGAGCTATACTAAAAGTGAAAAGCACTGGTAGTTGAAAAAGTGAGAAAACACGATAACCAAAAAATGACAAAAAATAGCTGATCAATTTGGGGTTTGGGAATTAATCAAACATTTTGATATTGTAAAACGTCTCTCTTTAATTATAAGTACAGTTGCACAGCCCGAGTACATAAAATGGCCAGACGACGGGTCAAGGTAACCGACACTGGTCCATGTCGCCGCCATTTTGTTTTAGCAATAAACAATTTTATGAAGCTACCAAAACATCCCAGGTTGCAGTTTTGAATGGTTTAAAAAATCAAATTGGGTTCATGATAAGACCAGTTTTCATTAGTAACTAAATGAAGTTTAAAACCGGTTTATGGAACTAATAGAAGTTTAGAAATCTAATTCAAAACTCAAACTAGTTTATGTAGAACAAATTCACCCTTAACATTAGTTCAAGTGAATTTTAGAAGTTTTAATATCTAAATTAAAGAAATCATAAAGCATCTGAATAAATTTTAAAACAAAATATGATAAACGAAATCTTACCATGGGACGTTGTGTCAATATTTTCCTGTTTCTACTTGCGACACTTTTCTAAAATAAAGGCATCTTAACTGTGTATATTTGTAGATTCCAAGTGCTAGGTTGACTTAAACATATCATTGAAACTAGGTAACATAAAGTGTGTCAATGTAAAATCTGTCTCGAAAGCCATCCATCAGTGTTTTCATTTCCATATACTATAGAACGTTAAGGTGATGTCATTGATTTGATACTTATATTATTTTCATGATAAGATAAAGTATAGAAAGGAGTCAATGAACCTTTACCTTAGCGGTCATTATATTAACAAAGGAAATCAGATCTCAAGCGTTCTCATTTAGACCATTTTTGACCAGTTAAATTGTTATCTATTTCAAGAAGCACAAAATTAAAATGGTAAAATGAAAACCTGAAAACACATGTTAATCTCTTTAAAGGACAGAAGTGGGGTGTCTGTAAAAGTAGCAAACAGTCTTGGCTGAATTAACATGAGACTATTACAAAACTTTGAATGAGGCATTCTGTGATTTAAGATAGCAGTATGTGATGCATTCTGTGATTTAAGATAGCAGTATGTGATGCATTCTGTGATTTAAGATAGCAATAGGAGTAATATATGTGACGTGTTTTGGGATTTACGACAGCAGTAGGATTATAGTCAATATACGTGGCGCTATTGGATATTGCTCTGGCACTGAGAAGCTGTCAACCCCTGAGGCAATTGCCGGCCTCCTCACATCAGAGATTTAACCAAACAACGGTAATCCATGTCAATATTTGTTACGTTTTCTTGGTTTATATCAACAAATAAACCCCGAGCAAACAGAGGTGCAGTGTTACACTAGTTCTTTATCTTTATTACATTTCAAGATATAGTAAAATCCAAATAACCTGGCGGGGCGGACAATACTTACAGTTGTTAAACAGAACATTCAACAATACTGCACAGAAGCATAGTCTATTAGATGTGTATATTTAAATATCCAAACAGTTTTAGGACACTATTTTCAAAATATACATTTTTTCTATATCTATTTCTATATTTTCAAATTACATATATTTACTAGAAGATTTGAAATTAGTTGAAAGTTAGAGTATCATGTGATGATGGAATTAACCCATATGGTCGTCAATTACTGGACCTATGCAAATAAAATAACATGTTAATACTTAATGGTAGAGTAAGGTGGTGATGGTAATATTGGGAATGTCACATGTAAAAATACTAGTTTTATTGATAATTGTATAGCTATTGTAGATTTTATCACTTTAATACCTGTTTTGTGTATTACCCTCCACTTCTATTTTATTTGATGTACATAATTAAAGCAAATTAAGTGTCGAATTGAAATGTGTAAAAATAATTGTTGCAGCAATACATAATGATTTAAATTTTATTCATTATGATGTCTTAACTGTATGTAAATGGAATGATGATAAGAAAATGAGTACAGTCAAAGTGTGGCTGATCGGAGGGGTGATATTAACAGTATAGTTGACATGTTATTATCAGTTAGTACTGATGACGTGGACAGCGATTTTATCAAAGAAGTAACAGAAAATATTTCAACTATTCTTGTTTCCTCTGAAAACAAGATTTTGATACTAAAGTAAAACATGTTAACATTATGACTAAATGTAATTCAAGAAAATATGATTTACCAAATTTTGTAAAAAAGCACGACAAAACTTTAGAAAAGCAAAGAGAATGTATAAAAAATATGGTGGTGAAATATTCAAAATTGATTTACGTGTGAAGGAGAGAAGATATAAGCAAAATTTAAAGAGGTCAGTCATCAATAATAAATCTAAATTAAAAACCAAACTTGGTGCTTTAAGATCTAGAAATCCAAAAGAATATTGGAAAATAATTAATAGTAATTACACAAAACCAAAATCAAATATTCTATGTCAAATTGACAGACCATTATTTGTCTACAATAAATTCAGTTTCAGCAAACACAACCATCACACCAATTCATGCAAGTCTAGAAATCTTTTGAATTTTAAAAGCTCTGGTAAACCCTTATCCGAATTCCAGACACTAAAATCATGCTAGATCATTGATTTAATTCCATGTTAAAAGAAACTTTGACAATGCTTCATCTTCATTTCTTTATTTCGAAAGAAATTATCAAATTAAAAGGAGGTTGCAATCCCCTCTAGGTCCGTCAACGCACATCATTCCAAACTGGTATTCCACATAGCTCCCATATCATTGGTTCAGCTAGTACGTGCGCACCTAGTAGCTGAGCCGACCATATGGGGCGTATCAAATATCCATATTTGAAACGCCCCATGTGGTTTGGCTCTGCTATTACGTGCACACGTACCAGTTAGTACGCGCGCACGTAAAAGAAATATTGTTTCTTGCCACCCTAACAACCTGTCCCTTTTTGTATTTTCGATATTTTTGAATAGCATTGAGAATTTCCTTTCAATCCATGAATCAAAGGGTCAAGAATCAGTCTCAAATTGATATGAAATATAAAAGATCTCAGTTACCCAAGTATTTATCTTTAGGATGTCCAGGACACAGATACAAATCTGTCAAAATGGACAAACACGGACATTTGGAAACCAAGAGGTGGAATCAGGTACCATGGAGGAGTAAGTATCCCCTATTGATCGGTCACACCCGTCGTGAGTCCACAGTCAAGTCCAAATGAAATACGTGAGGAACGAATCCTCGTCATAATTGGTACAGACGTCTCAACAATTTATTCGATAAAATTGTTCCACCAATTTTATTATATAGCTGTGAGATATGGGGGTTTTCAAATAGAGATGTAGTACAGAAATTACATTTAAAATTTCGTAAATATATTTTGAATCTCTTTTTGAATATCTCTACTCCAAATGATATTGTATATGGAGAACTGGGAAGATATACCATGACTATAAATATAAAGGCACGAATGATGACTGGGCAAAATAAGTATGCTCTAATAAATTGTGTGCAAAATTATATTCTCTTTTACATAAAATAACCTGCACATCTTGGATGAAATGTATAAAAAATATCATTGACGAATTTGGATTATCTTATATTTGGTTGTCTCATACATTCCCTGTGTAAATATTGGTTATGTAATACTGTTTATGAAATATAGTGTGATCAATCTAAACAAAAAGGGCAAAGCGATATTTTCAATTCGCCTAAAGCCTACATCAATAGAATTTTCAAAACAGCACTGAGTTTAGAACGATATTTCATACACCTTCCAAAGAAAAATTCACAGATATTTTGTAAATATAGATGTTATAATGTCAAACTACCATTTGAAATTGGTGGATAGTATAATATCCCATGATGTGAAAGAAATTACTTCGTGATTTAGATGAAATTGAAGATGAATATCATTATCTTTTAAAATGTAGTAATATTGATATCGCATCCATAAAAGAAACGTGTTTACCTGAAATATATCACTTTAATTCTAATATGTTTAAATATAGAAACCTTATTAACTCTACAGACAATATTTTGTATTATGTATTTATCTTATACGTTCTCTACACTGGTGTTAATTAGTTTAGGAGAATAAAGTCATTGCCAATTGTCATATATACAACAGTCCGCATTAAAGAGAAACGTTTTGGCATTATTGACAAGTTTACCGGATGTTACCAGTCGTCAGGGGATGCTTACTCCTCCATGGACCTGATCCCACCTCTTGGTTTCCAGAGGTCCGTGTTTGTCCATTTGGACATCCTAAAGATTTATACCTTGGTATCTGAGATTTTTTATATTATATAAAAATTTCAGATACCAAAGTATAAATCAATAGGATGTCCAGGACATAGATACAAATCCGGTAAAAATGAACAAACACGGACCTCTGGAAACCAAGAGGTGGGATCAGGTGCCATGGAGGAGTAAGCATCCCCTGTCGACCGGTCACACCTGCCGTGAGTCCATAGTCAAGTCCAATGAAACACGTGAGGATTGTATCCTCGTCACAAATGGTACAGACGTCTCAACAACCGCCATTGAAAAGGCAACTCAACATTTCACTTAGTGAAACAGAGTAGTCGCAAACAAGACTATTATACCGACCGTAAAATTTGCGGAACGTTGACATTAAATGCGGTTTTCGATATCCCTGTGTCAATAATTTGTCAGTGAGTAGTTTATCTCTGTATATGAACTCTTCATATGTTGTGCACGCCCTGGCATATCGGATCATTTGTGAAATATAAACTCCATATGCAGGTGACTGAGGGATATTACTACTTAAATGTGGAAAATTTACGATGGGAAAGCCGAAATCGTCGCGTTTATCGTATAGCTTAGTTGCTAATTTCCCGTCTGTGTTTATATTAAGTAAAATGTCTAAGTATGAAGCGTGTGTACTTGATTCTGTTGTATCTTTAATTTCTAGTTCGCTGGGATATATCGCATTGACATATGTATGAAAATTGTCATTATTGATTGACAAAACGTCGTCGATATATCTAAATGTCAAATTAAAGGACACCGCTAACTTTTTCTTCTTTTGATTCAGCAGTTTCTGAATGAAGTCTGCTTCGTATGAATAAAGGAACAGGTCGGCCAATAAAGGAGCACAAGACCACTCTGATTCAACATAAATGCACTGAAGTTGATATAAAGAGATCCTGGAATTTCTAAAGGACGATATATATGCAATGTTTGGAAACTGTCAGCTTTCACATGGGAACCAATTGTGTCCCTTTATTGGTCTACTGGTTCTTTTATTCGTGTAAGCAGACTTTATCTAGAAGCGCCTAAATCACAGGAAAAAACTACATGTGGCCTTTGATTTGACATTTAGATATATCGACGACATTTTGTCAACTAAAAATGACAAATTTCACACGTATGTGAATGCCATATAAAGATACCACAGAATCAAACACATACGCTTTCGACTTGGGCATTTTCTTTACTTAAAATTATAAGACTATTTCATATGTTTCCATGAAATATATAGAAGTATCTATTATTTCATTGGAATATATGGATGAGTATTTTTTTTCATGCCTTTATTGATAAAAATAGGTAAAAATAAGTACACACAAATACTGTCACCATATTGAATATGCCAAGAAAATTTCTGATTTCATTCGTCTCGGTGAATGTCCTGTGTTTGGTGTGGTCGACTAATACTAGACATAAGAAAAATGTCAACAATAAGCCAGTTATTTCTCTTTTATTATTTGGACAAGTCAGTTGGTTGATGTATCCATCGTTACTTAATATAAAGTGCTCGATTTCTATATTTCGGAAAAAGTTAAATATCAAAACAAAAGTTCACAATGTTATTTTAAAATGTTTCACCGGCCATGACGAAATCAAATAATTTTCATGTTCAGACCCAAACCACAGCACCACCAAGAAAACTGTTGAAACAATTGAAATTTTACAAATTTTTTCAACTGACATAACTGAATTTTTCAAAGAATTGCTGGTTGTGACTTTGGATGACTAGGGACATAGATCACTAATTTTATTTGAGGCACAATGGACGGGAAAATATGAAACTGATTTTCATTTCATGTTTTTAGAAAATAACCCGTTTTGACATTCAAATCAAATTCCCGTAGCCGAAAACCTGTCCGCACAGTCATCGTTTTGTTCGTTGTTTTTTTATTTTGTTTTGTTTTTCGTTATTTGTTGGTTTTTTTTTTAATTTGCTTTATTTTGTCTTTTGTTGTTTTATTTGATTTGTTGTTGTTTAACAAAGTAAAGCTATAAGTTATATCATATTACAGGTCTACCAAGGTAAATTGGCACATGTTTGCAAACACAAGTAGTCTAAATCAAATCATAACAGGGGTGAAAGGCTACTTGTCGTCACAACAGTATTAAAGATTCATTAATGCATGGAGTACGTGCAAGGCAATATGTTTTACCTGTACAAGCTTTTTTTGAAAAGTAGACAGTATTTCTTTGGTTTCTGACTGAACCAGATTGTGCCACTTTACCTTGGTAGACCTATACCTTGATAGACCTATACTTTCGTATACATATCATGACGAATAGAAGGTAACTCTTCGGTAGAACATTTATTCTTAAATGAACCCTCTCTTGACATTTTCATACTATTATATCAACTGGCAAATTTGGTAAATGAAATTAAGTGTATTTTTATCTTTCGGGGCTAAATTCTGATAACTTAGAAAAATAACTTAACCACGTGACGTAGAGTCTACTTCTGATAATTTAGCTACAGAAAGATAAATAACCACGTGACGTGGAGTCTACTTCCGATAACTTAGATAAATAACTTAACCACGTGACGTAGAGTCTACTTCTGATAATTTAGCTACAGAAAGATAAATAACCACGTGACGTAGAAACTACTTCTGATAATTTAGCAAAATGGGATTGAAAATTGTTATTATATTTATTATAAACGTAATACCAAAGTTATAATGCTCAAGACGATCGTTTTTGTCAATTAGACTTCATCAGCTGAGCTGCAATTTTATATATATTTTCTAAAAAGAAAGTGGTATCAGACAAGGCCAAATTATAAATCTAAACATATAGCCAAAATCCGTCTAAGAGTAATCACTGTAAAAGAGGACTAAATGGTGCTATCAGTGCCAAATATTACTTTTGTATAAGATTATCACTTCGTACCGAAATACCAGGTACTAGGTTTATGTATACCCTCGGGGACTCAAACGGTCCACCAGCAGTAGCAACGACCTAGTGGTTATAAATATTATAATCATAATACCAAAGTTACAATGTGATCGTTTCTGTCAGTTAGACTTTGTCAGTTGAGCTGCAATTTTAAATAGATTTTCTAAAAAGAAAGTGGTATCAGACCAAGCCAAATAATAAATCTAAACGTGTAGCCACAATCAGTCTAAGAGTAACCACCGTAAAAAGATGACTATCTTAGTTTTAGAAGAATTTAGAATTTTAAATGGTGCTATCAGTGCGAAATATTACTTTAGTATAAGATTATCATCTGGTACCGAAATATCAGGTACTAGGTTTATGTATACCCTCGGGGACTCAAATGGTCCACCAGCAGTGGCAACGACCTTGTGGTTATATATATTATAAACATAATACCAAAGTTAATAGGCTCAAGACGATCGTTTATGTCAATTAGACTTCATCAGTAGAGCTGGTACCGAAGTACCAGGTACTAGCTTTATGTACACCATGTATATTATTTGATTTGTTTACTTCTATCTATTCGTTCTAAAGTTAAGGTTGATAGGATTTTGGTATTTTTTTTTTCGGGAAAAAAGATCTTTACAAGAGAATACCAAAATTTACAATAACCTAATTAAATCAGCTACCAATTCGAATTGGTTGTTAGCATAATAACTCTTAATCCCTCCATGTTATTGTAAATAGTATATCATTTAATCACCTGGTTTATTTTTGGGTTTTTGTTTTTTTTCTAGGAAAGACAACTGCAACGCACTGAGATATCATACAGGAATTGTCGCTCTAAAACTGATGAAGTCTAACTGACAGAATCTTGAGCATAGAAAATTTGGTAATTGTCAATTGATAACGACAATTTTCATAAACATGTCGATGAGATGTATTCGAACGAAATACATTCGACGTAGATATAAAAGACACAACAGAATAAAGCACACATGATTCCTGTTTGGACATTTTATTTACTATAGTCAAAGGTGAGAAATTAAAAACCAGACTGTACGACAAACGCGACGATTTCGGCTTCCTAGTCGTCAATTTCCTACATTTTAAAAGCAGTAATATACCACTTTCGCCTCCATATGGTGTTTATATCTCACAAATGATCCGATATTCCAGGGCATGTTCAACATATGAGCATCTCATATACAAGGGCAAACTACTCAAACTACTGATAAATGGGTGTCAAAGTCATATAGGGAATCGTGATTGATGTCAACGTTCCGCAAACTTTACAGGCGCTATGATGACTGTTTGCAATTATTCTATTTCACTAATTGGAATGTAGAGCTACCTGTTCGGTAGTGGTTGTCTAGTCGTCTGTACCGGTTGTGACAAGGATTTATTCCTCACTTATTTCATCTGAATTTGACTTTGGACTCACGGCGGGGTGACCGGTCAACAGGGGATGCATACTTCTCCATAGCACCTGATCCCACCTTTACGTTTCCAAATGTCTATGTTTGTCCAATATTCACTAGATCTGTATATTGTATCCTGGATATCCTGAATATTAAAACTCTGGTATCTGTGATTTTTATATGGAGAGATGGCAATGGTTCATTGTGTTCTTATGTATGGTACTTTGATATCTATTGTAAGTGTACCTGGCTGTTATACGTGTCCTCAATTTTCGCTGCGATAAATGGGCCCGCTCTAAATTTGTAAGCACGTAAGTTACGCTGTTAGTGTTATAGTGTATGTCGCAAGTGTGCCTTGCTTTTATACGTGCCCTCAGTCTTCGCTGCTGTAAATGGGGTCGCTCTCAATTTATAGTGTCCGTCGCAAGCATCAGCGTCGGAAGCAAATTGAAAGTGGGGGGACTAAACCAACTTAAAACACATACACACACCAGAAACGTCTGGGGGCTAAGCCCCAATTTTCAACACCTATGTCTATCTTTGCAAAAAAAATGGGGGGGGCCTAATCCCCCCCGGGTCCGACGCCTATTGCAAGTGTGCCTTGTTTTTATACGTGCCCTCAGTCTTCGCTGCTGTAAATGTGGACGCTCTCAATTTGCAAGTGTGCCTTGCTTTTATACGTGCCCTCAGTCTTCGCTGCTGTAAATGAGGCCGCTCTCAATTTGTAAGCACGTAAGCTACGCTAACTGTTAGTGTTATAGTGTCTGTCGCAAGTGTGCCTTGTTTTTATACGTGCCCTCAGTCTTCGCTGCTGTAAATGGGGCCGCTCTCAATTTGTAAGCACGTAAGCTACGCTGTTAGTGTTATAGTGTCTGTCGCAAGTGTGTAAGACGTGCGCCGAACGACAGGCACAGACGCCGTGCGAACACACCGACGAGCAGAGGTCGTTTGTGGGCACGTGGTGTACTCCCGAGCTATTCAAGGCCTTGGATAAGGGGTACGAGATAGAGAAAATTTACGAAGTTTGGGATTTTCTTTACACACAGCGAGGACACGGACCTCTTCAGAGACTACGTCAAGAACTTTATGAAGATCAAAGATGGAAAGTTCCGCATTAAAGGTCGGTCCCGGCACCCCCTAAGACTCGGAAGAACGGTATAAAGACATGGTCAGAGAACGATTGGGGATCGACTTGGGTACCATAGAGTATAATCCGGGCATGCGCGCCATCTCTAAATTATGTCTCAACTCTGTCTGGGGTAAGTTCGGCCAAAGGGTCAACATGAAACAGACTAAATACGTGAACGAACCGAAAGACTTTTACACCCTGTTGCTGGACGACACGATAGACAATCTCAACATTCAGTTCATCAACGACGACATGGTCCAGATGTCTTACGATTTAAAAGGGACAATTCGTCGACAAGGCCAAGGACGTCAACATCTTCATAGCGTGTTATACGACGGCGCACGCCAGAACCATGTTATACGACGTGTTGGACACCCTCGACGATAGGGTGTTGGGATTCGACACCGATAGCGTGTGGTACGTCGATCGCGACGACGGGGTCTCGATCGACACGGGCGATAACTTGGGCGATTTGACGGACGAGTTAGGCGGCGATTTCATAACGTCGTGGTGCGCCACCGGTCCCAAATCTTATTCGTACGAAACGAACGCGGGTAAAAAGGTGTGCAAGGTCAAGGGATTTAGTCTGAATTACGAAAATTCTCTTTACATCAACCGAGACGCGATGACCGACGTTGTCAAAGAAACCCGTAAGAGGATTACGACCGTTCGAGAAAACGCCATCACGAGAGATTCCAAAACCAAACGCATCGTGAATCGATACCAGGAGAAAGAGTTTACGTTGTGTTACGATAAACGGGTGATGAAGGACGGGTACGACACGCTTCCCTACGGGTATTAAAAATTTATTAATATTAATAAAAAATTTTAATCGACGACGACCAACAATTCCTCTCGGACGAACGTTCTTTGAGGCGCCGTTCCTTGAGCTGATACAGGTCGATGCCCTGCATTCTGAAATGTCTGTCTATGGCGTGTTTGTCGACGCTCCAGATGGGGTCGGTGGCCCTCCTGCGTCCGCCTTCCAATTCGCCCGGTTGATACAGATATCTTACTTTCGCAAAGGGACTGATGGGCGGTTGCACTTTATCGATGGACTCTACCTTTTTGGGCGGGTTGGTCTCTTCGTTGATCGTTTTTACGACTTCCGGTAACCGTTTCACCCATTCTCTGTTTCTGTCTTTGGTTTTCATCTCTTGATCGTATTATTGATAGCTAAACAACTGTTCACCCAACGTTCTATTAAATCGTTCGACGATGGCTTGGTCGCGATGAAGGTCGACTCTTCCTCTTCTTATTCTAACGCCGTGTCTAGTCATGAGTTTGGAGACGGCGCCCATGAATTCGCGACCGGGATCGACTTGTAATAATTTCGGAAACGTCAGACGCCGCTCGTAGATCTTTTCGAAAGCGCCAGCCACCTCTCGACTGTCTTTGGTCGTCAGAGGTTCCGCTTCTTTGTATCGAGTGCCCACGTCGACCAACGTCAGCGCGTATTTGTACGTTTTCCCGTCCACCTTATCGTGCGGTAAAAACAACAGATCGGCCTGGTGAGTGTCGTTTTCTTTCGCGTCTTCGAATCGGGGTCTTATGATTTTCTTTGGGCGGGGCAGGTAGATTTGCCACACATCTTGTTTTTTCAGGAACTCCAACGCTTCCTTCTCGCTGACTTTAGCTGCTTTGGCCAATTTCCCGATGGCCGCCTTTCCCTTCCAATAGTGTTTGTGATAGATCTCTTCCATTTTACTTTAGGCGACGTATTTTTTAACGCCATAGAACACGAGTCCCGTCCCGATCACCACGAAGAGGATTTCCTTGTCTTTTTGTTCTTCCGAGGGTTGATAGAAATCGCTCAACTTCGGTTCGGGAGCCATCGCCTCTTCGTTCGTCATCCGCGAGTACAGCGCCATCGCGGCGTTTACTTCTTTGTAGGTGTACAGCGCGTGTCCTTCTTTCTTTAATCTCTCGTTGAGAAAATCTAATCGTTTCGTGCGTTCGTGATTCCATAAATCTCGAGCCGCGGTCAGTTTTTCCATCGCCTCGTCGTGTCTCTTTTGTTCTTCGTGATTCGAGAATAGAAATTGAGATCCCGAGAAGGCTAGAGCATTGACTAATGCACCACCCACCATCATCGCGATCGTTGCCATTTTAATAGAGAGAGTTTTAGTTTATTTCATGATATCGGCGGGGATGATGCCCTTCTTGACCAACATGTCTTTGGTGTACTCGGCGAGCGCAAACTCCAGGAGGATTATCCCGAAGTCCTTCGGGTCTAGATCCATCTTGGGCATCGGCATCTTTAAGATTTTCTTGGAAAGTTGCGCATATCCGATGGCAATTCCCGTACTGACGGCTGCGTGATACACGGTGTTGACCAAATCTTTTTCACTCATTTTTAAATACGGGAGAAAATTATTTATTGCATTTGCAGGGGCTTGTCGTCGTCGCACACATGATGAACAACCTTACTATTCGTGTTAATTAATTCAGTGATCGTTGTTATGAACACTCCCAGCGTCATGATTCCCGATGCCATTAACATCGTCATATTCACGGCGGTTCTGATCGAATCGTTTTCTACACACATTTTTAAATACGAGAGAAAATTATTTAATACATTTCATGGGGATTAGGTTTTGGAGGGCGAATGACTTGGGGGTTAGGTTCTGGTTCTGGGTTTTTTTTCATGTAGATCAGCAGCAATCCGACGGCCGCGAGTCCTCCTGCGCCCGCTAGCCATTTCCAGCTATCCTGGTTATTAGCATTGCTATCCTGGCCATTAGCATTGCTATCCTGGCCATTAGCATTACTATTAGCATTGCTATCCTGGCCATTAGCATTGCTATTGGCAATCCTGTTACTCCAACGCTTTTGCGCTCCCTTCTTCCCCGCTTCCTGACGTTTCGGATTCTTCTTCCCTATGAGTTCCTCCGGATTCATTCTCTTTTTCTATATCCTCCGTTTTTTTTATTCCTGTGATATGGCGACTGGTCGTGGCGGCTAAGCTGAAAGGTGCTAAGAGCGCACCGTATTTATAATAGAGACTACAACACACTTCACCGATGGCCGCGTCCAAGAAGGGATCTTCGCTCAAGTCTTCGATCAGTTTGGGTTCGTCTTTGATGTCGAAAAAATGCTTGAGACCAAGCGTATACAGACCGATGAGGGTATTACCGATCGACTTGGCCATACGCATGTTGAGTCGAGCGTCTAACACGCGACTCAAGGATTCCACTTCCTTGTCGTTCATCTTGTCCAATTCGGAAGACGTCACGTCTTTGCCCAGAAACTGACGCGCGCGTCCGGATCCGACGATGGCCGACAGTCTGTCTTTGGCGGTCACCGCCGTACTGGTGGTGGGGGGTGCATCGTTCGCTAATACGTCGTCTACATTCATCTTTTTTAAATACATTTTATTTTATATTTTGTAAACGTTACGTTTACAAAAATACTGTCACGTTTTTATTCCGTGTCGGAATCCAAGTCCAAGTCTTCTACACAGTCGGCCCAAATCCGGTAGAGGAGCAACGTCGAGTGTTTTGGACGACGATTGCCTGGTTGTAAGAGAGGGTTTGCAAGGATACGGTCGATTCTTTGTTGGCGATGTAAACGTTGTCTATGCGTAAAGAACCAATAGCCAGACATCGTTTTTTCTCGTAATGGTGAAGATCGTTTTCGACGAGTGGATGTTAACCTTTCGGGTCGTCGTCCGTTCTCTTTCTATAAAAAATAGGTGTGTCTCGTCCCTGTTTAACTTTCGAGTAGATCACCTTGTCACCGTTCTGATCCGTTTTGACGAGGGTTATATCGTTGACATCCACGGGGGATTTTCTACCACTTTCTTTCAGTGTCTTTGCGAGTTTATCTATGGCTTCTCTCAAGAACACCGTGATCTTTTCCAACACGTCGGCGAATTCCTTTTCGCATTTAAATTTCATAGAATAATCGGAACTGTCATCGTGTTGCCACAAACCGGACGATTCCGTTTTGGGAGTGCGTATCACTAACGGTTTCACGCCACCGTTCGGGTACTTATACGTGACGTAAACGCGCTGATTGCGCTTCCCTTTCTTATCGACGTAATGGGCACCCGTTCTTAAATTGTTCACATCAAAGTTCTCAGCTGTCACGAATGCCATGTTTTCTTTTTTATAACGAAAAAATATTCTTTAAGTCATTTTTTTTTAAATGTTTCTGATCCCTTTCTCCGTTCTGCGATAGTTTTCCAGACGTAACATAGTTAATATCGTGGATAACACAAGCACACACCCTACCACGACCAACGACAACAACGCGAACAAGACCATCTCGGTAAAACGTTTCATTTCTTAACGTAAAAAAATTTGTTAAATGGCTTAAACAATATATATAAATAAAAAAAAAAATTTATTTTACTGGACAAGGCGTTTACCGAACGCGGTGTAAAACAGGTGTTGGGGGACGACATAGCGTGTATGCAGTTGGGTGGCAACCAAGTCTTGGTGTATTGGCCCGACGACGTCAAACTCACGTGTCAAATGCCGCGCATGCGCAGAGACTACACCGTGTAAACATCCGGTCGTCGTGAATTCGTTGTTTTTGTAGCATTCATCACAACTACTTGAAAGAGAGAGGTATCGACACGTTGAAGTATTGCACCTCTTGTCAAAAATGGATGACCGATAGCACTAAATACGAAACGTGTTATACGTGCGGCGGAAAAGAACGCGCGGACGAGTGGCACAAGGCGCATCCACGGTCCGAGAGAAGAAGAAGACGCGGACGTCCCAAGAAAGAGGTTTAACCGGATTTTTTAAAACAGAGTGTCTTAAAAATCTACGGTTAACGAGAAATGGATTTGTTTACGAGGTCTAGGAGCTGTTTGCGCAAGTCCTCCGTCTCTTGCTTCGACTCCTTTTTTACGGTCTCGTCCTTGTATTTAGAATACAGTTTGTCCTTCATCTCGCGATACTTGGTCAGCTCGTGGGACACGGTGGCGAATTCTTCGTCCGTGATCTTCCCGTCCTCGAGCGCGCGACTCACCCGATCCGAGATCGAATTCAGTTTACTCTCCGCGAGTTTTTGACGATCTGCAGGTGTTTTTCCGATTTCTTCAACAGTAATCGTCTGACACCCTTCATGGCCAATCCCACCGCACCCACGGTCACGGCCACGATCTGGAGAGGCAAGCCCGCGATGGGTACGATAAATCCGAGTCCTCCGACGACGACGCCTCCCGAGATGAGAACCGCGTCGACGCCGTCGGCGGTGTTGACGATTCGTTTATACTTTTTGTGGACGCTCTTCCGCGTCTCGATCTCTCGCCGAAACGTCTGTTCGATCTCGCCGATGCGTTTGAGACGATAGTGTTGCGGATCGGGCTCTAACGTCGGGTACAATGTATTTTCTTCTTTACTGATCCTTTTTTTTTAAAGGGGAATTTTTTATATGTCGAGAACGACGACGCCGTTGACGGATCCCGATTTCGACCCTTTGTTCACGCCAAAGTTGAGAACGTCGCCCGACGTCACCCGCAACGGAGGATTCAACGGGACGATCTCGCCGGTCTTCGTCTGAAAGGTCCTGTATTCCACGTCGTTCACGACGAGCGTCACGTCCAGTTCCCCCAAGAGTCCGAGACGAATGACGTGACCGTCGAACAACATCGTCGTGCCCAGCGGCGGCCTGATTCTTCCATTTTTAGTCACGTCGAATTGGAACGTGTTCATGATGCGACGGTTTTTAGTCAACGTGGTGATCTCCTCTTTGGCATCATTGATGTCTTTCAAGAGTTTCTCATTCAGGTCCTCCGCCAGTTCTTCCCTTTCCAAGTCTTCGTAATAGAATCCCGATCTAGACATTTTATTTATGATAGATTTTTCTTAAATTCCAAGAGAACTTGAACGGGATGACCGTGATTATCGACGGGGTTGCCTCCTCGTCTTTTAGACGTATCGTTAATTCCGAGATGCGATTGCGTCTCAACGTTAAGAACATGGGGTGTTCGACGTCTTTTTCGTACAACTCGGAAAATTTCACGTTGGGGCACGGCAGGGACATGACGATGTCGTTCGCCCTCCCGTCTCTGACACCCTCGGCAAGTTCGTCGAGATGAACGTTGAGGAGTTCCACCGGTTGCAGGTTGATGCTATTGCTCGGGGAGATGGTCCCGACGAGAGACACGTTCTGGCCGATGCCGAGAATCTTACCGAGTTCCGGCGGAAGCGCCACCGCCGTGTCGTCCTTACCGTCGATTCTTAATCTCATGGTGGTCTTATCCAGAAACACCTTGTCGAAGTATTTCGAGAGAAGTCGTCGTAGGTCGGTGAAGGTGTACGATCCGGCATGCACGCTTTGGACTTTGCGTCCCACGCCGCGTTTGGTGTGAAGTATCTCCACGTCTTTTCCGCACGTTGTTACAGCCCGTTGTAAAAACGGATGGACTTGACGCCCACGCACCACTCGCGGTTTCGCGTTTGTCGATGTAGCGAGAGAGCTTCACGGGTTTTCTCGATGTCTGTCACGAGATATAACATGTTGTTTTTTATATTAACTATTTTTAAATCTTAACTAAAATAATGAACGTCTACGAGTACAGAGAGAATCTAGATCTGTCGTCGTTCGACGTCAACGTCAACGCGACCAAAAAGTTTCGCGCGTCGTTCGAGAACATCTTCGTCAAGTACGACAACCCGAACGTCTTCGAGGACGGCACCCCGAAGTACTACGCCATGCTGAAGCGGTGGTACCTGCATCCCATCGAAGGATTCTGGCAGAACCAGTTGAATTTCGCGGTGTGGTGCGCCACGACCGGATGCGGCGTGACGCTGGACATGGGAAACGACGACCTGTCCAAGTCGTTCTTCCGTTTCCACGTCTACTATCAGATCAGGAGGATCCTGCAGGAGATCGCCTCCCTCTTACCCAGCGACGCCGACTTCGAGCACTACACGAACAACGTCGACGCTATCAATCGTAGATGCGTCGCCATTTTACTTGCACTATTACTTACTTCACCGCGAATGGTTTGTAAACGCTCGTTCAATCCCTGCAGTTCTCTCAGGGGAAATTCTCCCTCAAAGTCATCTGCGTGGAGTTGTGTCGATGCATCGTCTCCCTTAAAATCTTCTCTATGGATTTCCGTCGATGCATCGATGAATTTACGTATACTATTCGATGCTTTTGATAATGTATCGTCTATTTGTTTTACATACGTTTCGTCACCTTCCGTTTCTATTACCTCTTTTGCGGTGTTGACGTCATTTACTGCTTCTGTTCCATTTTCTTTTAACTTTTGTACTCTGCGAAGTTGTCCGTATAGGCCCAGGTCTTTAACTAATTGTATACCTCCGTCCTTTTCTATCGTATCTGCCGATCGATATTTTTCAGGATCATAGTTATAGGTTAATAAAACCATCTTCTTCTTCTTCTTACTAAATACTTCTAAATTATTCTGATCATCGGATTTAAATTTTAACTTTTTATCATCACCGCCCTTTCTTTTATTTCCCCATGCTTTTTTCCATTTGTCCACGAGTTCACCGGTTCTTAAACGTTCTAGTTGGTCTTCTTGAGACTCGAGGGGAGGACTTGACATATTATCCAACTGGTCTTCTAGAGAAGTTGGCATACCAACATTATCCCACTGTTCTTTTATAGTACCCTCGATGAAAGACGTATCCTCAGTTTTTCCAGGGTCATCGACTGTATTCGAAGGATTCTCTTGCATTTCGTAGTCGCCACCGGACCCTGTAGCACCCCGTCCTTGATTATCGTATGTTGTATCTGGAATGTCAGCCATTTTAAAACGAGATAAATTTTTTATTACGTAATAAAAAAAAGATGATGAATTACGGACACATTCTCAATCCCGGTAGGCAATTGCGCACTGCCTTCGGTGTGAAGGGTATACGCCAAACGGTGACCGTGTCCCACAATCCTTCGAGCATCGAAGAAAACCAAACGTTGACGGTTCGTTTTCCCAATTTGAGCGAGAACGACGTCATCGTCCCCAGAAGTACGAGACTATGCTTCGACATGGAAGTCGCCGTGTGAGGGGTGGCAATCTCACCAAAACGGGGGTGTTTATAATAATCTGGGACGCAACATCGTCAAAGAAATCGAGGTGAAGATCTCGGGAAACACCGTTCAGACCATCGACGATGCCGATAAATTCTTCGTCTATAACGATCTTTGGAAAGTGGAACGAGGTAACATGGCCTATCAGGGGATACAGACCAACGATCTAAATATAATAAGAGCAAGACCCACCAGCTATAAAATAACTCGCGACACCAACGAAGACTACGAAATTGTCGCGGCGTTCGGGAATCGTTTTTGCATTCCCTTGGACTTCGAAATCTTGGAGACGAGCGAACCCTTTTATCAAGCGGGGTTACAAGATCGATTGGAATACATGCTGACGTTTAACGACGCCAAACACGTCGTCTTGACGGACCCCGACGATGCCAATAAAACGATAAGTTATAAGGCGACCAACATCGCGTTGAAATTCGAAAAAATCACCGACGTCAATCTCGCTCCCAGCATCAGACAGAAGTACACGGGGATACCCCCCACACTTATTACTTCAACCAAATATTGCGATATCGCAAAACGACGATGAGTAAATCGGACGGCATCCTCAATTATCAAATCAACACCCCCGCGCGGTCTCTCTCGGGCATTCTGTTTCTCTTCAAAGACATTTCTATCAACGATCCGGAAAAATTTTATAATCCGAGAATCAGTGGAAACGACCATCGAGGGACAACCGAACCAACTCTTCTCGGCCGGCATGAGACCGCATCACCATTTTGACGAGATTAAAAGTTTTTCTCCCTGAATCGCGAAACCGTCACGGAAACGATCACCAAGGAACTCGACCTGAGCAACGTGACTCTGGGAAAATATCTCAAAGATCATTACGCCCTCTGGTTAGACTTACGAACGACACCCGAAAACCATCTCCACACGGCACGGGTCGCAAGCTTCAAAACATCAGCGAGGGGCGTTTTCCATCCGTATCGAGAAAACGCCAGAAACCGATACCGATCCCGTGGACGTTTACATCTTCGTCGTCAAGGACGGACAGATCAACATGTCGAACGGTCGTTTCGCGAGCGTCATCTCTTAAGAAAAATTAAAATCCTATAAGAAAAAATGTTCATTAAACAACCTCACGCCGCCATGATCGTGGGCGCCACCGGTTGTGGGAAGACAGAGTTCGTCCTCAATCTGTTGGAAAAACGAATACAAAGACGTCTTCAAACACATCGTGATCCTGTGTCCCTCGATCGATTTCAACAAGGCGTACAAAACGAGAAAGTGGATAGGCGACGACGTCAAACAACCTAAAGACAAACGGGTCGTCATCGTCAACCCCGTGTCTAAAAAAGGGGAGGAGCTATTGCAGGACACACTGCGACACTTTTACGACAAATACAAGGGAACGCCCACGCTGTACATCATCGACGACTGTTCGGCCACGAAGCAGATCAAGAAGAAAGCGGACGCCCTGTCCATGTTGGCGTTTTCGGGAAGACACGCCGACCAGTCCGTGTGTATCTTGACGCAACGCTACAACAGCGCATCTAAAGATTTTCGCACGCAGATCAAGTGGGTAGCCCTCTTCTTCACCAAGGACAAGTTCAGTTACAACGAATGTTTGGACGAGAACGACGTCGTTCCCGACGAGGAGAGGAAACGTCTCAAGCACGAGCTGTCGCAGCGCAAGCACTCCAAGCTGATCTTACGGACGGAACAACCGACGGATTACAAGTTTATAGAATAATTTATATTTTTTGTAAAATATAAATTTATAGTCATCATAAGCCTTAGTCGTTGGAATCGTCGCTATCGGAATCGTCGGTGTCAGTCTCACGCATAGAGCCGAACTCCCATTCGATGGTAGGATCCCACGGTCTGTCCTCCCCGTTAATGAGATTATGTTCACGCCAAGTATATTTATTCTCCCAATTCACCTTAGGATCCCACGGCTCGTATATACCCATGCGCATAGATATATAATCAAACCAATAATTTTTATTATCCCAATCGACGGTGGGATCCCACAGTTCTTCTTCCCCGATGCGACGTATTGTATTATAATCATTCCACTGGATTTTTTAGGCCACTTCACCTCAGGATCCCACGGCTCTTTGTCTACCTCAATTATATTATTATAAGAACACCAACTTCCTTTATTACCCCAATCCACATTAGGATCCCACGGTTCGTTTCTCTCGAACTTTTCGTTATAATGAAACCAATCGTATTTTTCACTCATAGGTGTTGGCTCTGTCATTTTTAAATACTAATAAAAATTACTTAAATAGCATAATTTATATTTTTTTGTAAAATATAAATTTTTAGTATTTTTTATAACCATGCAGTTTTTATATTTTTTTTGTAAATTTGTTTACAACCTATTAAGCCAACACACCTCGGGATCCCACGGTTCGTCTCTCCCGGTACGGCGGTTGTACGAAACCCAATCTTTTTTGCCAAGCCAGTCCACCGCGGGATCCCACGGCACGTAACTCCTGGTAAGTTGGTTGTATTCAAACCAAAAAGATTTGTTATACCAGTCCACCGCGGGGTCCCACAGCTCGTCGCTCACGGTATAACAGTTTTACGTAAACCAACCTTTTTTGTTACCCCAGTTCACCTCGGGATCCCACGGCTCGTATCTCCTGGTAAGGTTGTTGTAATCAAACCACACTCTTTTGTGCCTCCAGATCTCTTTATCCAAGGCTATCTCCGTTTTTAAATAGGATCGCTCCTCCTCGTCATATAGGACTAGTTCCTCCTCGAGTTGCTCCTCGTCTAATTCGTCTAGGGCTTCAACCAAGTATATCCCTACTGCAATGTCTATTATGGATTGTGGATCATCCATGTCCCACCTAGGTTTAACACCTTCTGCGATGTCGTGACTTATTTTCTTCTCAAGAATACTACGTCTTATCTGTCTTGTCGTGTCCATGGCTTCAATGAATTGGCTAAAACATCTTAATGACATTTCAATTTTTCACACTATACTATTGGGGCACCTGTACGGCGAAAAATGGAAATCTAGGGACGTTCTCGGAAGAACAGATAAAATTGAATGAATCATCATCTATCGCTGTGTCATGTATAATTTTATGAACACGTTATATATCACCGTCTATATATAACGCCATTTACCTGTGTGTGATCACGTGACCGCGGAATTCCGGGAAATGTACACGTCGTCGGGTTCTCGGAAAAAAGGTGCCGTGAAGTGTGGGACATATACTACTCCGTTCTCCAAACGACTACATAACAGTATCCCGAAGGGTGGTGACGC
Organism: Atrina japonica; assembly: GCA_030159075.1. Taxonomy (NCBI): domain Eukaryota; kingdom Metazoa; phylum Mollusca; class Bivalvia; order Pterioida; family Pinnidae; genus Atrina; species Atrina japonica. The sequence goes on along the minus strand of BROG01000038.1, from coordinate 1,828,944 downwards.
GACGTCTTCGTCGTTTTATCGCCCGCCTGTTCGTTGATGGGTGAAATAATACACTCGAAATCCGCATATATCGTGGCATGCACGGGCTGCTTATTACCGTAATTCTTAAACTTGAGAAGGTTTTTACCCTCCTCGGGCATGACGGGTTTCATGGGAGGATTGTTAATGCCGCGACAATCGGCCACGTGCTTTTTATAAACATCCTCGCTCGATAGTATTTTAAGACAACGAAGACATGGATATGATTTATGCCCATGTTTTGAGTGGGAAGAAAACAATCTGGACGTGTTTTTAATCCAAGTTTTCTGCACCTTCTAACAGCAATAGATTAACTTTGCGATCGTTAAATCTTTCCGATATGTAATAAGGGAAGAAACCGCTACTTTCCGTCCACCCGAAAACGTTAACGGCGAGTCCGTTACGATTTTCGAATTTGGGTATTTGCTTTAACGGAGTCGGATAATCGATGCACTTGAAGTCGTATAACCCGATAAACGGCATATAGTTTTGAGGTCTATTATGATTGTATTTAATAATATCGTGATATAAACACGCCAATACGCTATACATAAAACATCTCTGATCCTCGTTTTGAACGTTTATAACGGCCTGCTTTTTTGCAATCTGCTTGGGTAACTTAAAATAGGAGGATCCTAAAAGAGGTTTATACTTGGCAAAGTTTAAATAAATCATTTGAACATCCTCGATGACCCACCCCGACCCCGCTTGGACGGTTTTTTCGAGCGAATCTATTAAATCTTCGATCATATCTTTAAACACGTCTTCGATTTTGTCTTCTCTTAAGAACGGATGTTGTCGAGTTTTATGGACTTGCGTTACGAGTTGCGAGCCGGCGTTTAAATTATCTCGCTTGAATCGCTGTTCGACTTGAATTTGGATTTTTATGGGACCTTTTTTAATTCTTTAGAAATTTTAGATAAAAAATCGTCTTTAAAATACTCTAATAATGCTCTGAGATGTGCTCGACGTATGTGATTGCGAACATCTTTCTTATAACTCGTATAAAAGTGTTTAAAGCTATCTCCAAAATCCAGATATCGGCTTTGTCTTCGTTTTTTTTCTTCGAGCTTGGCAACACCTTTAGGAATATCCGTCTGTAGGATTTTTTTATATCGAGATTTAATTAATCGACGCTGCATCTCGGTAGAAGCTTCGTCGAGTTCTTCCTTCAACGTACGGCGTAAATTCCGTATGACGGATTGGCTTTGTCTTCGTTTTTCTTCGAGCTTGGCAACGCCTTTAGAAAGATCCGTCTGTAGGATTTTTTTATATCGAGATTTAATTAATTGACGCTGCATCTCGGTAGCAGCTTCGTCTAGTTCTTCCTTCAACGTACGACGTAACTTCCGTCTGACGGTCTCTTTCGTCTGCTCTTCCGTCGACGCGCCACTCACGTAATCCAAGAGGGTTTCGGTTATTTTCTTATACTCCCATTTACCTGTATTATACAAATTTTTCACGCCGCTCAAGAAATTCATGTTTTATATACAAATCGTTTTCTTTAAGTCATTTTCATTTTTCCATTAAACTGTTAAATAACCATCTCTCGCCGTTCGAACAAAACTCGTCGCGCTCTGGCGGAGAAACACTATTTTTTAGCATTTCGTGTTTATCGGGAAGTCGACGAGTTCCGAGGTACGAATTCATCCTGGTAACATGGGAAGTTTAGTGGTACGATTCGACCATGGAATTGGGGGGGAAAAAATAGCCAGAACTGTTTTTAGTGGGTACAATTGGTCCATGATGTCGCTTCGGCATAACACAACACACAAAGTTAGGTCGCGATATTTGGCAGAAAGTACATGTCCAAGCTTCTTTCTGACAGTAATTAATGTATTCATTTCCTTCTGTGTAATAGACAGAAAAGAACATTTGTGACACAATCATTTGCGTACAACCTGAACTTATTGTATCTTTTGTAGACAGGGGGTCGTTTAAACGCACCAGGAATAGCACTGGTCCAATATATAGACCTTGAGGGACTGCGGGAATGGCATGGGCGGTGTCAGGTGACCGTCTATTTTGTGTCTTATTAGAAAAGAAAACTAATCCATTTAATGGTATTTTTCTTCTTACCATAATCTTGGGTCAATGATGTGAAACCGTGACAAATACTTCAGAATTAAAACATGACAATATGCTTTGTTTTGGTCGATATTTTAGGGGTCTTTGTACACCAAGTAAGGTATTGGTATACACATATAATGAGATGGCCCTTTGTCCAATCTATAGTAGGCCTAGATCACATCTTAACAAATAAACATTGGTGTAATTATTTTTACATGTACGATATTCCTAGCATATGCACGATGATTCACACATAAACCTGGGTGAAAATGTCGTGAAATAGAATTATACCATGACACATTTTCCGGTGGTAGCATGACCCGACACATTACGTATTCGTATAAGCAGCGGTGCAGTCACGGGTATATCATTCTTTAGCTCGCCCCAGTGTTTTTGTGCTTTAATTAAAAGGCTTTTGGGAAATCATTTTATCACTTTAGATAATAATCCAACGTTGGTATTCAGTTGAAGTATTAACATGAAATAATCAATATAGATAAATTAAGTTAACTGAATCCCAAGTACTTTACATCAATTTTACTGGAAGATGTACCAACCTGTTGCAATACGGTCTATCCGCTTTTTAAAAATTATCCTATCTAGTCCGTTTCTGACATTATTGTTAGTATACCGGAAACCAAATCCTTGCGCATGCTTACATGCTTGTTAAACTTACATCACACGTGCTGCTGCCAAGGGCATAAGTTAAAGACTAACTAAGGACTGTTAAATTTATTGCAAAATGTTATCGTTCTCTAGAGTTTCGCTGAAATGTTTTAAGGAAGGCCACAGAATAAATCAAACAAGACATATATCAAAATTATGCAAAAAGGTTTGTATAAATATTGCGTACTTTTCGCCTCGTAAACTTGAGTGAATTTACCGGTAAGTAGGCTACGAGTATGAGCCATGAACATGGCTAGTTTATATTTACTGGTGTAGATGAAACAACGGAGCCCTCTTTATCTTATCGTAACTAACTAATGAACTCTTGTTTTACTGCATAATTACCGCGCATCTAATACAATATTCTTGCATTCAGTGTGAAATGTCCTACATGTGTCTTCTGGTTGTTCTGATAACACTTGGACATTTTGTTACATCATTCTTCAATGCTTACATAAACGACGGGCCACCGTAGATTTCGCTTCAAATACAAATATGTTTAATGTTCATTATTTCAATCAGGAAAAAAATTGTATTTAAAAATCGTAATTGATTATTCTGTACAGTGTCATAGGTGTCGGAAGAAATTGCATGACCCACGTGGTTTGTGCAGTTCTCAGTAGGTCACATTGAGGGGTACTCTAATAAGGGTCCATAGAATAACTGCAATGACACCTATTCACCGAAATGATGGGTATTAACTGAAATGACGTTCAAATACACCAAAACAACACCAGTATACTTAATATTTTTTACATATTTGTGTTTTTTCATTACCAGTTTGAGCTTAAAAGACCATATTTATTATATATACATATTGTTACTTTTGAGAAGAAAATTAAGGCAATGCTAAATTTCCTCTGACACCTCGTTAATAAGAATGACAGAAATGATGTTGATACCGTAAGTAAACTGAAAATAAATGATAATCATTAATGAGAATTACATATATTAGCATCAGTTTGCATTATATTAAATTTAGAAAAATAAGGCTCGTGTAGAATGAGAACTGGAAAGTCCGAAAGAGGACACGCGTGCTAATATTATTTTTATAAACAAAAATAATCATTTAACTTTAATACTTTTGTTTATCATGACATCCAGTGTTAGTAAATAGCCGAATATTTATCAAATAAGAGTCATTTCGGTTTATTTCAGCCTGAATTTCAGTTAATACTCTGTCATTTCGGTAAGTAAGTGTTATTTTGGTTATTCTATGTATAGCTCTAATTGCCCAAAGATCAAGTCCTGTTAGCAAGTTCCACCATCAAATTAGATTGGAACTCAATATATGTGAAAAATCATATAAAACAACAAACAATGTTTATAATTACTAATTAACTTACTTGTTGGTGATTAATTGACCCATCCATGCACATATTATTGTATATAGTATTAAAATCCATAAAAAAATGTGTATACAATTCTAGGTACGACGGCTCCGGTTAGTATAAATTACAAATTCAAAATAAAACAGACAGTATGGTGCATTTTAGATCAACCAAAAGTTACCTGAGATATCAAGTTCAAAAACAATTATGGCAGGATTTATGAATGATGTCTTCAACAGGAGATTGATCCTGTGGAGGTTAGAGGTTAATGACATGAGTCAAAAATATCTTGCAGTTTAAACCTTTAACATTGTTAGAGTAATTGAGAGGAAGTCCATATCAGAAATCCAAAAGAGGACAAATTTGAATGTTAAGATATTTGTTTAGGCATAATTACAGCTATATTTGGTATTTATAATTACAGAGTCCTCTGCTTGAGCTGACCAGTAGTCCAGCATCCATACTGACAAAAAGAAATGCGTAAGTGATGACTTATGTAACTTGAATGGTTAAAAACTGTTTTGCATCTGGACATATTTGCTTAAATACGATATTTTTTGTTTTCATTAATTCTTGAAAAGTAAAATCAGTATCAACAGATTCAATCACACAAATGAAGGAGTTTCAAGTCATATTATTTTTACATAAGTGACAATGCATTAATATTCAAAATTTTTATTACAGATCAGACAAAGTCAAAGGTCATGTCATTGGTATTGATCTTGGAACCACAAATTCATGTGTTGCCATTATGGAAGGAAAGACTGCTAAGGTTTTGGAAAACTCTGAAGGTGCCAGAACAACGCCATCAGTTGTTGCCTTTACTAAGGATGCAGAGAGACTTGTGGGAATGCCAGCAAAACGTCAGGCTGTAACAAACGCAGAAAACACACTGTCGGCCACCAAAAGATTAATTGGAAGAAGATTTGAAGATGCAGAAGTACAAAAAGACATGTAAGACAAATGTGTCTTATTGAGTTAATCTACAGAAGTATTTTAGTTCACCACAACAAAATTGTGGATAGCTTATACTAGATCCACCCATGTCAGCAATTAATTTAAGTTAGGATTACCTGCTTCTGGTGCTTATACTTAGCTATGTTTTTTCTTATCATTCTTTGTATATATGTGCTATGTATTATATGATAAATTGGGCTTGTATGATTTGCTGAAATGGCCCCTCTATGATTAATATTGCTACTAAACTTTATACAGGGCTTCCAGTAGAGCAAAATGTTGGAGAGTCCCTGGGACCCCAGGGTCAAAATCTGGGGAGTCCCATCCAGAAAATGAAAAGTCCACTTTAATATTCAAAGTTATCGCCAAAATCTGTTTTTATGGTTGTCCCTTCGTTTATTTATTTGTTCATATCTATTAGATCTAGATTTTATCTTTCTACGTGTAGATATGTTGTTTTTTTTTAATTATCAATAATTGTATTTTTATTTGTATAATTATTTTTGTAGTTTACGGTCCTAATGAGTCATATTTTCATGACTTAATGTTTAATTACAAGTTCTATTCCATGAATGCATGATAATTTTTTTTAAAGGGATAGGGGTGCAGAAAATGACAAGTCACAATCAGGTATCATCAAAATATTTTCAAGAGACAAGACTGTTGCTGATAAACTTGTTTTCATCGTTGATTTAAGCACCAAACATTCATTGTGATTTACTTTATCTATGTATATGGCAAATGACATCAAACTCACATTATCTTTCTTTTTTATTTATTTAAAAGACTGACATTTTTATTTTGTATCTCGTTAATGCAATTTTTTTTTTGATAACCGTAAAGTGAGCTTAACGTTATAAATGAATGATATAAGCTGCCCGATGTTCATCAACTTTGTTTGACAAGTCAGCGTGGGGATAGACTTTCAGGGTTTTAAATCTAATTAAAGGATTATCAGCAATGATTCATTGTCCATGGATGTTGATTGGGGGATAAAAATTATCTGCAGGCATGCTTAATTTTTAATATTTCTTCAGCGTGAAGCTCAACAAATAATATTATAAAATAGATAAACCAGCCTACACGTAGCACCCTACACATGTTTTCATAAGCGGTGGCACAGGTAACTACCTGGGTATTGTTTTAGGACCAGTGATTACAAGGACGCGCAGGTTATAGCATGGGTCAATTAAGCAATCAACAAGCAATTATGGGATTGATTAAAAGGTGTAAACATCCAAGTCAAAATCTTGAGCGTCCTGCGGGACTCGGGGTTGAAACTTTGATGTGCCCAGAAAAATCTCATGCGTCAAATACGCGTACCTTGGGTCCCTGAGAGCCCTATTTATATCTCAGAAATTGTCCATCATCTTTGTGTTTGTTTTATATTTGAATTACAGATGCTCTAATTTTAATCTTGCCATCCAAGTTTGTAGATATATGTTTCAATTTTAAGAGAAAGTAGGAAAATGTTATCTATAAGAGGGATTGGCAAATTGTAATTCTAGAGAAATTGTTCTTGGTCACCATGGATTCCCTGTTTCACAAAATGTTTCTGTATATTTACATCCAATGATTTGTGCATCAGTGAACAGCGATGTTTGCTATACTTAAATATATACAAAATATAATCATTGACAAATTTCCTACCCAAATCCTTGTTATAATTGTTTTATTTAAAATTTAATCTTAATTTAATCTTGTTCCCCATTCTTGGAAATTCTTTGAATAAGCCTTCTGGAAAGTTGATACTTTGTCAGTATTCTTCCTTATTATTTAAGGAATCTGATTAATGAAGTATCAGTCTCACATTTAACAATTTTATTGGGGGTGGGGGATAAGATACTGCTATGTTGATATAATTAGGATGATAAGTGTTCATCATTGGTCCATTTTTCAGTTACTTCTTTGTAAGTTAGTTTTGGCATTTTGCAGGGTATTTATATGTAGATACCAGTATTTTAAAAGATTTTAAGAATGAAAAACAATGAATATATTCGCAGACAGTTCCTTTGTTAGGTCAAAACATAATAAGTAGGGGAAAATGCAGAACTTCTCTCTTTATGCTTACAGGAAAACAGCTTCATTCAAAATTGTTAAAGCTTCAAATGGAGATGCCTGGGTTGAAGCTCATGGTAAAATGTATTCACCCAGTCAGATAGGTGCATTTGTCTTAATGAAAATGAAAGAAACTGCAGGTGAGTTTAGTTTTATACCTGGAAAAAGGGAAAAGACATTTTTCTGTAACATCAAAGATGAAGAGGAATTATTTTGTGAAATATAAAGCATGTCTTTCATTCTTCTCTCATGCTTAAATCATAATTTGCCATTGATTCGGACATAAGATAGACATATGCACCTAATTTTCCTCAATAAATGATTGCTTTTCTATAGTTAAACCTATATTAATTCCACTTCATAGAAAAAGGTTTAATGACGGATCTCAACTAATGATTATTGATATGGGTGTTCCATAGATTATATTCCCATTTGAGTAATCTATTGTTGAACAATAATAACCCCTCCACTGTTGCTGTCAAACCATGTATTATTGTTTCCATTTTGTACAATGTTGCAGATAATTACTTGGGTCAGAAAGTAAAGAATGCAGTCATCACAGTTCCTGCTTATTTCAATGATTCCCAAAGACAGGTAAGAGAAATTATTGGTTAGGTAGTTGGTGACCTGATGTGGGAAATTATATGGTGTGAAAAGAAAACCCATATTGTGTGAAGTGTGACAAAATCGTTATGATAAGCCTTTAGTGATGGTCATGTGGTCATCTTCTATCCAGATACATTTTGACTAGTCTGGGGCCTGAAGAAGTGCTGAATTGGCATAGGTTTGAATAGTGTTTTGTGTCACACTCAACAATTTTTTAGTTTTATGGTAGTGACCCGTTTTTAATGGTTGAGGAGAGAACCCAGTTATTTACAATATACAAAAAAAGGATAACTCCAGCCTTCTGCAATTAAACTGGCAACTTTCTCACAAAAATCAGTGTCAGTTTCAGCAGGGCTATAAACATTCGGCATGGAGACCCCCAAATGAGCAGTTTTACTTAAATTCAGCTGTCTCTGATATCGCAGAATTTTATAAAATCTTATTTCAACTTTTTCATCTTCACATGTTGAAACCACATTTCCATTGAAAAAATATAAAAACTGCACCCCACTTAACATACAGGAGTGAAAGTGTCTCGGACACTATGAATAAAGAAGACAGTGCATTGAACCTGAATATCACAATGTACATTGATGATGAAGTCGGCTTATCAGTTCTTCTGAATCAGCACCTGTAATGGATAATGATAGATAATAACAGAAGATGCTTGTTTATTACAATAATTTGGCATAAATATATTTATTAATAATTTCAGATATAGGTGATGTTCATTTTTGAGAGACTGTATATATAACTACAATGTCTTTAATAATTTACTTTCAATTTTGTGCCTGTGTATTGATGAGATTTGTCTTTTCGTTATAGGCCACTAAAGATGCAGGTCAGATCTCTGGGTTAAATGTGTTAAGAGTTATAAATGAACCAACAGCAGCTGCGCTAGCTTATGGAATGGATAAAACTGATGATAAGATGTAAGTAATCAGGGAAGCAGATAAGGTGTAAGTAATCAGGGAGGCAGATAAGGTGTAAGTAATCAGGGAGGCAGATAGGTGTAAGTAATCAGGGAGGCAGATAAAGTGTAAGTAATCAGGGAGGCAGATAAGGTGTAAGTAATCAGGGAAGCAGATAAGGTGTAAGTAATCAGGGAGGCAGATACGATGTAAGTAATCCGGGAGGCAGGTAAGATGCAAGTAATCAGGGAGGCAGATAAGGTGTAAGTAATCAGGGAGGCAGATAAGGTGTAAGTAATCAGGGAGGCAGATAAAGTGTAAGTAATCAGGGAGGCAGATAAGGTGTAAGTAATCAGGGAAGCAGATAAGGTGTAAGTAATCAGGGAGGCAGATACGATGTAAGTAATCAGGGAGGCAGGTAAGATGCAAGTAATCAGGGACGCAGGTAAGATAAAAGTAATTAGGTAGGCAGGAGTCAGATAAGGTGTAAGTAATCAGGGAGACAGATAAGATAAGATATATAAAACAATATTTATAAAATAGGGGAAATACTGCTTATTAACACAGTGGATGAGTCGGAGTGTACTCTATCACCATTTAAGTCATGCCTCCTCCTTCTGTAATGAATCTGAGTGGTCTTATTGTGCATATTATGGTATTTACATGAACATGTATGTTGATGTGGACTGATCATTATAATTGTATAAATCAAGAGGAATTAACTACTTTATTTTTATTTCAGAATCGCTGTGTATGATTTGGGTGGTGGAACATTTGATATATCAGTTCTAGAAATACAGAGAGGTGTGTTTGAGGTCAAATCTACAAATGGTGATACATTTTTAGGTGGAGAAGATTTTGATAACACATTAGTGACCTACCTTGTTAATGAGTTCAAAAGAGATGTAAGTATATTTGTATATCAGAGTCGATCTTCTCAAGCAAAATTGAAGCTGATTGATCATGGAGAGAGGGTTTAGGTGATCAGTATTGAAATTTGTATGTTTAATGCATGAATTTCTTTTTTTCATTATTGACCACTATTTTTAACTTGAAAAGTGGACAAATGTGTTACCCTAAAATTGCGGTCTTGATGCCTGGGAGAAAAACATTTTATAAATATGTATCTTTATGAGTTCTTAAAACTTTAGGTTAAACTGCAATAAAGATTCTGAATATTATAAGAATACCATCTTTATAAAACGATGAAACCACAAAGGATGATTACCTTAACATCATGTTATGGTAGCATTTCCTGTTTGGTAGATTAAAATGCTTCTTGAGAACTGATCAGTGGTCATATATCTGTTGACCAGGGTTATAGAAGCACATACTTATCTTAATTAAGAAGATAAAGCATACAAAAAAAAATTCTAGAATAACCATTTACTACTTTCACTTTAGCAAGGACTAGATATTTCCAAAGACAACATGGCAATGCAGAGATTACGTGAGGCAGCAGAAAAAGCCAAGATTGAATTGTCTTCGGGGTTACAGGTAAATATAACATTGCTACTCTCGGAGAAATGTTAGTTGATGCTTATTTATTCAGAATACTTAAATCAAACAAGTACTATACTCTGTATACAGAATACTCGAATCACACAAGGGCTATACTCTGTATACAGAATACTCGAATCACACATGGGCTATACTCTGTATACAGAATACTCGAATCACACAAGGGCTATACTCTATAAACAGAATACTCCAATCACACAAGGACTATACTCTGTGGACAATTTAGCTCCAGTCATCAACGTAGTCTCATGATATAATGTTTGTCTGTGCTTCAATTATTTAGCTTGAAAGTTTTGCTTTCATTTTAAATTGGCTTTTCATCTAAGGGCCAAAATGACAAAAAAATAAATAAATAAATGGGAGCGAAAAAGTCTATGGTAATAAGATAACTTAATAGTCTTGAAATATTACAATAAGTTAAGTCTTGAATACAAACCCAGTACACAAAGCTGAATTTTGATAGATCATACCAGAATGAGTCAAATTCCTTTATGTTGCTAAAACAACTTAGAGGGCCAAAGTTCTGGAACAGTAAAACTGAGAGTATTCTTGTACTAAGTTGTACTTACTTGTATATCTTGAACAAAATACTCTCTTACATTCACTTTTGTTTTTCACTTTCATCAGGGTCAAGACAATTACATTCATAAACATAAATATTCACGGAGTATATTGACATATTTCCGTATGGTTGTAAGCCACATTTGATTACTGTCTTCCCCTCAGAATTTTCCAGCCATGCTTAATTTTAGTTATCTCCCCTGAAAAACAAGTTTGATTTAAATAATTCGGTTACCTGATTTGCCTGAATTTATATTTATGATGTGTATAGGCATTTCCCCTGTTTTAAAGACACAGAAACTTCTAACAGTATGCAAAAGTCATTGGGAATGTACTAAAGGTTGCAGAGAAATTAATAACGGCCATTGAAAATCAGATTAGTGCCTTACATTGTACGAAATGTTTTAATTACAGACTGATATCAACCTGCCATATCTGACCATGGATTCCTCTGGACCAAAGCATATGAACTTAAAGTTAACCAGGTCAAAGTTTGAGTCCATCTGTGAAAGTTTAGTCAAACGAACAGTTGGTCCCTGTCAGAAGGCCATGCAGGATGCTGAAGTGAAGAAATCGGACATTGGAGAGGTTATACTTGTTGGAGGCATGTCAAGAATGCCAAAGGTTTGTGTATATTTTGCAGTTAGAAGCCGATTTAAAAATCTGAAATCTTTCAAGTTTTCAGCTCACCTGAACCAAAGGCTCAAGTGAGCTATTGTGATCACTCCCCGTCTGGCATCCGTCCGTAAACTTTTCATATTTTCTACTTCTTCTCTGAAACCACTGAAGGAATTTTGACGAACCTTGACAGGAAGCAAGTGCTCAAGGTCCTTTACCAAGTTCATGGTTTTCAGCCAGATTGGCCCAGGGGTGGATCCAGGGCAGGGCAGAATAGGTCCCAAAAGGTACCCTCTTTAAAGATCTTCTTCTCCAAAACCACTACATGAATTAAAAAACAGATTGTTTTTGAGTGATCTACATGGATGTAAAATTCACGTTTGTGTTTTTCATAGAAATCAAAATATTAATTTTTGTCGTGATTTTGAGGTCTTTTAAGACTGTCATTTTCATTCATTTTTGCATAATTTCCTCAATTATCTCCCTTGCATTCACTTTGATGCATACATTTAATGTGTTTAACTTGTAATTAGGTGAAAAAATGTTTTTGTGCAAGAATTTTGCCAAAATTTAATTTCAAAATTTTTTAATGAAGTTTTTAAGACTGCAAAAAAAGGGAGGGGGTGCATTTTTCACACTATCAACTTTTATTTCAAAACTACTGAAGGAATTTAAATGAAACTTTACAGGAAGCAAGTTCTCAATGTCCTTTACCTAGTGTATAGTTTTCAACCAAGGGTGGATCCAGGGTGGGGCAGAATAGGTCTCAAAAGGTACCCTCTTTAAAAAATTTCTTCTCCAGAACCACTACATGAATTGAAAAACAGGTTGTTTCTGAATGATCTACATGGATTTACAATTCATGTTTGTATTTTTCATAGAAATCGGAATATTAATTTTTGACACGTTTTTGATGTCTTTTCAGACTTTGTCATTTCCATTCATTTTTGCATGATTTCCTCAATTATCTCCCCTATCATTCCCTTTGATGCATTCTTGTGTTTTACTTGTAATTAGGTGAAGAAATATTTTTGTCCAAGAATTTTGCCAAAATTTTATTTTTAGAATTTTTTATTAATTTCTTAAAACAACAATATTTATGTTTCTTGGCCAGATCAACCTACATGTACATGTTCTTCTTGGTCTTCTTTCCACATTTGTAGATGGTTCTCAGGTGAGCGATTGAGGCCCTCTTGCACCTCTTGTTTATGGTTATTATTTGATCTCGCAGGTCATTTATTATTAATTTTTTTAGGCAAGTTTGTTATTTTTATATCACTTGATATTTTGACAGGGATTTTATATTGTATTGACAGGGATTTTATATTGTATGTAGTTGCTGAAGAGGTTAAGGAGTTTCGAGCACAGTGATATTTTGGAAGATAGGAAGGGGCATACTGTTGCATTGAAGCGATATAAGCTGTCACAATGATTATTTTTGTCCCCTGACATATAGTCTAGAATATGATAAAATGTGTGTTCAAAGACATTATCAAACATGTAAAACGTTGTAAAACATGTTCTTTTTGAAGTTATTTGTTTTATTAGAAATTTAAGTTTTCCCGTACCTTAAAAAATCCAGCTGTATTTCCGTATGCAATGACCTTCCAGATAAACTCTTTCGCCATATCAAATGTACATCGTAATTTGGTCAGGGAATCTTGGTCCTTTATGCACTCAAACTTTGTTAAAGTCTACGGGTTTTTATGTGTTTTATAATTATTTTTAAAATGCAGGACGTGATTTTTTTTGGAAAGTGCATGTACTATGTAAAATATATGCTTTTCAACGCTATTTTAAATACCTAAAGAAAATCGGATGAATATATGAATAAATAAATCAGGTCACTGAAAGAATTTTTTCCGATCTTTAATGTTACCCTGAATGCTGACATTGACAAAATCAAAACAATAGAACTGTGAAAAGTATGCTTTACAATCATGCTGCCGTGTGTCATAATCATATGTGTTAAGAATGATAAGCCAAGAATGCGATGGGACGCGTTAAAAATGGGTCGAGATCACCCAATATACCTGGCACGTGGACAATTTCAGAAACGAATGTTTTGAAACGACGAAAAAGACAAACTTTGCCTGATTTAGGTATGAAATGATGATGTACAAAAATAAACACAAAGGGAAATAAGAATAGTATGTATATTAACTGCAAATAGGACGTGTTAATTTGTCATTCTGTAATCTTCGTAAAAATTTACCGTAAGTTAATTTGCAATGCTCAAAGTATGGCGGACAAAAATAACTGATATTACGGGTTACATTTGGCAAGATTGTTGCAATTTTACACATGCATTTTTATTATTCTAACCACCAGATGGTCTCTTTGGAATATATATGCGATAGAATAACACATAAAATGGGCATGTAAAATTTTTCACCTACGACAGCTCATATCAAATTAAAAATAAAGCCTTGAATCTTTTTGTTAGTTTTCTTTGAGTTTGTAAACATTCTCCTGGTAGGACAGTTTGTATATCTTACCATAGTGGCATAGACCTGTAGAACAAATTTGATTAGATAATCATTTTGACAAAGTTTGGTTCCATTCATCATAGTTCTATCTTTTATATTTCAGGTACAATCGACTGTACAGGAATTATTTGGAAGACAACCAAGCAAATCTGTAAATCCTGATGAGGCTGTGGCTATTGGTGCAGCTATTCAGGTATGTTAAAAGTACATTTGATTTCATCCTGAATTTGTGCAATGCTGCTATTGTTGTGTGTTATGAGTAAGATTTTACTGGATAATTATACAACCTCGCTAAGTCTATATGGTGATAATCTCGCTCAATAGTACAGCATTCAAGAGGTACGTAATGTACTATAGACAGCAACAGTATCTTGAGCAGACTACTTGAATAAAATCTGTGAAGATAATGGAAGAAGTTAAGTCATACATAAATTATGTGAAAGAAGACTGGCAGCTTGTTATAAACAGGAAGTGTAATTGATGAATAAATAATACCAATGAATCGTCATCCATCCCTTCTTAACTTCATGAAAAGTATACTGTGTCACAGTTTTGCACCAAAACATGGAGGTTTTATTTAGCATAGAAAATTGCTGATCAAAAAACATATTCTTGGGATATCAGAGGCTTTGATTGTAAAATAGAGGATTAAAACATTTTGTTTAGTTTTTTATCAACTTTCCTTATTGGAAGGGAGTGAAACTTGTGCCATAGGTAATGTTATAAAAGAACTAGACTATTTTATCATTTTTGAAGTGGGTTGGACAGCAAGAGTAAGATTGTATAGAGTACAGTGGAACCAGTCTCAATAGACCTTCCTTTTTGTCAATGAAATGTGGTCCCTCAAGACAGGTGGTCTCCTGTAAGAGGTTTTATTATCTGATATTTATCTGACAGGGACTTTCCACACTCTTTTGGGAATGGGGCCTGGGCCTTTTGAATTGGGAATTTTAGCAATGTTTCATTGCAATTGGGAAATCTAGAAATATCAAATAGTATGTGAAAATAGAAGAATCTCTTCAAATTCATTGTCATTTGAGTTCAGTGGGGAAATTTTGACTGCAAATTTCAGGGGGAATGCATTGTTTTTGCATTACGAGTGGAGCCTTATTTCTGCCGTGTATGACAGGGTGGAAAATCCCTGTCTGGTCTTCAGAATGTGTCGTCGCAAAAGGCAGATGGTCTTTCATGACAGTGGTCTGTCAAGATGGGTTCCACTGTTTAACATATTTATTAAGGTTGTACTATTGAGTACGATTAAGAAATTATGCATGATGCATTAGGTTTTCGGACATTTACATATGAACAAGTAGATATCCAGACTACTGACCTGGATCCCCCCCCCAAAAAAAAAAAAATTTAGAAGTCATATATTAGACTTAAGAGAGTTAGGTCTGAGTTTTTACTCAAATATTTGAATTTTTCTCAAATCTGAGAAAACTCAAATCATTGCATTTCTCGAAAAAAATCTGTCAAATATTTTGCTTTAAAAGTTTAGCAAAAACTTAAGTCACCTATCTTGCAGACATTAAAAAAAATATCCCATGCGCCAGTGTTATGCGCAGACGGATTGTCCCAGTAGGCCAGAGTGACATTCCAAAAAATGTCATATGCACCAATGTCATGCGCATACGGTTCATCCTAGTGAGAGCTTTTCGTCGTATCCAATACATTTGTAGGCTAATTGTTTTATAATTTTAGCTTGCTGGTCATTAGTTGAGATGTAAAATTTCTATGGTAATATGTTAAAGCAAACAAATATGACACTCGTTATAATAAAATAAATATTACATTCATGAGAGGGTGATTTTGCATATTTTCACCCCTCAGAAAGCATTGTTGCCCTTGACTTTGCCCCAGTCAACAATGCTCCTCATTGTGAAACTATGCAGTATAACCCTCTCGTTAATGTAATATTTATGTATTATTATACAATAACATAAACACCAACATTATTTATCCTTTATTGATCCCCTTCATGAAGATGTTATGTTTACGTTTTGAATTTATGGTTGCCGACGAAAATCAATAAGCCTAGTGATTATTTTAAGGTCCACACTTATTTAAAAGGTGGAATTTAAATTGATAAAGGACTTTATGACCAAAACAAACAATATTTAGTTGTTTTTTACCCATTGGAAGATTGGGGGGGTTCATCAGGAAAGGGAACACTGCACTCGCCTGACTAAAATATTTCACTCAGTTGAGAAATGACTAAGTTTCGAGAGACGCAACTTGAAAAAAAATCTTAGCCGAGTTTAAGTTTGAGTTTTGAGGTAAAACTTAAGTAAAAACCTAAGTTTTTGTTTTTCGAGAAATCTCTCTTGAAAAAAAATATTAGTCAAATTTTAAACTTAAGTCCGAGTTTTACTCAAATACTTGAGTATTTTCTCAAATCTGGGAAAACTCTGATCTTTGCATTTCTCGAAAAAATCTCAGTCGAATATTTTGCTTAAGTTGAGTAAAAACTTAAGTTACATACCGAGCAGACTTAGGTAATATATTTTACTCAAATATGGCTATAAAACAAAGGGAGATGGTATGTTTCTGATTAAGAATTTTGTATATACAAATTTGTAAGCAGGTAAATACACTCAAAACTGGAGTCTTGTGCTTTCGGGAAATTATGTTAAACAACTTGCACGCCAGAATTATGTCTAAAATTGTCCTTTCCACATTCAAAGTAACTTTCATGGATTTAATACGTAAGTTAAAACTTTTGTATTTTTTGGAGAATTCCAGGCCTGGTCTCCTGTAGTATGATTGAAGATTTGGATGATTTGTTGACCCCGGATATAATTATTCTAAGTAGCAGTTTATGCATGTTTTATCTGTAATCCTGTAACTTAGTGTAAGTGTAAATATCTGTTGTTATGCTTTACTTATCTGTTTTCAGGGAGGTGTATTAGCTGGTGATGTTACAGATGTGTTGCTGTTAGATGTCACTCCACTCTCATTGGGTATTGAAACACTGGGAGGTGTTTTCACTAAATTGATTGACAGAAATACAACAATTCCAACCAAAAAATCTCAGGTATGATTTATTGTGGGTATGTAAGACTCGCTTACAACAAATTTCAAGGGACCTTCCTTTTCAATTTGTTATAAGGACTTTGTTATATAGATATAGTGAAGTGGGCTGAAAGGTTACGATGCAATTCTTTAAAAAAACCACTCTAAATTCAGGCTTAGCAGGAACTTTTCAGGGAAGTAACAAGAAAACAACATTTGTCTTTTAATTTACACAATTAATTTAATCAGAGAGTATACCACTTACTGTTTTAATAATATTGATGACATTGTTATAAAAGACGTTGATTGGGGCATCAATGAACATACAAATTGCTTTGTTATAGGCAAATATTCGTTATATAAATTTCATTATAAAATTGCTTTGTTATAGGCAAATATTCGTTATATAAATTTCATTATAAAATTGGTTTGTTATAGGCAAATATTCGTTATATAAATTTCATTATAAATTGCTTTGTTATAGGCAAATATTCGTTATATAAATTTCATTATAAAATTGGTTTGTTATAGGCAAATATTCGTTATATAAATTTCATTATAAAATTGGTTTGTTATAGGCAAATATTTGTTATAAATTTCATTATAAAATTGCTTTGTTATAGGCAAATATTCGTTATATAAATTTCATTATAAAATTGGTTTGTTATAGGCAAATATTCGTTTTATAAATTTCATTATAAAATTGTTTTTCAACTATTAATATACAGAGGGAATATTTATTGATTCATTATGTGCATGAATTTGTACCAAATAGTTTGTTATAATCATGTTTTACTGTATGTAATTAATAGTAGATCACCTTTGATACTAGATAGAGCTTGAGTATTGAAATTGTTACAAATGTGTGTAGTATCTTGATACATTTACCTATTTAGTGACCTGATGAATGAAATGTTTGTTTATCCTTGTAGATATTTTCAACTGCTGCTGATGGTCAGACTCAGGTAGAAATAAAAGTGTGCCAAGGTGAAAGAGAAATGGCAATTGACAATAAACTTCTGGGACAATTTCAGTTGGTGAGCATTTCAATCTGTAGTTTTGTATGTAACAAACACTTATCATGATTCATTCATTTCACTTTACTTACTTTCACTTAATACTAAAGTTAAATGTTCAGATCTTGGTTTTCAGAAAGTCTAGATTACAATTCAAATCTGTGCATCATGCTTGTGTGACAGTTTTTAATTTTAAACTTACTTCACAAACATGGAGACAGGATTTAGTGTTGACATTTAGAGTTTATGCAATGTAAAATCAATCAATGTTATTCTTTAGTGTAGACATTTAGAGTCAATCTTATGCTTTAGTCTTGAGATTTTATACTGTGTAAATCTTACTCTATAGAGAAAATAGATCATGTATAGTTATGCATTTTACACAAAATACAATGTAAGATATTGAATGAACAATCTTTTTTATCCTCCAGGTTGGAATTCCCCCAGCACCCCGTGGTATCCCTCAGGTTGAAGTTACATTTGATATAGATGCTAATGGTATTGTGAATGTGTCTGCTAGAGACAAGGGTACTGGAAAAGAACAACAGAGTAAGTGCTTAGAGAGTTAGCAAAGAGACTCAAAATAAGTCCATTTATATACAGTATGCAACAAATTACTTAGCCCTAGTAAATTTGAATGTCATAAAATTAGTGATTTCCTTAAGGTGTGTACAATGAGTTATCTACCAGGGAAGGCTAGTGTATATACACCCGAGAAATCTAGTGTATATCTACCCGAGAAGGCTTGTATATATCTACCCGAGAAATCTAGTGTATATCTACCTGAGAAGGCTAGTGTGTATCCGGAGAAAGCTAGTGTATATCTAACTTAGAAGGCTAGTGTATATCTACCCGAGAAGGCTAGTGTGTATCTACCTGAGAAAGCTAGTGTATGTCTATCTGAGAAGGCTAGTGTATATCTATCCCAGAAGGCTAGTGTACCCGAGAAAGCTAGTGTATATCTACCCGAGAAGGATTGTGTATGTCTACCTGAGAAGGCTAGTATATATTTACCTGAGAAATCTAGTGTATATCTACTGGAGAAGGCTAGTGTATATCTACCTGAGAAGGCTTAGTGTATATCCGGAGAAATATAGTGTATATCTACCCGAGAAGGCTTGTGTATGTCTACCCAAGAAGGCTTAGTGTATATCTACCCGAGAAATCTAGTGTATATCTACCAGAGAAGGCTAGTGCAATCATTGTATCCTCCTGGAAGTATCTGTGAGGCCTTATTAGACATTTGTCTTTTACACAATATCAAGAAAATTGTTAAGAACTTAATCACATTCTTTTTATGATTGGACGATTTGAGAATCAAATATCAGAATATATACACAGGTCATATTGACAGCATACAATTTGATAGTGTAATTGATTTTGTTCTATATATTTCAGTTGTCATCCAGTCTTCAGGAGGATTAAGTAAAGATGAAATAGAAAATATGATCAAAAATGCAGAAAGATACGCTGCTGAAGACAGCAAAAGAAAGGCAAGTGAAATCAGTTCAGCGTCTTGAATGCTTCAATTAGTCCCCATTCAGTGGGTGGTAGAGTGGCTATAGATTTATTTTGTATCTGTCCGTCTATCCTTTTGCTTTGTCTGTCTGTCTGTCCTTGAGCCATATCATCCTAATTCAGCGTTAGCTCTGGGTCTGGAAAAATATTGAACAATTCATTGGGAAACTTCAATTTTCATTGGACAATTTCAGTTTCTATTGGCCAGCTGCAATTTTCATTGACCAATTTCAATTTCCATTGGCTCTCTTCAGTTTAAAATACTTACATGTACTGCTACTGAAATAGCAAAGTGAAATAATCAAATTTACTTCCTGAGATATTAAGAGTATCTGTGATACTTTCTAATACATTTAAAAAAAAATTTAATTAATCTACATCACAATTAATTTTCTGCACAGGCTTACAATGAATTACCCCAATATATTTTTTCATTGCCAATGATAAATCATAATTATCAAAATAAAACACAGGCAGTGAATCCTATTTCTCTAAATGATCTTTGTACCTGTTTTTCATTTTCTTTTGTGTATGTTGGACATTGTGATATATTTTCTTTATTTGAACATGTCTGATTCATTTCAGGAAAGTGTTGAGGTCGTCAATCAAGCAGAAGGTATAATTCACGATACAGAGTCCAAGATGGATGAATTTAAAGATCAACTTCCACAGGAAGAGGTACTATTTTACTAGATTTTAGTTCCAGAATGTCATTATATATAAGTAAATTAAAAATTTTGGTATCTGAGGTACTTATGGCATATGATTTAAATTTTTCATTAGCTGACCATCCTAGACCTATCAACCTATCAACTGTCCTTCATTCAATCCATTCTAAGAATGAGGGAGCCTACATGGCCAAGTTGTTAGATCATCTCACTTCAAAGCAAAGTTATAATTTATTTTGCAAATAAGGGGGCCAAAACAATACTCTTCATTTGTGATAAATATAGATAGTTTTCACTTTACAGAATTTGCAAGATTTATTTCCCTTTGTCAGTGGTATTTAATAATGTGGCACATATGGAGTCTGTCAAAAACCAAAACAGTACAGTTTATTTTTCAAAATTGGTATAATCTGTATGGATAAAACATTTAAACCTGTTATGATTTGATTTTGACTCTGTAAACATGTGCCAGTTTATCTTGGTAGAACTGTACATGAAACAGACATCAGAATTTTTATCACAGTCAGTTGTATCAATATTGACCTAAAAAAAGAAACTTATACAATAAAGAATGTTTCCAAACTATTTTTACCCCAGAATATTTCACTGAATTTAGTTGATTTATGTCGGTGTACATATGAGTGCATGTTTGTGTTGCCATTCAGTATGGCAATTAAGGGGAAATAACTCACAACATTCTGCTTATTGAAAACCATCTATACAATTATCTTGTTTTAAGTTTACTTACTGCATTTTTCAGTATTTTTTAATGAACTGACATAAAGCAATGATGTTTAAATTTTTCGTCATCAGTCAGTGAATGCGATTCTTCATATTCACAATGTTGACAGACTTTCCTGAGCTTTTGTCATTTGTATAAATATCTGGTCATTTTCTAGACCAAGCTTTGTGTTCACTAATTTTGATAGGTTGTTCTTTTATCTTGATCTTGTAATAGGAAATTATCATCTATAACAGCACTACTATGTTTTTACCATTGTGTAATACTTTATATAGTTAAATTTTTATGTTTCCCTAAATTATGGAAGGATGGTAGCATATTGTTCTCAGTTTGGTTTCTTTTTCTTTGTCACTGTTGCTTCAGGCCTTGCTATTGTTTCTCAAAGACCTGTAATTTATATCCAGAATAACTTTCATTTAAGATTCTATAGAAGAACCTTTACAATTAATTTACAGCCAGGGGGAAGACCCAAATATCAAGTACTAAATACTTACAAGTATCATTTAATAACTGCAACTGTCTTATAGATAGGTAATTTTGAATTATGTGCTGATTTGGCGACCTTGTAGAGGCCTAATGGAAAAGCCTTCAAACTTGCAAGAAGGTCTTGGATTGGATTCTTGGTAACAGGTCATACCAACAACTTCACAAGATAAATATGGATTATTCCATTGACAAGTTTTGGGAATACGAAGTGATAGTCACAGGTCTTTTGGCTGAGATTTATGAACGAGATTCTGTTGTCATGGCAGAACTGGCACGTTAAAGAACCCTCGTCTATTATTGAGATGTTATCATTACATACTTGGTAATTGATATTCTATTGTGATCATGGATTGCATCATTTAATAGATAGACTGAAGAAAATATTTTGAAAGCCCAGGACAAAGCTGTGATGTTCCTATTTTTCGTCATCAGCCAGTGGAAATGATTGTTTTCTTACACTGTTGACAAGATTTCTCTGAGCTTTGCCTGTCATGTGCTGATTTCTTGTATGACATGATAAAGTTGTAATTGTTGCGTTTTTTAACTTTATTTATTTACATCTTCAGTGTGACATGATCAAGTCGTAATTGTTGCGATTTTTAACTTTATTTATTTACATCTTCAGTGTGATAAATTGAGGGAGAATATTTCTAAAGTTAGGGACTTGCTTGCCAGAAAAGATGAACTTGAACCACAAGAAATTAAAACAGCTACAAATGAATTACAGCAATCATCACTTAAATTATTTGAAATGGCCTATAAAAAGGTAAGCATTGGTATTAAGTTACCTGAAATATTGGACAAGATTTCATGACCGGCAATGATGTCGTATTTTTCGTCTCAGTATTGCAGCATACACAGATATGATGCATGTTGAAGAAAATGTCTGAGCCATTTATCTGAAGTTATATGTTATATGGACTTGTTCCTTTGCAAGCCCTAAATATCTTTTATATTCTATATTTTCTTTACAGTACATTAAAACAAATTGTATATTATCAAGTTGGTGAGCTGTTTTTGTTCACCCTTGATCTTGTGACCAGGAACATTGAGTCTAATGCACTAGTTTAAAAGGTTATTTTACTTTGACCCTGAACATTCATTCATGAATTTCCTATCATTGTCAAAATGATAAGATCAATATACAGGCAACTCTTGTTATAACGGCCATGTTGGGATCCAGCAAATATGCTGTTATATCAAATTTCTAGGCTTGGTGCCAAAATGAGAATGCATGAACATCCTTTGTTGTTAAACCCACTATTAGATGGTAACCCTCAATTCAATATGAATTATATAAAATGACTACAACAAATAAAATTGTGGCAACAATGAGTTTGCTGTTATGACAAGTCAATTCTACAGTTAAAATGCATGTTTGTTGCTGAAAATCACTGACGGTGCTGGAAAGCAAATATGCCACATTATCATTCAAATGAATATGGATGTAAATTTGTTTCCATGTAATTTCTGCCGTTAACCAAAATTGCTGTTATATCAAGTGCCGTTATAACAAGAAATGATCTCGAACTAAAATAAAAAAATTACACACACACACGCACAGAAGTAACAAAATCCGGGTTTGCTGACACAAACATTGAACGGTCGTTTGGACCGATCATTTGACGAATTTCATTGGACTTTTGTCAAATTTACCGGCGGTAAGACCAACGGATTTCAAAAATATATAATCCTGTTTTTTTTTAAATGAAATATTTTAGAATTTTACAAAAAGTTACTTTTATCATAAGTATTAGCAGAATTCCATTTTTACCCTGTATGGAAGTTAATTCAAAATTCCATTAAAGTGATTTTCAAAAATTTCATATCATGAAAGAAAACTCACTACAAAATATGATAATTCCAAAATTATGATAATGAGGCAATGATGTCCGTTATTTTTCGTCTCAGTATAACATTATATTCTAGTATGATGTATGTTGAGTACAAACCTCTGAGCCTCGTCTTTGATAAAGGTTTAATATCATCTAAATATTTGTGTCAAAATACTATATGTTCACGTTTACATTGTTTTCTCACCTTTTATAAATCTTTGCTATCAATTTAACTATAGTCAAAAGAAGTATTGGTCAGTGGAAGTCTATTTTGCCTGTCCACTCAACCATATAGCCAGGGGTCTCATAGTTTTGAAGTAGTTAATGAAAAAAAAGTGAGCTTAGAAAATAAAGAGCTCGCCTTCAAATTTGACATTTCTGCTTTAAAAGTTTCAAATTAAAAACAAATTAATTTATTCTACATCACCAATGGTATTTATCACTTCAGTATAGTTTAGAGATCAGTTTTCAGATCTGTAGGAAACTAATTGTTGATTCATTGTACCAAGTTGGATTTGCCCATGTTTATAGACATTTGTGTTTAACAAACATATCATTTTATTATGGGGTTGTATTATTTATTATGGGGTTGTATTATTTTATTGTTGGGTTGTATTATTTTATTATCGGGTTGTATTACTTTGAAAACTGACATATATGATTTCAACATCATCATAAAGTTTTGTTTGTTTCTATACTGACTTAAGAAACTTTTGGGGAATTTGACAATTTTTTGGCAGGATATACAATTTAGCTATCCATATCAAGTTATGTTCATTTTTTTAATTGTGTTTGTCATTCTCTAGAATGAAATTAATTTAAAGAAATGTAGGGGGAAACATTTCTGTCATCAGCAGTCTCTGATTGTAGTAAATCGCCTATTATTTTCTTGTAATAGATGGCTGCCGATCGTGATGGATCTTCATCAAGTTCACAATCAAGTGAGGAGCCGCACACAGAAGAAGAGAAGAAAGAGGAGAAACACTGAGCCTGTTGACCAATATGTAATGTGATATTTATTGTAATTGGTGACTTCACACAGAGTATTCAATGTGTTTATTATACAAGCTGATGAGGAAGACTTCTATTGGGCCTGTGTCATAGATCGAGTAATATTTATGTAGTCGTATTTCCTCACTGCATTCTGTCTGTTGAAACATCAATTACCTATTATTTCAGCTCATGCTTTTGTCATAAAAACATTCATGTGTAAAACCTATGTGCTGTGACATTTTACATTTGTTTATTATCTATTGAATGCATTAAGAAATCTACCAATATCTAATACTTATCCCCTCATGTTAAACATGTAATAAGGGAACCATGCTAGAGGACCGGCCATCATCCAGTAGAACCTGTCTAAAAGACATCCAAAGAAGGGTATCCTTCATGTACACTGGACAGATATGTCTTTGGGGATTTTATGAGGGAATATTTAAAAGAGTTCTCCAATTTTTTATGAAGGGTAGAGTTATTGATTCATTTATTATAGTCATTTGTGTATTATAACCAGTTGTATGATTTATAATTTTGACATCTTTAATCGTCACAGTAAGGGTACAGTGTTGAATGTTTATTAGAAGAAGACTGATATATATACAGACATGTACATAGTGTTGGAACGTATAGAGTATGCCAGTGTGAACTTTGATATAGTGTATAAAAGACTTGTATAGATTTCATTTTCATGTCATTATATTTTCATTCATATCAGAGAATTTATTGTATTTAAATTAGTAGCATTGTGTTAATCTCTTATTCTCTACAAGCACATTCTGCAACACCAATAATGTAAATAAATCTGTTTCGTGTATTCATACTGACCAGAAAAAAGCTGTCGTCCATTTTTCTTTGCTGACTAAAAAGAGCTGTCAACCATTTGTTTCCAGTCTTGCCGTTCTGTTGTTTTCTGATTGCACTGTAAATTTAAGATTGGAGGGGGGAAAACTTCTTTACCCTCTATTTGAAAATCAGGTTGAAATAAATCTTGCTTATTTTATTCTCTAAATGCTGTGTAAAATATTAATGTTGGAAAAAACCTACTACTTGAAATTTAGGTTGGGATACATCATTTGAATCATTTTGTCTTTTCAATAACTGTAAATAACTTGTGATGCAGTATTGCTTTCTTTGTATCTAAAGTCAGTAAAGGAAGCAGTGTGGTATCATGAGTTATGTGATCTGGAAATGTATAGTAAGTTAGGAGCATTACCTGTTATATGGAAGAATGGTAATGTTGACTTACTTGTTAAATGATGGTTTACATTTTTACGTTCATTGTCTGGTCTTCCTTTTAATCAACTCTGACTTGATGATAATTATTTATGTGTGCGTATGTAATGTTGATTATGAGTTTAACATTATTCAGGCCACAAAATAACAGACATTGTTGTAACTCATTTACAGTTTACACTAAAGGGAATGACATTAACCTGCAGGTTACATTAGCAATAATGATGACTTAAAAAAGAAATTCAAGAACAAAAAAAGACAGTTACGTGATTTGTAATTGTGGTAACCGCCATGTAACCTGAGCGATCGCTCCCGTGTTATTTTGTGGCCTGCATTATTGTAATGATTAGATGTGATACTGATTTTTCCTGTTTCTTTCCTCACTTTTGTTTGCTCTATTATTTTTAACTTTTTCATTATTAATTATTAAACTGTTGAACTAATGGAAATGGAGAATTAAGTTCTTCAAAAATTGACTTTTTTTAGCATAACTTAATTTTATTTAGACCACTCAACAGCCTTTGTTTCACGTTAAGAAATTACAAAGAACAAATCATTCACAGTATTCTACTCCAATCAGAAATTTTGAAATTTTAAGCATGTAATTCATTTCTTTTCAAATGTCATATCATTGGATAAGTAAATTTTGAAATTTTAAAATCAACTTGTGTGTTTTTTTTATTGTATGTTGGAATGATACATGCTGATAATTTGAGTTTGTATGAACATTTTGTTCATCACTGGCAGTGGTGAAGTGGTACTTCATCTGGCTTGTCACTCACTTAAACCTACGCTCTTGTGTCGCAGTAGACATGATCCATTTAAGAACACTTACTGTTTTGGCGTCAGTCCATAGCAGACATAAAAATGTGTGCACTTCATCTGGTAACGCCTTTATACAAGTGAAAAGTTCATTACTAAAAGGAAACCATAAGCCTTTGACTCGACATAGCTATTGACCTATTGCCAAATGTCCGTCACGCTGCTCTCATAATGCCATAATCACACAGATGTTTGACGGGCCATTTGATTGTGACATCATAATGGAAAAGTTTGCCAAAAGGTACCGTGTTGGGCATTAAGCAATAGGTCACTTTTAATCTAAACTTGTCTGTAAACTTTTCACTTTTTCAATTTCTTCTCAAAGATGCTGCTACCCAAGGGGATATAGGGATATAAGCAAGACAAAATTTCAAATATTTGGGATTTCAACCAAGAACCCATTGTAATGACATAACATGTATATATAGGTATTGCTATATGATGTAAACACAAGTTTGTTGAAACCATGAGCCTGGAGTCTCGATATATGCGAGACCATGTGATCTGAAGTTAATTCAAGTCACGTGCCAGTCCCAACATTGTCTCAAAGTTTATTTAGTAGTAACTTGGATAGTATGACAATTGTCTAACATTTGACAGAGTCTGGAAACCAGTTTCAGTCTATTGGTAATCTTCAATGTATGGATGTGCATTCTGCATTGAAATTATTCACTGGTAACAAAAATTAATGAAAAACAATTAGTTCAATTCTCTTCACCACTGGTTTTTCAACGGAACAGGATTCTGTAGATAGGTCAAGGGTTTACATGACCCATTTATAAAGTATTATGCTGATCAAGCAAGGGATTTAGAGACCTATAGATAGGAAAAGGGTCATGACCCACATGCAAAAACGGTCAAACACCACTTTGAGGGAGGGATGGCAAAATCTCTATCCTCATGCACAAAATTTTGTTTCACCATGAAAAGGCATTTGTGCACACGAACTGAGATTTCTCCATCCCTCTCTCAAAGTGGAGTTATGTTGTATTGATCCATTGATACAGGATCCTGTAGTATGAGGGATTACATGACTGATGGAACCTTTCTACCTCACAATCTAGTATGAGGGATTACATGACTGATGGAACCTTTCTACCTCACAATCTGTAGTATGAGGGATTACATGACTGATGGACGCTTTCTACCTCACAATTTGTAGTATGAGGGATTACATGACTGATGGACGCTTTCTACCTCACAATCTGTAGTATGAGGGATTACATGACTGATGGAACCTTTCTACCTCACAATCTGTAGTATGAGGGATTACATGACTGATGGACACTTTCTACCTCACAATCTGTAGTATGAGGGATTACATGACTGATGGAACCTTTCTACCTCACAATTTGTAGTATGAGGGATTACATGACTGATGGAACCTTTCTACCTCACAATTTGTAGTATGAGGGATTACATGACTGATGGAACCTTTCTACCTCACAATCTAGTATGAGGGATTACATGACTGATGGAACCTTTCTACCTCACAATCTGTAGTATGAGGGATTACATGACTGATGGAACCTTTCTACCTCACAATCTGTAGTATGAGGGATTACATGACTGATGGACGCTTTCTACCTCACAATCTGTAGTATGAGGGATTACATGACTGATGGAACCTTTCTACCTCACAATCTGTAGTATGAGGGATTACATGACTGATGGATGCTTTCTACCTAACAATCTGTAGTATGAGGGATTACATGACTGATGGAACCTTTCTACCTCACAATCTGTAGTATGAGGGATTACATGACTGATGGAACCTTTCTACCTCACAATCTGTAGTATGAGGGATTACATGACTGATGGACGCTTTCTACCTCACAATCTGTAGTATGAGGGATTACATGACTGATGGAACCTTTCTACCTCACAATCTGTAGTATGAGGGATTACATGACTGATGGAACCTTTCTACCTCACAATCTGTAGTATGAGGGATTACATGACTGATGGAACCTTTCTACCTCACAATCTGTAGTATGAGGTATTACATGACTGATGGACGCTTTCTACCTCACAATCTGTAGTATGAGGGATTACATGACTGATGGAACCTTTCTACCTCACAATCTGTAGTATGAGGGATTACATGACTGATGGAACCTTTCTACCTCACAATTTGTAGTATGAGGGATTACATGACTGATGGAACCTTTCTACCTCACAATCTGTAGTATGAGGGATTACATGACTGATGGAACCTTTCTACCTCACAATCTGTAGTATGAGGGATTACATGACTGATGGAACCTTTCTACCTCACAATCTGTAGTATGAGGGATTACATGACTGATGGACGCTTTCTACCTCACAATCTGTAGTATGAGGGATTACATGACTGATGGAACCTTTCTACCTCACAATCTGTAGTATGAGGGATTACATGACTGATGGACGCTTTCTACCTCACAATCTGTAGTATGAGGGATTACATGACTGATGGACGCTTTCTACCTCACAATCTGTAGTATGAGGGATTACATGACTGATGGACGCTTTCTACCTCACAATCTGTAGTATGAGGGATTACATGACTGATGGACGCTTTCTACCTCACAATTTGTAGTATGAGGGATTACATGACTGATGGAACCTTTCTACCTCACAATCTGTAGTATGAGGGATTACATGACTGATGGAACCTTTCTACCTCACAATCTGTAGTATGAGGGATTACATGACTGATGGAACCTTTCTACCTCACAATCTGTAGTATGAGGGATTACATGACTGATGGACACTTTCTACCTCACAATCTGTAGTATGAGGGATTACATGACTGATGGAACCTTTCTACCTCACAATCTGTAGTATGAGGGATTACATGACTGATGGAACCTTTCTACCTCACAATTTGTAGTATGAGGGATTACATGACTGATGGAACCTTTCTACCTCACAATCTGTAGTATGAGGGATTACATGACTGATGGAACCTTTCTACCTCACAATCTGTAGTATGAGGGATTACATGACTGATGGAACCTTTCTACCTCACAATTTGTAGTATGAGGGATTACATGACTGATGGAACCTTTCTACCTCACAATCTAGTATGAGGGATTACACGACTGATGGAACAATCTGTAGTATGAGGGATTACATGACTGATGGAACCTTTCTACCTCACAATCTGTAGTATGAGGGATTACATGACTGATGGACGCTTTCTACCTCACAATCTGTAGTATGAGGGATTACATGACTGATGGAACAATCTGTAGTATGAGGGATTACATGACTGATGGAACAATCTGTAGTATGAGGGATTACATGACTGATGGAACCTTTCTACCTCACAATCTGTAGTATGAGGGATTACATGACTGATGGAACCTTTCTACCTCACAATCTACAAATGATGATACTTTTCAGTTGTAAAATTGATTTATTTGCATAGAATACATGGTTGTATTATGGTGAATTAACACAAACGATTAACCAATGCATTAATTACAGTTTTAACCGATCAAAACCAAACTTGCATCTAGCTTAATCTAACACACATACATTTTAGTGCATCAAAACTGTAGATTGACATTTATAAAACATAATATGGCCAACTTAGGAAGTTACTTCCGTCCAAGAGTATTTTTAACTCATATTTCAAGATAAGCTCAGCTGAGTAAATTTCTAGGACTTAAGTAATACTTTTAAAGTTTTGCCGCTGTGGGCACCCATGTTCATCAGTTTGTGGATTTCTATTCTACAAATGCTCTGTTTGGATCGGTTCTGCTGTACAAAAGTATGTTTTATCTACATAACTATATAAAATAGGTTGCTATTAATAACTACAATTCATTGAAAAGCACATTGTTCTATATATAGTAGCACTGTGGCATGATGAACAATAATCACACAAATTACACTTAAATCATGTATGTATTGCACAATTGAGGCGAGTATAGATAACACAGGCATGCATACATAAAAAAAACGTCTGCTAGTCTATAACACAGTAAAGAATAACATGGGCATGCACATACGATTAATACACCATTTTGTTTCTTGTTTATTTTGCCATGACAGAAACGGAAAGTATCAATGAGAATTTGGCGATTTTTTAATTTTCAAAACCTTAATTTTGGTGAGTCTATATCTGTACAACAGAAACCATTCCGGAATATATTCTAAATTCTTACTGTCCGGAAGCCATAAATTCATTATGTACGTCTGTTCTCGACCAATCTAAAGCAGTCTGACTATGCATGTAGCAGTGGTTCAGTTGATGCTTAAATGACAGATTTTAAGATTTTGAAAAACTTGAGTCATTACATTTGATGAATATAAACACCAACATTAAATTTCATTTATGGAATTTTTTCTTTGAAATCAGCCTGGCAATTTTGATAGTTAAGCCCTGATATTCTGTAGACATATATATTTCTAATGGGAATTAACTCTGCAATTTTTCTATGCAAATACTTTCGTGTGGAATTAACTTTTGCAGAAATAAAGGAAGGTAATAAAATGTACATAATAAAAGAATAGTAATAAAATGTAGAGCATTTACAGTGACAATGTAGCTCGTATTCCTATTTGGCTCAAGACTAAGTTTGCACTTAAACATCATAATTTTTGTTCAAAGGTATGAAATATATTTCCAAAACTTTAGCTTTCATTTTCTTCACCTTTAACCACTTCAGTGCGTACTATGATGCAGCGTTATCTTTATGACATTGCATAATTAATGTTGCTAGGTACATGTAAACAAACATCTTGACATGTCCTTGCTAGTTTTCAGCGCCAATATTTTAGACTCCGTAGACTCTGGTTTACATTGTCAGCAGACAACGACAGTACAGCAAATAAACAAATAAAAAAAAATATGCAGTAGGATTGACATGATGTTTGGAATTTTTACTAACTGATGACGATTATATTCGTCTTATGCATTCAGGGAAAGTTAATGTGGAGATGGATATATCTTTCATACGCACTGATGTGGTTATGGGAGAAATATGTAGGTGAAAGTTTCCAGTAGTACTATTATTTGATGTATACACACAACTAATGAAAAATAGTATAAAGGCAGGTGGTACTGCAGGATACAATAGCTTGTAATACATGTAGTTACTTGGATTTCAAGAAGACTTTGTGGTATAACTAATTTACAATACAAGAAAATATTAAGAAACCTTTATATGACATTTTATGCCAATAGCAGTGACTCATAACAAAAGACATCAACCAATGAAATAAATATCAACTTACGTGAGGTACACGTTATTTATGTAACACATTACATAAAAGGTCAATGTAACAAAAATAACTTAATTTAAAGGTCTATAATGTCACATAGATTTTCAATAAGGTCATGCTAAGATGTCACTTTTGGATGTAGCTTTATTTATTATATGAATGCTAGATACAAATGCTGAATATTTCAATGATCAAAAGTTAAAGCCACATTAAATTTACAAACATTAACAAAAAGCAACAAACAAGCTATACCCTCACATGTAGAGGATCTGATATCTAAAATTGCCTTAATGGTACATGTTTAACATCTCAGCTGACTATTCACCTGACTACAGCATACTGCTGCCAACCTATGTACTGGTAGTGACTGGGGAGTGGCTGGGTATATACACCAAGGTGTATCAAGAATTCACCTGACTACAGCATACTGATGTCAACCTATGTACTGGTAGTGACTGGGGAGTGGCTGGGTATATACACCAAGGTGTATCAAGAATTCACCTGACTACAGCATACTGATGTCAACCTATGTACTGGGTAGTGACTGGGGAGTGGCTGGGTATATACACCAAGGTGTATCAAGAATTCACCTGACTACAGCATACTGATGTCAACCTATGTACTGGTAGTGACTGGGGAGTGGCTGGGTATATACACCAAGGTGTATCAAGAATTCACCTGACTACAGCATACTGATGTCAACCTATGTACTGGGTAGTGACTGGGGAGTGGCTGGGTATATACACCAAGGTGTATCAAGAATTCACCTGACTACAGCATACTGATGTCAACCTATGTACTGGGTAGTGGCTGGGTATATACACCAAGGTGTATCAAGAATTCACCTGACTACAGCATACTTATGTCAACCTATGTACAGGTAGTGACTGGAGAGTGGCTGGGTATATACACCAAGGTGTATCAAGAATTCACCTGACTACAGCATACTGATGTCAACCTATGTACTGGGTAGTGACTGGGGAGTGGCTGGGTATATACACCAAGGTGTATCAAGATTCCACCTGACTACAGCATACTGATGTCAACCTATGTACTGGGTAGTGACTGGGGAGTGGCTGGGTATATACACCAAGGTGTATCAAGAATCAACCTGACTACAGCATACTGATGTCAACCTATGTACTGGGTAGTGACTGGGGAGTGGCTGGGTATATACACCAAGGTGTATCAAGAATTCACCTGACTACAGCATACTGATGTCAACCTATGTACTGGTAGTGACTGGGGAGTGGCTGGGTATATACACCAAGGTGTATCAAGAATTCACCTGACTAAAGCATACTGATGTCAACCTATGTACTGGGTAGTGACTGGGGAGTGGCTGGGTATATACACCAAGGTGTATCAAGAATTCACCTGACTATAGTATACTGATGTCAACCTATGTACTGGGGAGTGACTGGGGAGTGGCTGGGTATATACACCAAGGTGTATCAAGAATTCACCTGACTACAGCATACTGATGTCAACCTATGTACTGGGTAGTGACTGGGGAGTGGCTGGGTATATAAACCAAGGTGTATCAAGAATTCACCTGACTACAGCATACTGATGTCAACCTATGTACTGGTAGTGACTGGGGAGTGGCTGGGTATATACACCAAGGTGTATCAAGAATTCACCTGACTACAGCATACTGATGTCAACCTATGTACTGGGTAGTGACTGGGGAGTGGCTGGGTATATACACCAAGGTGTATCAAGAATTTACATGGATCTTCATGGTGTGAACCAAAATAGAGATCAATATCAACAGCTACTGAATTCCCTCTGACCAATGAGACAAGATCTCAAATAGGTCATATTGTCACATAACCCAATTACTTCCACCTTGAATACCAACCAATCACCATATCCAATTCTTGACTCATTAATGATAATTGAGTAGATTTTCATACTGTAACTTGTACATAAATGAATTCAGAGGATATATATGAACTTAATAAATTTAGGAACTTTTCAATTTTTAAATTATGTACTTTCAGCTTTCAAACACTACCTATCATGTAGCAGGATATACCATCCAAACAATAACTTTTTTTTCAAACTATTCATAATATGTAAAATAAAGTAGGGATACTTATACAAAATGTAAAATTTGGTTGCAGTGGAAATGATAAGAAAACTGAATATAAAGATCTCACTGTTCAGTTTCACTTCTAAACAAGTACCAGTATACACAATCAATACTATGGTACTGTCAGCATTCTTTTACAAGCATTATCTGATAATATCAGTAAAAATCTTATATATGTATAAATTCTCTATATATGCATTTTGAAAATAGCATACTTTTGTTTGTGCAAAATCACAAAAATATGACTCGGCTAATATTAGAATATATATTTTGCATTAGTACGAGTGTAATTCAAAAAGAATAAAACATAACGTATGTATGTTCCTGGACCTAAATGTACATAGAACATATCAGGGTGAATATGACAATCAGAATCTGTGCATATAACAAAAATAACAACACTAATGTCTCGATGAATTTCAGTTGATTAAAGCAACACAAAGTTTATAAAACCCCAAAACAAAACACAACACAAAAACATGTACCAACAAAATAATCTGACAACTAAAAATACAAAACCACACACACACACTTTACTGAACATGCTGAAGGTAGTGTAAATGTAGTTTGTTCAAACTGTGACAGACCACTCTCATAAAAGACAATCTGTCTGACAGACAACTCTCATAAAAGACAACCTGTCTGATAGATCACTCTCATGAAAGACAATCTGTCTGAGAGACCACTCTCATGAAAGACAATCTGTCTGAGAGATCACTCTCATGAAAGACAATCTGTCTGACAGACAACTCTCATAAAAGACAATCTGTCTGAGAGATCACTCTCATAAAAGACAATCTGTCTGAGAGATCACTTTCATGAAAGACAATCTGTCTGATAGATCACTCTCATAAAAGACAATCTGTCTGAGAGATCACTCTCATAAAAGACAATCTGTCTGAGAGATCACTCTCATGAAAGACAATCTGTCTGACAGACAACTCTCATGAAAGACAATCTGTCTGAGAGACCACTCTCATGAAATACAATCTGTCTGATAGATCACTCTCATAAAAGACAATCTGTCTGAGAGATCACTCTCATAAAAGACAATCTGTCTGAGTGATCACTCTCATGAAAGACAATCTGTCTGACAGACAACTCTCATAAAAGACAATCTGTCTGAGAGACCACTCTCATGAAAGACAATCTGTCTGAGAGATCATTCTCATAAAAGACAATCTGTCTGAGAGATCAATCTCATAAAAGACAATCTGTCTGAGAGATCACTCTCATGAAAGACAATCTGTCTGAGAGATCACTCTCAAGAAAGACAATCTGTCTGAGAGATCACTCTCATGAAAGACAATCTGTCTGACAGACAACTCTCATAAAAGACAATCTGTCTGAGAGATCACTCTCATGAAAGACAATCTGTCTGAGAGATCACTCTCATGAAAGACAATCTGTCTGAGAGATCACTCTCATGAAAGACAACCTATCTGATAGATCACTCTCATGAAAGACAATCTGTCTGATAGATCACTCTCATGAAAGACAACCTGTCTGAGAGACCACTCTCATGAAAGACAATCTGTCTGACAGACAACTCTCATTAAAAAAGACAACCTATCTGAGAGATTACTCTCATGAAAGACAGTCTGTCTCAGAGACCACTCTCATGAAAGACAACCTGTCTGATAGATCAATCTCTCATGAAAGACAACCTGTCTGAGAGATCACTCTCATGAAAGACCTGTCTGAGAGACCAATCTCATGAAAGACAACCTGTCTGAGAGATCACTCTCATGAAAGACAACCTGTCTGATAGATCACTCTCATGAAAGACAACCTGTCTGATAGATCACTCTCATGAAAGACAATCTGTCTGATAGATCACTCTCATGAAAGACAATCTGTCTGATAGATCACTCTCATGAAAGACAACCTGTCTGAGAGATCACTCTCATGAAAGAACTGTCTTAGATACCAATCTCATGAAAGACAACCTATCTGATAGATCACTCTCATGAAAGACCTGTCTTAGAGACCAATCTCATGAAAGACAACCTATCTGATAGATCACTCTCATGAAAGACAATCTGTCTGATAGATCACTCTCATGAAAGACCAGTCTGAGAGACCACTCTCATGAAAGACAATCTGTCTGAGAGATCACTCTCATGAAAGACAACCTGTCTGAGAGACCACTCTCATGAAGACATCCTGTCTGACAGATCACTCTCATGAAGACATCATGTCTTGAGAGACCACATTCCACCAGTCATCCAGTTAAACAATCCTTTAAATAAAACTGCTAATGAGGAACCACCTGTCTTGAAGCACCACATTTCAGTGACAAAAGGGGTGGTCTTTCAAGATAGGTATCATCATAATTTTGTTCAATGCTCAAAAACAAATTATTAGGAACAAAAAACGGGGGATGTATCATTCTAATTAGGAAAGATAAAATGCACCATAAAGTTTTGTAAAGTATTAGCAATACCAGACTGTGGAAATATTAAAATCATGTATCAGATTAAAAGAGAATTATGGTACATTACCAGTAATCATGGAAACTATAAATAGTTTAAATTATGAATGTCAACATTGATTTTATTCTATTTCACACAAAAAGGTACAATTACTTCTAAATAGAATGAGAAGAAAATGCAACATTCCTTGAAATAAATAACATATTGTACTGATTACAAATTATGAAATTTTACCTTTAGGCCTTAAAATGCATCATAGTTCAACATGTTTAATACTGGAGAGTTATGCAAGTCCTTTTAAAAAAATCTGACAAATCATTCAATTTCGTTACCATGGTAACAAAAATATTCATTGTACTAAACAGCTATATTTCAACAACAGAATCCTAACATACACACAATAAATGTGTTTCATTTACAAAGACACAAACACAGAACTTCATCAGACCAGGTCTCCTGTGGGCGATTCATCTCTAATATTGTTTACGTACTCTATCTGGAAGTATGCTGTCTTGAGCATATTTGAAGAAAGACAAGAGTCCATACTTTTTACCCTTCTTCCTAAAGTAATTACTGACAACATCTGCATCATCTGAGCTGCTTGGCCTCTCTGAAACTGTCGGTAATACATTCTCATTGGCTGATAAAGATACAAAAAAGGCAAACGGAACTATCCACAGGCATATAGTGAAGTATGCTAAGACCTACAAAGAAATATAAAATTTGTGAAATTTCAGAGCTATCAAGAACAGGCTGCTCAAAGTCACCACTCCAAATTAATTATTTTGTAAATGAATCAATTTTATGTTGTCTGAATAGGAAATATTTTTTAAAAGTGTCATCAATTTGTCTCTAAAATCAAGATGCTTGGCTCCAGTTGCTATCTCTCCATTTAAACATTTGAATGATAAAAACAAGTTTATAAAAAATTGGTGTTCATTTCAATAAATAACATAAAACTGCATTGAGTCTTTCTATATTCAAAGCAAATACAATTCATAAATTTTCCCAATTTGAGGATAAAAGTTGTTAATTTTCCTAATTTGAGAAAAAAAGCTGCTAATTTTCAAAATTTTAGGAAGAAAGTTGACAATTTTCTCAATTTGAGGAAAATCATAACATAGCCACTTTTACTAATTTGAGAAAAACTTGTTAATTTTCCCAATTTGAGGAAAAACATGCTAATTTAACCAATTAGAGGAAAACTGCTTATTTTCCCAGTTGAGGAAAAACCTTGCCAATTTTCCCAATCTGACTAGCCCTGACCCCTTTCCCAAAATAAGGTATATCAGTATCAGCCCTGCTTCAAAGTTTGTACACTTCATTCCTCTACAAGCAATGGCATCATACTTGTACAAGCATTAACATCATACCTGTACAAGCAATGACATCATACCTGTACAAGCAATGACATCATACCTGTACAAGCAATGACGTCATACCTGTACAAGCAATGACGTCATACCTGTACAAGCAATGATGTCATACCTGTACAAGCAATGGCATCATACCTGTACAAGCAATGACATCACACCTGTACAAGCAATGACATCATACCTGTACAAGCAATGACATCATACCTGTACAAGCAATGACGTCATACCTTTACAAGTATTGACCAAATGCTCAAACCAGGACCAGGTACATGTAAGTCACATTTTCCCACTGAAGGTGCTCTTTCACCAATTTTTAAAAAAAATCTCATTTAATGTTTTATCATAAAATATTTCTGTTAACGGAAGAAATACCATCCATTCCATATTTTTTTAACAATGAAAAAACTTTGATGTAAAAAAAGAGAGAGATAATGATTTTGTATCAAAAAATTATTAATATCAATAAAATTGGCATTTTATGAGCTTAATCTGCCAGTGGAATTCTGCTTTGATAATTATCTAATAAACAGGGGCCTAATTCACAGTGGAATCCAGCTATGATAATTATCTAATAAACAGGAGCCTAAACCTGGGAGCCTAATTCACAAAGAAACTTAAG
Source organism: Atrina japonica (assembly GCA_030159075.1). NCBI lineage: Eukaryota > Metazoa > Mollusca > Bivalvia > Pterioida > Pinnidae > Atrina > Atrina japonica. The sequence goes on along the minus strand of BROG01000038.1, from coordinate 1,791,062 downwards.
TCCAAGTCTATGACTTACACTTAAGTGTACTCTAACGTCTTACACTTAACACATACTCACAAACGTACTGGTAAGTCCGGTCGTAAGTCTTACACTTAAGTGTACTCTAACGTCTCACACTTAACACATATTCACAAACGTACTCATAAGTCCGGTCCTAAGTCCTACACTTAAGTGTACTCTTACGTCTCACACTTAAGACATAGTCACAAACGTACTTGTAAGTCCGGTCCTAAGTCCTACACTTAAGTGTACTCTTACGTCTCACACTTAAGACATATTCACAAACGTACTCATAAGTCCGGTCCTAAGTCCTACACTTAAGTGTACTCTTACGTCTCACACTTAAGACATAGTCACAAACGTACTTGTAAGTCCGGTCCTAAGTCCTACACTTAAGTGTACTCTTACGTCTCACACTTAACACATATTCACAAACGTACTCATAAGTCCGGTCCTAAGTCCTACACTTAAGTGTACTCTTACGTCTCACACTTAAGACATAGTCACAAACGTACTTGTAAGTCCGGTCCTAAGTCTTACACTAAGTGTAACACCAAATTCATCTGACAATGATTTCATTTATTAAACTAAAATCGAGCATGTTATACAATGTATATAAATCTATGATGTAAAGGAGTCATCATTCGGGTTTTGACAGTTTAGCAGATGTTTTTGTTTATTTTTTAGAGAAAACTGGCTTGAAAAATTATATTTGCATGCACTTTAAAACTCGCAAATTCTGTGAAAAACCAAAATCTGATGAGGACAACATGAGGATCATGATAATAGGTAAATAAGACTATTTTTTGTCAGATTTGTTTAGTTGGTTACAACAATAAAATTATAATTAAGAGTGGTCTGAGTTGTCTTAGACTTACACACATTTTTCACACTTAAGTTAAAGTGTAAGTTTCTTTATGAATATGGACGTACTCTTTGCACTCAAGTGTAAGTCTTATAGACTTAAGTTTCTTTGTGAATAAGACCCCAGATCCTGAAGCTTTGGTTTACCAGGTTTAGAATGCTAGAAAAACTTTCCAACTGAGTTCACACTGGGGGTCAAATTAGACTGACCTCGCGTGAAACTAAACTTTTGTCATACTGATCAATACTTCAATGAAACATCATAACAAATCATTTTCTATATCAATCAAAGTTACCCACTTTCCATCTCAATCAAAGTGACCCACTTTTATCTCAATCACAGCAACTCATTTTCTGTCTCAATCAGTGACTCACTTTCCATCTCAATCACAGTGACTCATGTTTCCTCTCAATCCCAGTGACTCACTTTTCATCTCAATTACATCAACTCACTTTTCATCTCAAAGAAACTCAATTTCCCTCTCAATCTGTGACTCACTTTCCTTAATCACCATGACTCACTTTCCATCTCAGTCACAGCAATGCATTTCCCTATCAATCAGTGCATCACTTTCCATCTCATCACAGTGAGTCACTTTCCATCTCAATCACAGCAACTCACTTTCCATCTTAATCACAGCAACTAAATTTCCCTCTCAGTCAATGATTCACTTTCCATCTCAATCACAGTGACCCAGTTTTCATCTCAATCACAGCAACTCATTACCTAAATCACAGCTAATCATTTTTTTTACTAAATTACAACTTTACAACTCACTCACTCACTTTCATAGATTATAAAGTACATGTGCACTTAGAAAACATCACATTATGTTTACTTACATCACTAAATGGATGCCACACGGATGCAAAGTATGAAAATGCCATATAATGGTTTGCAATAACAAGTACTGAAAAAAATTATAACATTTATTTTTATCATTGAATCTTTGTATATATAGTACATATGGAGCTCATAAAGAAATCATACAGGACTTTATATTTCTTTACAAATACTGGATTTTTAGTTCCTTTATTCAATTTTACTGTTACTATCAGTTTGTAAAATAATATCCCATATATATGTAATGTTCTCAGTATATCATTGGTCTATTGCTCTCAGATGTATTATTTAAACTTCATAAATGCTGTTTTGCAACAACAGAAATATTTAATTATCAAATATGTAAACAATTTCAAATCTTGAGGAAGAAATCTCAGAAAAGATTGATATTTAATAATCAAGCATTTCAACAATTTCAAATCTTACATTTAAACAATGTACAGTAAAACTTTGATGAGAAGAATGACCATGGAACGATTTTGTACACATGTAAACTTTTTATTTTGAGTTATTTGTAGGAGTTTTTGGTGTTTTTATAAAATGGGCACAAAACTTTATTTGAAATTCGACTTCTGTAAGTTTCAATTATAAAATGTTTATAAGTAAAATTCTATAACAAAATTATTTGGGACTTTGATTCATCACTTGTTAGAAAATTCGAGAAATTTGATTCCTTGAAGTTTGACTCATCTAAGTTCTACTGTATACACATTTGTACAATGTATGTACAGGACAATGATTTATCCCTTTAAAACTTTGTTATACTCACTAAGGAGTGCCAAGTGGTATGGTGATATGTTAAGTTATATTCACCTAGGAGGATTATGGTGGTATGTTAAGTTATACTCACCTAGGAGGAGTATGGTGGTATGTTAAGTTATACTCACCTAGGAGGACTCTGTATGGTGGTATGTTAAGTTATACTCACCTAGGAGGACTCTGTATGGTGGTATGTTAAGTTATACTCACCTAGGAGGACTCTGTATGGTGGTATGTTAAGTTATACTCACCTAGGAGGACTCTGTATGGTGGTATGTTAAGTTATACTCACCTAGGAGGAGTATGGTGATATGTTAAGTTATACTCACCTAGGAGGACTCTGTATGGTGGTATGTTAAGTTATACTCACCTAGGAGGATTATGGTGGTATGTTAAGTTATACTCACCTAGGAGGATTATGGTGGTATGTTAAGTTATACTCACCTAGGAGGACTCTGTATGGTGGTATGTTAAGTTATACTCACCTAGGAGGAGTATGGTGGTATGTTAAGTTATACTCACCTAGGAGGAGTATGGTGGTATGTTAAGTTATACTCACCTAGGAGGACTCTGTATGGTGGTATGTTAAGTTATACTCACCTAGGAGGAGTATGGTGATATGTTAAGTTATACTCACCTAGGAGGACTCTGTATGGTGGTATGTTAAGTTATACTCACCTAGGAGGATTATGGTGATATGTTAAGTTATACTCACCTAGGAGGATTATGGTGGTATGTTAAGTTATACTCACCTAGGAGGATTATGGTGATATGTTAAGTTATACTCACCTAGGAGGAGTATGGTGGTATGGGAAGTTATACTCACCTATGAGGAGTATTTTGACATGTGGAATCATACCCACTTAATAGGAGTGTGGTGTATATGAAATTACACTCACCTATAGATGCTATAAATGATGGTGATGTTAAATCAAAATAAGGAAAATTTTTCAGAACAAAGAAGTAGGCAATATTTCCCAGCAATCCGACAACTATCATGGATAACGGCAAGTCTTCAAACAGGAGAAATCCTATGTACACAACAGTAGTAAACTGAAAGATGAATTTAGGTATAACTGTATAACTAGATACTGGTGACAATCATTTGAAACTTCTTTGACTCTAAGCAAGACATGTGAGAGGATCGGAAATATCTGATACATGTATATACATGTTATTATAACAGTGACTGGATCTGAAGGCCCAAATCACATCTAGATGATAGGTACAGATTCATGCCTGTCAATGTGATCTGGCTCTTAGGATCAACTTACTGGTAGAATGATAAAATTTATTATATACCCAAGCAAAGAATAATGAAACAATTATTTGGAATCAGTTATACACCATTTATTTATTGACTAGAAATATTTTACAGGAACTATTCTTATGGAAGGAGTAGACAGCATAAAAAAATTCTTTATATACTGTGTACTTGGACATCAGTTTTAGAGAGCAGTGATATCGATTATCAAAATCACTGTGTCCTGGGATGTCAGATCACAGCCTGTGAAATAGTATCAAACTCAGAATACTAATAGGTATGTAATAAATAGTTATATGCCAATATGGTATTTTGTTTGGGTAAATGGAATAATATGACTGCTCTGTATTTCCTGAGACTAGGCTATATATGTATCTACATGTAATATATATAAAGCAGTCTTTACCAAAAGCGTCCGACCGTCAATAAAATCCGATGGAAATTGAGTTGGTCTGATATAAAAATGGATGTACAACAAGTTTCATAATGTTCATAAAAACAACTTTCATTAAGCCTCTTAATCCCTATGCCAGTGGATCTCAGAGCGTTTTAGAGGTACAGAAAAGGAACACATCGATAGTTTATCTGCATGAATAAATACAGTAAAATAAAGAAAAAATTCAGAGAATCAAGTTAATAAATATCTTTTAATACATTAGTTTGTAATTATTAATAAACACAAACATTGAACAGTAGGCAAATAATAGGTGTTTTATATGTCCCTATACAAAACCCTCATTGAGCCTCCTGCTACTGCAAGTTTCTCCTTTCAAAAACATTTTACTTGTAGTAGTTACCGTATTAATTTCTGTTGGTTATCGCCAAATACCCTATAGAGAGGGGAAAGGTCAGGAGAAGGCGGAGCCTTCGAGTTACCATCTCTCCCCTCTTTATAGGGTATTTGGTGAAAACCAATAGGAACTAATACGGCAAGTCACATGTACCATAGTCTTTAGTGACTCTAAGCACGTTGGATTGCGCGGGTCAATCTGAATTAGGATTCAAAGGAAGGGCAAACAAAACTTATAAAAGTAAGAAAAAATATTTTATAAATATAATCAGAATTTTAAGAAATTCCCCTGCTATCCTCTTGGACATGTACCATCCCCTTCTTTGGTTTTGATCTTGTTTCATTTTGAAAAATATATATCTATTGACACAAATGTTATTTAGATCTATTTTATTTTTAATTAAATAAATGTTTACAATGTATTAGATCTAGTACCTTTATTTCAAGAAAAAAATATGTTTGTCGTTGTAGGTGGACTCGCTCAACGTCAAGTTGATGCAAAGGAAATTATTCATCATTTTCAAAATTCTAAACTGTGTATAGGTATCAGGAATATCTGGGTATAGTTAGTAATTGTTATGATAACCCTGCTTTTTATTGCTGACCGCTAGAAAACGGACCTGATAATCAGATACGCTTTAGTCAACAAGCTATTGGTGTTAATAAACTTTCATCTATTATGAAAACTATGTTCGCGGATGCTGGGATTCCTGGATATTATACAAATCATTCAGGGAAATGAACATTGGTGACAACACTGTATCAAGCGGGGGTTCCGGAACAAGAGATAATGCAGAGAACGGGGCACCGCTCTGTTGAAAGTGTCAGGAAATACAAACGTCTGTCATCGGAAATGTTAAAGGATTTCTCTAATTTATTGGAACCGAAAATAAATAAAATAGATTCAGAAGCGTGGGTACCTAAAAGAAACTGAAAAATGAATTCCAGGACACTGAGAATGATGGAGATCACAATAGACTTTCAAGTACTAATTGTTTTAACAATTGTAATTTTTATTTTCAACAGTAAATTTAATTTTCGGATAGCAAATTTTACCATCAGTGAAACTTCTTTTTGCTACTTGTAACAAGTAATGCTAGTGATTTCAAGTAAATGGAAATATTAGGCAGGAAAATGTTTGTGATTTTTACTATCATTATGTGTTGCATTTTACATCAGAACAAACTTTATTTTGTTCATTAAAATTTTGTTTGATATGTGACTTTTACTTCTCTATAAGGTAATGTTTTGAAAAGCTCCACCCATCAGTGATGGTCATATGACATAATACTTACAATGCTCCACCCATTGGTTATGGCGTAGATAACCAAATAGTAAGATCAAAGAAAAACACTGCGTCTATGTTACATTTACCTTGATGCCTGTCTTTTATCAATGTCACGTAACTTTGGACGAAGTTATTTTTTTTTATGTTGATACATCACAAGCACACATCTATAGCCAGTTTGGTACGGTATGTAGATTTTTTCACAGTTATGTGATTAAATGTTAGGCATTACCTATCTGTAAAATGGGTCATGCAAATCGAAAGTGAAACATGATCACTTTTTTTTTTTACTTTCAATGCCACATTAAAATTTTGTGAACAAAGATAAGAATTCTTGGATTTGGAAACCTGTTGGCCACATCTGAAAAATCATATTCAGTAAAATGGAAAGAACAAAATCAACAGGAGAGGATTTTGAATCCCAAATGGAAGGTGGGATGGTCATGGATCACTTTGCTTTAGGACGAATTTTCTACCCCGATTTTATGTGATTTTTTTGTGGTAAATCCTGATTTTACCAACAAAAAAAGTCACTTAAAATTTGGGCAGAAAGTTCAGCCTAACTTTGCTTTAGTTTGGTTGATTAAAGATTAGTCTATTGTTTTGTTGGGTTTTTTTTAATACAAAAGTAGTTTGGTCAGACAAAATTCCTTTCTATCTGGTAATCTTCCAGACTGTGTCTGACTGAATGTCCTGTTAAGAAAAAATATTTTCATGAACACTGATATATATCAGTCAAAAAATGAGACTAAAAGTTTCCTTTTGTTTCATGATTTATAATAAAGGTGGTCATATTGTAAACTATTTGTGTTGATACAAGCTTTTAATTACAGGCTTCTAAACTCTCTTATTTGGAATCTTGGGACACAATGTGAAAAATTGGAATAAAAAGGCAAAAGACAGTTTGCTTTACAGTAAAACTTCGATACAGCAAACTTCTTTAGACATTCTATAAAAATTCATTTAAAGTATAATTCGTTATAAATTCATAGCGAATTCGTAACTTAAATTTATTAGATTTGTTTTAAAATAGTTTATTTACTATGCATAAGAAAAACCCATTCAAGGCATGTATAATAAATGCAAATAACATTCTAATTGTTTAAACTCTTTGTAGATCTTTGAAAGCTAAACATTTTTGCTTCTTACGTTTTCTCTCTACTTTTTAAGATAATGGTCAAAAACATCAATGAAAATTGAAATGAAAAATGCACTATAAAAACTTCCATACATGGCCATCTGACAATTTTTGCTCCTTCACTTTTTTATAAATCTTTGAATGGTGCATTTTCTACTTGTTACAGTGGCCATTTATTTTTGTGAATCAATCAGGGTTTGAAATTAGCACTAGTCTGCCAATCTGAGACTAGTAACTTTTGCAGTGGACTAGTCAAGCTTCAGCTAGTCCAGTTGACTATTAGAAAATCTGTGTAAACATTGCAGTATAAACATAAGTAATGATTACTTCACGTTGATTATGTACATTGAATATCAATTTATCAACTACTCAATTTCTTCCTAAACTCAAAGATAACCATAGTTGTTCTTACTTATGATAGTATTAAAACACAAAATAGTACCAATTTAGTAAATATGTGTCATTTTGTTAATTCATCGTATCACTTTGGGATGACAGAATTTGTTGTAGGACTAGTAAATTTCTTTCCAACTACAAATGTAGTCAAAACTAACTAAATTTGACACCTGTCAATCACAAGTACCCTAAACTAAATATATACGTAAAACTTACGATGATTAGGACTTTGATGAGTTTGGCCGTTAACACTGTATACTCCTCAACTAACTCTGCCAAGTAGAAAAGTCCGGCAGCTGCAAATAAAGCAAAACGTCATTACGATGAAATATCATACAATTACTTACTTCTCTAAGCTGAATACAATGATTTGTCGACCTTAGAAGGCAATATTTTCCTAGCGCAATCATTTTGTTTAAAGTTTTGTTTATATAACAGAGAATAGAATACAGTGAAACTTGTATATAATGACCTGCCTAGGGTCACAAGAAAAGGTGTCTTTATAGTGAGGTGGTTTTATAAATAGAGGTTGATTTGTACATAAATGGTACAATTGAGAACAGCAAAAAACGGTCTGTTTGACCAAGTTGTCTTTATACACAGGTGGTCACTAAAGTAGGTTTTACTGTAGTTCACAAATTCAAAGTTTCTAGACTTTCCATATCACTTGGTTACAAACTTTATACACCAGGTCAGCTTAAAGCAAAAATACAAAAATTAAAACAAGACGTCCACCGACACTCATCTGAACAAAACTGACTACAACAGACAACTTCTGATCAGACAAGAGGCCCTATTATGGGCCTTAATGGTCACATTTTTGCTTCTTTCACTTTTTCTCTATCTATCATACATCTCAAGATAATGTAAAAAAAAATCCATAAACATGAAAAATCCACATAAAATGGGAAATAATTCCCATAAGGGGTGACCTGACAATTTTGGCCATATTGACTTTTTTGTAGATCTTTGTGTGCTGAACATTTTTGCTTGTTTCACTTTCTCTCTATCTATTATACTTTTCAAGACAATGTCAAAAAACATCCAAAAACATGAAAAATCCATGAAGAAGGGCAAATCACTCACATACGGGTCTACTGGCAATTCCCACCAAAATAAAATAAAAATGACATGGACATGGTGTGAGTTGTCATTGATACGAGGTTGTCCTGGACACAATGTGAGTTATCATTGAAATGAGTCAAGATGTCTTGGACATGGTGTGAGTTGTCACTGATATACGGTTTTGATTTGATTTGATTTTTGTTTTATGCATACTCAACAATCTTTCAGTCATATGATGGCGTCCAGTTTTTATAGGTGGAGGAGAAACCCCGATTACCCGGGTAAAGACCACCGACCTTCCGCAAGAAAACTGGCAAACTTTCCCACATAATTCGAAATGACCCTAGCGGGATTCGAACCAGAGGTGAGAGGCCTTGTGATTTAAAGCGCAATGCTCTAACCACTTGGCCACGGAGGCCCCCCTGATATACGGCAAGTCATTTGAGTTGTCATTGAATACTGATATGAGGTGAGTCATCCTGGACATAACGTGAGGTGTTGTTAATATGAAACAAGTCATCCTTGACATGGTGTGAGTTGTCAATCATAGATGTCCTGGACACAATGTAAGTACTCAATGATATGAGGAAAAATGTCTTGGACACGGTGCGAGTTATCATCGATATGAAGCAAGGTGTCACTGAGATGGTGTGATTTGTCATTGATATGAGGCGCGATGTCCTGGACACAGTTTAAGTTGTCAATCATCAATGATATTCAGAGACAAGATGTCCTGGACATGGTGAGAGTTGTAATTGATATGCATTAGGCAAAATGTTCTGGACATGCTGTGAGTTATCATTGATATGAGCCAAGATGTCTTGGACACATTGTGAGTTGTCAAAGATATGAGGCAAGATGTCCTGGACACAGTGAGTTGTCAATTATCAATGATATTCAGAGACAAGATGTCCTGGACATGGTGTGAGTTGTAATTGATATGCATGAGGCATGATGTTGTGGACATAGTGTGAGTTATCGTTAATATGAGTCAAGATGACCTGGACATGCTGTGAGTTATCATTGATATGAAGCAAGATGACCTGGACACAGTGTAAGTTGTCAATGATATGAGGCAAGATGTCCTGGACACAGTGTGAGTTGTCAATGATATGAGGCAAGGTGTCTTGGACACAGTGAGTTGTCAATGATATGAGGCAAGGTGTCTTGGACAGAATGTGAGTTGTCATTGAATTAAGGTAAGTGATGCTGGACAAAACTTGATTTGTTTTTAATATGAAGCGAGTCACCTTGGACATTGGGTGATTTGCCCATTGATATAAGGTAAAGAACATCATGGATGTGAGGGCAGTCGTCTTTAACAATGAGACAAGTTGTCTTGGTCTTGCAGAGAAATACTTTTGATAAGAGACAAGTAGTACATGACATAGGGCGACTTGTTGTTTACATAATGCAAGTTATCTTGATACTGATGCCGTGATGTCTGGTGTTGATCAGGAAATTGAAAGTCTGGCGACCATGATTGAAATCTCATCTCTGGAAAAGGAAAGGGGACCCATGTTAAAAGTCGGGATCTTCTTGCTGGAAATCTTATAACACTATATATGATTTACATCCTGTATGCACAACCGATGTAAAATAAGTATCTAATTTATTTACGTTGGGAGAATAATTCAGAATAGAAGGGGAATGGTACGTGTTGTGCTTAATTTAACAATTTCATCTTGGAAGCTGAATTCCAAAGGTCAGCACTATTTGTAACACTAAGAAAACACGACATTGCAGTCAACATAAAGCAAGTTTTACCTATTGATAAAGTGATGGTGAGAATCTGTATCACAAGAGCTAACCAGCTAATTAAGTACATAAACCACATTTTGCTTTCGTACGATTCCACCGGAAATAAAGGTAATGATAAAAGGTTTAGAAACGCCAAACCCGACGTTGCATAGCTGCAAGAAAACTGGTGAAGTCCTTCTACATAAAATTATATCACCGAGTATGGGAATTAGACGCACACGATAATTAATGATAACACAAATGTATCTTAAATTCTTTAATTATAAAACTACAAACAAATTTCCATTTTGCCTTTTTACTAAGAACTTATTTATTTATTTATTATACAGATAATTGAAATTATGGCAGTTTGTAATGTTAGATTTAATAATTTGTAAATTGTAGCGTGTTTACCCTAAATTGATTAGTTATAAAGCGGCCCATTCCCACAATACAAATAAAAGCGATATTCTTACCACCCATGTAAGAATGGTGCAAAAGAGGCCTCAAGGGATATGATTTCTTTGATTTTTCCCCAGTTATTCATCATGATGCATTCATGATTTATTTCATATTTATTAAGAAAGTTGAAGGGACTGAATATTTATTCCAAAAGTGAGGTGGTCTTTATGCTATGTTCCACTGTATTTGTAATATACCAACTCATTTCAGATGAGCAATGTGGCCCAAATGGGCCTCTTGTTTTAATTCAGAATATATATTTTTTAACAACACCCATAATTATTGTTTTCAGTGAATACAAACATTATATACTAGAAAAAAAACAACAACAGAATTTTGTGAACTTACTGACAGATCACCTTGTAAGTTGAAGTCATATATGTGTATATAAGAGTTATCTCCCTTTACCCAGTCGTTTGGTCAAAACGGCCCCAATGCAAAAACAGCCACAGTTAAAATGACCCCACTTTTACATAGTGTAAAAGGGGAAAACATATACATCTATTCTTTGAGTTGAATTTTTCTTTGCAGAAAAAAATTAATGATAATAAAAGTCAATATAATACATAGGCGTTGGAACCGGGAGAGGGTAGGGGGGGCACTTTTTTGGAAAAGTTAGACATAGGTGTTGAAAATTGGGGCTTAGCCCCCAGACGTTTCTGGCGTATGTGTGTGTTTTATGTTGATTTAGCCCCCACTTTCAATTTGCTTCCAACGCCTGTGTAATAATTATGGAAAATAACAGGTTTATTATTGTAAATATAAATCTTTTTTAATTATCTTTTCAACCGTGGTCCGTGTATTCCAAGATTGAGAATCGATCGCAAACTTTTTGAAATGTTGACAAATTGTAGAAATACAATGACTGATGGTCTCTTCCCTGGTATTTTGCAACCAGATTCTCTCCCCTGCAGTTAAAAACTGGCCACCACATTATAATGAAAAAATTGCTGAGTGTGAGACCAATAAAACAAAAATAAATCATTTCAATGTAGTGATATTTTCTATATCTCACTAATGGTATAATCTGTATTTATATAAAATGATATGACTTGTATCTCACTCTAATGATATATATGATCCGTATCTCACTATTGATATATCCTGTATCTCACTAAAATGATATAATCTGTATATCACTATAATGATATAATCTGTATCTCACTGTAATGATATAATCTATATGTCACTGTAATGACATACTCTTTCTCTTTATAATGATATAATATATATCTCACTATAATGATATAATCTATATCTCATTGTAATGGGATAATCTATATCTCACTATAATGCTATAACCTATATCTCACTATACTGACATATTCTTTCTCACTATAAAGATATAATCTATATCTCACTATAATGATATAATCTGCATCTCATTGTAATATGATCTATATCTCACTGTAATGACATACTCTTTATCACTATAATGATATCATCTGTATTTTACTGTAATGATAAAATTTGTATCTCACTATAATGATATAATCTTTATTTTCACTGTAGTGATATAATCTATATCTCACTTTAATAAAATAATCTTTCTCACTATAATGTAATAATTTTTATCACTATAATGTGTGGTATAACCAGTACTTCTTTGTTATGACCATTAATAGAAGCAGGAACAATTATAGTATTGCCAGTTTAACAGTATTATTTTGAAAGTCCAAAGAACCTAACATGTTGTATCTAAATATGAATATGCCGCTCCTGAGCTAACCCCCTCTCGGCAACCTGACAGCGTGACACTCCTCTCCTTCCTAACTGTGTATAAGTCAGCTACATCTATTACACTGGATCTGTATCTCACTATAATGATATAATCTGTATATCACTATAATGATATAATCTGTATCTCACTTTAATGATATAATTTGTATCTCACTTTATTGATACAATTTGTATCTTACTATAATGCTATAATCAATATCTAACAATAATGATATAAGGTGTATCTCACTGTAATGATATAATCTGTATCTTACTATAATGATATAATCTGTATCCGAGTTTAATGATATGATATAATCTGTATCTCACTATAATGTTATAATTTGTATCTCACTATAATGATCAAATCTATCTCACTCTAATGATATAATCTTCATCTCACTGTAATGGTATGAGTATATCATTGATATATCATGTTTTATGAATACATTCAGTTTTGTTGTCTGTCATGTTGCTTAGTTGAGAAGCGAGGCCCCTAAGGGGGACTTGATCTAATGCGACGCTGGTCTATAGAGATACATACAAACTTTTTTTTATTCAAGAAGCAATCTACAAGGTTATGTCATATAATACAGATATGTTTCTTGTTATGTGCCTTCATTATGTTACACCAGATATTACAGATATGTTAATTGTTATGTGCCTTCATTATGTTACACCAGATATTACAGATATGTTGATTGTTATGTGCCTTCATTATGTTACACCAGATATTACAGATATGTTGATTGTTATGTGCCTTCATTATGTTACACCAGATATTACAGATATGTTGATTGTATTGTGCCTTCATTATGTTACACCAGATATTACAGATATGTTGATTGTTATGTGCCTTCATTATGTTACACCAGATATTACAGATATGTTGATTGTATTGTGCCATCATTATGTTACACCAGATATTACAGATATGTTTCATGTTATGTGCCTTCATTATGTTACACCAGATATTACAGATATGTTGATTGTTTTGTGCCTTCATTATGTTACACCAGATATTACAGATATGTTGATTGTTATGTGCCTTCATTATGTTACACCAGATATTACAGATATGTTGATTGTTATGTGCCTTCATTATGTTACACCAGATATTACAGATATGTTGATTGTTATGTGCCTTCATTATGTTACACCAGATATTACAGATATGTTGATTGTATTGTGCCATCATTATGTTACACCAGATATTACAGATATGTTTCATGTTATGTGCCTTCATTATGTTACACCAGATATTACAGATATGTTGATTGTTATGTGCCTAATTATGTTACACCAGATATTACAGATATGTTGATTGTTATGTGCCTTCATTATGTTACACCAGATATTACAGATATGTTGATTGTTATGTGCCTTCATTATGTTACACCAGATATTACAGATATGTTGATTGTTTTGTGCCTTCATTATGTTACACCAGATATTACAGATATGTTGATTGTTTTGTGCCTTCATTATGTTACACCAGATATTCAGATATGTTGATTGTTATGTGCCTTTATTATGTTACACCAGATATTACAGATACGTTTCATGTTATGTGCCTTCATTATGTTACACCAGATATTACAGATATGTTGATTGTTTTGTGCCTTCATTATGTTACACCAGATATTCAGATATGTTGATTGTTATGTGCCTTCATTATGTTACACCAGATATTACAGATACGTTTCATGTTATGTGCCTTCATTATGTTACACCAGATATTACAGATATGTTGATTGTTTTGTGCCTTCATTATGTTACACCAGATATTACAGATATGTTGATTGTTATGTGCCTTCATTATGTTACACCAGATATTACAGATATGTTGATTGTTATGTGCCTTCATTATGTTACACCAGATATTACAGATACGTTTCATGTTATGTGCCTTCATTATGTTATACCTGATATTACAGATATGTTTCATGTTATGTGCCTTCATTATGTTACACCAGATATTACAGATATGTTTCATGTTATGTGCCTTCATTATGTTACACCAGATATTACAGATATGTTGATTGTTTTGTGCCTTTATTATGTTACACCAGATATTACAGATACGTTTCATGTTATGTGCCTTCATTATGTTACACCAGATATTACAGATATGTTGATTGTTTTGTGCCTTCATTATGTTACACCAGATATTACAGATATGTTGATTGTTTTGTGCTTGCATTATGTTGTTACTGTCATGCCCATATTATCATCTAGATATTGCAAAAAGGGGGATAACTGACAAATGTTCCGCATTAATGCATAGGCAATTTTGAATATTTTATTTAGATATAGATCAAAGGAGGTAGAGGTATGTAAGGTAAAAATGGTTTAGTATTAGTTATCAGTGTTCAATACTGCTTTGCACATTTTTCATGCTTTTAATAGAAAAATGATTGAAATTGTAACTGATTTGTATATTTTTTGTTGTCATGTTTCATATTAGATAACAAAAGAGATAGCCTCAAATCAACATCAACAGAACTTGTAGTTATTTTCTATTATGTCCGATCCATCAGTGCGTATAACGCGTAGCTGGTGGTCTATATAGCATGGGTCATTAGTTCTGTGAAATAAAGTAGGAGTATTGATCTTCGAATCTAATCTTCACCCAGACAAAGAGAAAAGTCAAAACACATTCATTTTCGAAAATACAATTACTACTAATAAAAGTCACATGACGGTAATTTAACTGCTTTTTGATGACTTCGTCCAAAAGTAAAGTAATGATGCCGATCTTTGATAGACAACTGCAAAATCCATTTTACGTAGAGTCTGAATGTCATAAGCTTCTTATCAAACTAATTTCACCAAATTTTCATCCGCTGTTGTGAAATGCACCATACATGATTACATTTGATTTATGAGAAAGATTTACCATGTATCTTAAACTCCTGAATTTAGTCCATTCTCTCTGAATTGCATAGCTTTTTAGATAAAAAAGTTTGGAACAGCTTCAGTTTTGAAAACTAATCAAAATTTAAGACTTGCAGTTCTGAGTTCTAATAAATCTGTTTTAAGTTTTTGAAAATGAGAGTTTTATGGTGTGTGTTTGTGATCAATCATTCCATTTATTTCTTAAGACTGTGTGATAACATTTATTAAATTTTGGAGTTTATGATTTGACATATTCAAGATATATTAGATTGATAAACTTTTATTGTAGAAATTTTATTTTTGCCAATAGATAAAAGTATTTGCTACCCTTTCACAACAGACTAGCAACATTGTCATGTGACATTTCATTTAAATATTTGTCTGTTTTGAATACGTGTGTTTGACAATATAATTTCTGTTTTGTATAGACAGTTATAGATAGTGTCATAAATATAGACAGTTATAGACAGTGTCATGAATGTAGACATAATTGACAGCTATAGACAGAGTGTCATGAATGTAGATATAATGGATAGCTATAGACAGAGTGTCATGAATGTAGATATAATGGATAGCTATAGACAGAGTGTCATGAATGTAGATATAATGGATAGCTATAGACAGTGTGTCATGAATGTAGACATAATGGACAGCTATAGACAGAGTGTCATGAATGTAGACATAATTGACAGCTATAGACAGAGTGTCATGAATGTAGATATAATGGATAGCTATAGACAGAGTGTCATGAATGTAGACATAATGGACAGCTATAGACAGAGTGTCATGAATGTAGACATAATGGATAGCTATAGATGAAGTGTCATGAATGTGGACATAATAGACAGTTATAGACATTGTCATGAATGTAGACATAATTGACAGCTATAGATGAAGTGTCATGAATGTAGACATAATTGACAGCTATAGACAGTGTCATGAATGTAGACATGATAGACAGTTATTGATAGAGTGTTGTGAATTAAGACATAATAGACAGCTATAGATAGATGATTTTTGATATTGATTATTGTTTTATGCCACTCTCAACAATTTTTCAGTTATATGGTGATGTCCAGTTTTTAATGGTGGAGGAGAGAACCTTATATATATATATTAGTGGCAGACTCAGATATTTATTTTCCTTAGGAGGTATATTATCATATATCTGGAAAAATGTTTAATCTTAAAAGTTCTGTGGGTCATTCTATAGCTTCGGGCACTTCATAAGGAAGAACCTTTTTGTCTTATCTAAAATATCACATTGGTTGCTTTATCAAAATGAAAGATTGAGCGGGCGTAAGTCGATCAAAAGCCAATTCTAGAAGATTCGGTAATCTGCTCCCAATAATATTTACTGAATTCAGCCAAATCTAAATGGGTTTGATATCCTGGTACGCTACATTGATCCAACAATGTATCGTTTTACTCAATGTTTTAATATAACTATATGTACATTAAGTGTAATTGGCGACAATTTCTCAGTTTAACCAGCAATTAAGCTTAACATATCTCTAAACGGTATTAAAGACAAAATTATCTTAAAACTAATGTAAATTATCATACTGAAAACAATTACATGTATATATCTCCCAGTTATAAAAGACAAACAACTCCCACTGGATTTAGCAAACCAAGTGACACGTATAAAGACACTTATTGTTGTGTAAACACGTATCTAACGAGGATAGACAGTGGGTCAAATCAGTTCAACGTTCATTAAATTTCTAAATGTTTCAAAAATGAAAAATACAAAGTGATTTTTAAATTATGTTCAAGTAACTGAGTACCAATTTTAGTATTTGATAATCAGACCATATGATAAGTACTCTGTTACTTGTTGAAAACCCTAATATATATATATATATATATATATATATATATATATATATATATATATATATATATATAATATATATATATATCAGAAGATGTATTATGAGTTGTCTCCCTTTTCCTGCAACCTGATTGCTGAGCATGAGGATTAGAAGGAAATGATGGGATGTTTAATTAGAGTGGTGATATATAAGGAGTTTGAAATATTCCATACTGAGATTTTAAAATAATCTATGCATGCCATGTAGGCCTATCAATCAAGAAATGTTGCGTGTATTCCTGTAGTATGTATGTATACATAAAACATGTACAAATAAATCATTTCTATACTCTTTACAAGTTTCATATAGTTGCAACAGCTCAAACATTGCATTTTAATAGTCTTTTAAATCACAAACAACAAATTTTTCCGTTATATGGTGGTGGTCAGTTTTTAATGGTGGAGGAGAGAACCCGGTTACAATGTACCCAGGAAGAGACCACCTGCCTTCTCACAAAAATCATCTTAGGTTCCAGTGGAGCCTGAACTTGTGCAAACCAGAAGTGAGAGACTTCATTGTTCAATGTATCTTTTACGTTTCATAGATATCGTATATAATTTGATGTATCCTTTACGTTTCATAGATATCGTATATAATTTGATGTATCATTTATGTTTTATAGATATCGTATATAATTTGATGTATCCTTTACGTTTTATAGATATATCCTTTACGTTTCATAGATATCATATATAATTTGATGTATCCTTTATGTTTCATAGATATCATATATAATTTGATGTATCCTTTACATTTTATAGATATATCCTTTACATTTTATAGATATCGTATATAATTTGATGTATCATTTATCTTTCATAGATATTGTATATAATTTGATGTATCCTTTATGTTTCATAGATATCATATATAATTTGATGTATCCTTTACATTTTATAGATATATCCTTTACATTTTATAGATATCGTATATAATTTGATGTATCATTTATCTTTCATAGATATCGTATATAATTTGATGTATCCTTGACATTTTATAGATATCGTATATAATTTGATGTATCCTTTATGTTTCATAGATATCATATATAATTTGATGTATCCTTTACATTTTATAGATATATCCTTTACATTTTATAGATATCGTATATAATTTGATGTATCATTTATCTTTCATAGATATCGTATATAATTTGATGTATCCTTTACATTTTATAGATATCGTATATAATTTGATGTATCCTTTACATTTTATGGATATCGTATATAATTTGATGTATCATTTATCTTTCATAGATATTGTATATAATTTGATGTATCCTTTATCTTTTATAGATATCGTATATAATTTGATGTATCATTTATCTTTCATAGATATTGTATATAATTTGATGTATCCTTTATGTTTTATAGATATTGTATATAATTTGATGTATCCTTTACATTTTATAGATATATCCTTTACGGTTTATAGATATCATATATAATTTGATGTATCTTTTACATTTTATAAATATTATACTTAATTTCATTCTTTAACTTTTGCATTAAGTGTTATATGAAACTATTTATTTTAAATTCTGTCACGTTAATTACATCTTACGGCCGAAATAACAAAAGTTGTTTTTATCCACAAAAATATACAAATTATATACTTTTGATGAAATATTTATCAATAATAAAATTCATTTAAAAGGTTCTTTGATAACTTTATCTTATTCTAAGAAACAGATATGAGCATTTCCAATTAATTAGTCATTTAAGCTAACTGAAAACAAATGTCATTATACATGTAGGCAAACAAAACTTACTAGCCTGTATTGATAATGTTAGATAAGTTTTTTTTTTATTTGGTTTTCTGACATATATATATATATATAGTGAAGCTTATATATAAAGACCCTCTTAAGGACACAAGAAAAACTATATTGCTTGGATTGTTAAGAATTTGTGTTAATGTATACAAAAGTATGTTTCCAAGTAACAGAAGGTTTCAAGTTCAAGCCTTAGACCTTAACACTGGACTATTCCCTGGGCATTGTAGATCATCTATATTGCATTGGTAAAGTATGTTCCACAGAAACAGAAGGTTTCAAGTTCAAGTTCTGACCTGCCTTTCACATTAAGAGTCTGGACTATTCCCTGAGCACTGCTAATCATCTACATGTATATTACACTGGTAAAGTATGTTTTCAAGTAACAGAAGGTTTTGAGTCCAAGTCCTGGCCTTCCAAACCTTAACAGTCTGGACTACTCCTTCATCTGTCCCCAAAATAAATATTGTAAATCATTGATCTTTTGATGAAACTTGAAATCTGTGTTATATGTGACATTGCTGTTATAACAAAATATATTAGGAAAACAGGTTAACCTAAATGAGGTATGTCATTCATGAAGATATTTCAAAGTTTCGTAACTCTGGGAAATATTCCTGTAAAAGGTAAGGTGCAAAATGTCATTGATATAGAACAACATAATTAATTATTCCATGAAATCCAAAATGTTACAAACACAGAAACAGATAAAGAGACCACAATATTGTACCCCCTGGTCTTTTATCTTGGGAAATAAAAACTGTCACTCCATTTACACCTGTCTGCAGGCCAGGTTTGAATAATGGCAGTTCAACTGTGGCTCGTTATATCGTCTACATGGGAAAATATGCCAAACAACAATTGAAGTAAACCCATACTGTAAATTTTTGGCAAGTGACATTTTGAGTATGCTTGGCACAGATTATCTTTTGATGTTATTTTAGTGTATATTTTCTGGTCTTTCAGCCATTGGCATAATTTCTCTCAGTGCATGCATGTATAAGCTGGGTTTTCATCCAGATCTTGGCGCTAATACCGTCTACACAGAGATATCAAACTTAATATTGTATACTTATAGACATTAAACCCAGCCAAGGAGAATTTCTATGACCTTTTTGTTTTATTTACAAACTTTTAAATTGGCACATGAACCTGGATATATTTTAATATGTAAACAGAAATATATGTATTGAGTTTTGTACAACGTAAATTTGGATATTTTGGCATTGCTAAAATTTGGCCACTTTGGTCATAAAATGGTTATTTTTTGGTCAGTTAAAGTTTGGCCATTCATGTTTATATCATGTTTAAATTTGGCCTACTATATCAGATCTTGGTCTTGTCATGTCAAACATTCCAGGTGTTTGAAATATCAGAGTATTAAAAAGTGTCGGTAGAATAAGTAGATGTGATGCATCACATGGTACTTAATTAAGATTAACATCCACAGAGTGTTATTTTCAGAAGATAACTTTGTTTGTTGATATATAAAACACAAATATTTTCAAAAAGTATGGGTAGAAACATTGTATACATATTTCGTTCCGTTTAATTTTGGGCATTTTAAGAGCTTGACCAAATTGGCCAAAATATCTCAATATCTCAATGTGCAGGTTCTTAACATGATGTATAATGTGTAATCTGTTAGTTAAGTCTGTAAACTGTCATGACAAGTTCTACTTGTGATATATAATGTTTAATCTGTTAGTTAAGTCTGTAATCTGTCATGACAAGTTCTACTTGGGATATATAATGCGTAATCTGTTAGCTAAGTCTGTAAACTGTCATTACAAGTTCTACTTGGGATATATAATGCGTAATCTGTTAGTTAAGTCTGTAATCTGTCATGACAAGTTCTACTTGGGATATATAATGCGTAATCTGTTAGCTAAGTCTGTAAACTGTCATGACAAGTTCTACTTGGGATATATAATGCGTAATCTGTTAGTTAAGTCTGTAATCTGTCATGACAAGTTCTACTTGGGATATATAATGTGTAATCTGTTAGTTAAGTCTGTAATCTGTCATGACAGGTTCTACTTGGGATATATAATGTGTAATCTGTTAGTTAAGTCTGTAATCTGTCATGACAGGTTCTACTTGGGATATATAATGTGTAATCTGTTAGTTAAGTCTGTAATCTGTCATGACAAGTTCTACTTGGGATATATAATGTGTAATCTGTTAGTTAAGTCTGTAATCTGTCATGACAAGTTCTAATTGGGATATATAATGTGTAATCTGTTAGTTAAGTCTGTAATCTGTCATGACAAGTTCTAATTGGGATATAATGCATAATCTGTTAGTTAAGTCTGTAATCTGTCATGACAAGTTCTACTTGGGATATATAATGCGTAATCTGTTAGTTAAGTCTGTAATCTGTCATGACAAGTTCTACTTGGGATATATAATGCGTAATCTGTTAGTTAAGTCTGTAATCTGTCATGACAAGTTCTACTTGGGATATATAATGCGTAATCTGTTAGTTAAGTCTGTAATCTGTCATGACAAGTTCTACTTGGGATATATAATGCGTAATCTGTTAGTTAAGTCTGTAATCTGTCATGACAAGTTCTAATTGGGATATATAATGCGTAATCTGTTAGTTAAGTCTGTAATCTGTCATGACAAGTTCTACTTGGGATATCTAATGTGTAATCTGTTAGTTAAGTCTGTAATCTGTCATGACAAGTTCTACTTGGGATATCTAATGTGTAATCTGTTAGTTAAGTCTGTAATCTGTCATGACAAGTTCTACTTGGGATATCTAATGTGTAATCTGTTAGTTAAGTCTGTAATCTGTCATGACAAGTTCTACTTGGGATATCTAATGTGTAATCTGTTAGTTAAGTCTGTAATCTGTCATGACAAGTTCTACTTGGGAATCTAATGTGTAATCTGTTAGTTAAGTCTGTAATCTGTCATGACAAGTTCTACTTGGGATATCTAATGTGTAATCTGTTAGTTAAGTCTGTAATCTGTCATGACAAGTTCTACTTGGGATATATAATGCGTAATCTGTTAGTTAAGTCTGTAATCTGTCATGACAAGTTCTACTTGGGATATATAATGCGTAATCTGTTAGTTAAGTCTGTAATCTGTCATGACAGGTTCTACTTGGGATATATAATGCGTAATCTGTTAGTTAAGTCTGTAATCTGTCATGACAAGTTCTACTTGGGATATATAATGTGTAATCTGTTAGTTAAGTCTGTAATCTGTCATGACAAGTTCTACTTGGGATATATAATGTGTAATCTGTTAGTTAAGTCTGTAATCTGTCATGACAAGTTCTACTTGGGATATATAATGCGTAATCTGTTAGTTAAGTCTGTAATCTGTCATGACAAGTTCTACTTGGGATATATAATGCGTAATCTGTTAGTTAAGTCTGTAATCTGTCATGACAAGTTCTACTTGGGATATATAATGCGTAATCTGTTAGTTAAGTCTGTAATCTGTCATGACAAGTTCTACTTGGGATATATAATGCGTAATCTGTTAGTTAAGTCTGTAATCTGTCATGACAAGTTCTACTTGGGATATATAATGCGTAATCTGTTAGTTAAGTCTGTAATCTGTCATGACAAGTTCTACTTGGGATATATAATGCGTAATCTGTTAGTTAAGTCTGTAATCTGTCATGACAAGTTCTACTTGGGATATATAATGCGTAATCTGTTAGTTAAGTCTGTAATCTGTCATGACAAGTTCTACTTGGGGATATATAATGCGTAATCTGTTAGTTAAGTCTGTAATCTGTCATGACAAGTTCTACTTGGGATATATAATGCGTAATCTGTTAGCTAAGTCTGTAAACTGTCATGACAAGTTCTACTTGGGATATATAATGCGTAATCTGTTAGCTAAGTCTGTAATCTGTCATGACAAGTTCTACTTGGGATATATAATGCGTAATCTGTTAGTTAAGTCTGTAATCTGTCATGACAAGTTCTAATTGGGATATATAATGTTTAATCTGTTAGTTAAGTCTGTAATCTGTCATGACAAGTTCTAATTGGGATATATAATGTGTAATCTGTTAGTTAAGTCTGTAATCTGTCATGACAAGTTCTAATTGGGATATATAATGTGTAATCTGTTGGTTAAGTCTGTAATCTGTCATGACAAGTTCTAATTGGGATATATAATGCGTAATCTGTTAGTTAAGTCTGTAATCTGTCATGACAAGTTCTAATTGGGATATATAATGCGTAATCTATTAGTTAAGTCTGTAATCTGCCATGACAAGTTCTACTTGGGATATCTAATGTGTAATCTGTTAATTAAGTCTGTAATCTGTCATGACAAGTTCTACTTGGGATATATAATGTGTAATCTGTTAGTTAAGTCTGTAATCTGTCATGACAAGTTCTACTTGGGATATATAATGCGTAATCTGTTATAAGTCTGTAATCTGTCATGACAAGTTCTACTTGGGATATATAATGCGTAATCTGTTAGTTAAGTCTGTAATCTGTCATGACAGGTTCTACTTGGGATATATAATGTGTAATCTGTTAGTTAAGTCTGTAATCTGTCATGACAAGTTCTACTTGGGATATATAATGTGTAATCTGTTAGTTAAGTCTGTAATCTGTCATGACAAGTTCTACTTGGGATATATAATGTGTAATCTGTTAGTTAAGTCTGTAATCTGTCATGACAAGTTCTAATTGGGATATATAATGCGTAATCTGTTAGTTAAGTCTGTAATCTGTCATGACAAGTTCTACTTGGGATATATAATGCGTAATCTGTTAGTTAAGTCTGTAATCTGTCATGACAAGTTTCTACTTGGGATATATAATGCGTAATCTGTTAGTTAAGTCTGTAATCTGTCATGACAAATTCTACTTGGGATATATAATGCGTAATCTGTTAGTTAAGTCTGTAATCTGTCATGACAAGTTCTAATTGGGATATATAATGCGTAATCTGTTAGTTAAGTCTGTAATCTGTCATGACAAGTTCTACTTGGGATATATAATGCGTAATCTGTTAGTTAAGTCTGTAATCTGTCATGACAAGTTCTACTTGGGATATATAATGCGTAATCTGTTAGTTAAGTCTGTAATCTGTCATGACAAGTTCTGTGGGATATATAATGCGTAATCTGTAGTTAAGTCTGTAATCTGTCATGACAAGTTCTACTTGGGATATATAATGCGTAATCTGTTAGCTAAGTCTGTAATCTGTCATGACAAGGTTGGATATATAATGCGTAATCTGTTAGTTAAGTCTGTAATCTGTCATGACAAGTTCTAATTGGGATATATAATGTTTAATCGAAGTCTGTAATCTGTCATGACAAGTTTAAATTGGGATATATAATGTGTAATCTGTTAGTTAAGTCTGTAATCTGTCATGACAAGTTCTACTTGGGATATATAATGTGTAACTGTTAGTTAAGTCTGTAATCTGTTTGACAAGTTCTACTTGGGATATATAATGTGTAATCTGTTGGTTAAGTCTGTAATCTGTCATGACAAGTTCTAATTGGGATATATAATGCGTAATCTGTTAGTTAAGTCTGTAATCTGTCATGACAAGTTCTAATTGGGATATATAATGCGTAATCTATTAGTTAAGTCTGTAATCTGCCATGACAAGTTCTACTTGGGATATATAATGCGTAATCTGTTAGTTAAGTCTGTAATCTGTCATGACAAGTTCTAATTGGGATATATAATGCGTAATCTGTTAGTTAAGTCTGTAATCTGTCATGACAAGTTCTAATTGGGATATATAATGCGATATCTGTTAGTTAAGTCTGTAATCTGTCATGACAAGTTCTACTTGGGGTATATAATGCGTAATCTGTTAGTTAAGTCTGTAATCTGTCATGACAAGTTCTACTTGGGATATATAATGCGTAATCTGTTAGCTAAGTCTGTAAACTGTCATGACAAGTTCTACTTGGGATATATAATGCGTAATCTGTTAGTTTAGTCTGTAATCTGTCATGACAAGTTCTACTTGGGATTTATAATGCGTAATCTGTAAGCTAAGTCTGTAATCTGTCATGACAAGTTCTACTTGGGATTTATAATGTGTAATCTGTTAGTTAAGTCTGTAACCTGTCATGACAAGTTCTACTTGGGATATATAATGCGTAATCTGTTAGTTAAGTCTGTAATCTGTCATGACAAGTTCTACTTGGGATATATAATGCGTAATCTGTTAGTTAAGTCTGTAATTTGTCATGACAAGTTCTACTTGGGATATTTAATAGGTAATCTATTAGTTAAGTCTGTAATCTGTCATAATAGGTTCTACTTGGGATATATAATGTGTAATCTGTTAGTTAAGTCTGTAATCAGGCATGACAAGTACTACTTAGAATATTTTGTGTGTAATCTGTTAGTTAAGTCTGTAATTTGTCATAACAGGTTCTACTTAGGATAAACATGTATAGTGTCATCTGTTAGCTAAGTCTGTAATCTGTCATAACAGGTTCTACGTAGGATATATATTGTGTAATCTGTTAGCTAAGTCGTGAAAGGTTATACTTAGAATATATAGTGTGTAATTTGTTATTTAAGTCTGTAATCTGTCATGAAAGGTTATACTTAGAATATATAGTGTGTAATCTGTTAGCTAAGTCTGTAATCTGTCATAACAGGTTCTACGTAGGATATATATTGTGTAATCTGTTAGCTAAGTCTGTAATCTGTCATGAAAGGTTATACTTAGAATATATAGTGTGTAGTCTGTTAATCTAGCGAACTAGAATTTAAAGATACAACAGAATCAAGCACACACGCTTCATACTTAGACATTTTACTTAATATAAACACAGACGGGAAATTAGCAACTAAGCTATACGATAAACGCGACGATTTCGGCTTTCCCATCGTAAATTTTCCACAATTAAGTAGTAATATCCCTCAGTCACCCGCATATGGAGTTTATATTTCACAAATGATCCAATATGAAAGGGCGTGTACAACATATGAAGATTTCATATACAGAGGTAAACTACTCACTGACAAATTATTGACACAGTGATATCGAAAACTGCGTTTAATGTCAACTGTCCGCAAATTTTGCGGTCGGTATAAGTCTTGTTTGCGACTACTCTGTTTCACTAAGTGAAATGTTGAGTTGCCTTTTTGTTGGCGGTTGTTGAGACGTCTGTACCAATTGTGACGAGGATACACTCCTCACGTGTTTCATTGGACTTGACTGTGGACTCACGGCGGGTGTGACCAGTCGACAGGGGATGCTTACTCCTCCATGGCACCTGATCCCACCTCTTGGTTTCCAGAGGTCTGTGTTTGTCCATTTTTACCGGATTTGTATCTATGTCCTGGACATTCTATTGATTTATACTTTGGTATCTGAAATTTTTTATATTGTAGTCTGTAATCAGTCATGACAAGTTCTACTTAGAATATATAGTGTGTAATCCGTTAGCTAAGTCTGTAATCTGTCATGACAAGTTCTACTTAGAATATATAGTGTGTAATCTGTTAGTTAAGTCTGTAATCTGTCATGAAAGGTTATACTCAGAATATATAGTGTCTAATCTGTTAGTTAAGTCTGTAATCTGTCATGAAAAGTTCTACTTAGAATATATAGTGTGTAATCTGTTAGTTAAGTCTGTAATCTGTCATGACAAGTTCTACTTAGAATATATAGTGTGTAATCTGTTAGTTAAGTCTGTAATCTGTCATGAAAGGTTATACTCAGAATATATAGTGTGTAATCTGTTAGTTAAGTCTGTAATCTGTCATGAAAAGTTCTACTTAGAATATATAGTGTGTAATCTGTTAGTTAAGTCTGTAATCTGTTATGACAAGTTCTACTTGGGATTTATAATGTGTAATTTGTTAGTTAAGTCTGTAATCTGTCATGACAAGTTCTACTAAGAATATATAGTGTGTAATCTGTTAGTTAAGTCTGTAATCTGTCATGACAAGTTCTACTTAGAATATATAGTGTGTAATCTGTAAATCGTCATAACAGGTACTACTTTGGATATATATTGTGGAACAAGTCAGCAAAATATACTCGTTCTGCATAAAATCTGTTGGCAGCATGTTTAAGTTGTTGTGATAGACCTTAAGGAAAGAGAAAGCCCTTCAGAGATCCACCATTTAAACATTGTTGGTAATATTACTTGTTCTAAAAAAGTGGCTTATGAGGTGGCTCTCCAAACTGATTCTTTTGTGCCACAGTATTGACTGTAGAAGTGAATTTCACCAAGCCCCAAAGTTTAGGCTTAGTTTATACTCACTATACACGTATAAACAACCACTTTCACTGTATACCTCACATCACCATTATCAACATGATTATTTTTGTGGATTTTTTATTTTGCAGCAGGTAAATTCTATTATTCCAACCCCATAATTTACTTGTAAGCTAAAGAACAGTTTCTCTTTATTTTCTATTTGTTGTCACAAGGGACAAAAGATCTTTGACATTTGACTTTTTTTAAGATACAAATACGCCCATTAAAACATTGCTGTTATCTAACCCAATGCTAGGTAAAAAGAATGCCAATGAAACACTTTAACATTGAATCATTTGATAAGAGAATTAATGTGAACATGTAGTTGATTGTCCGATTATGGTAAAGTCAAGTAAATATCTTTTTGATGCTTGTTGTATCATAGGAATACAATCAATGCGTAAAGATGTAAACGTTCTTCCTCCCAATAGAAAAGTAAACTTAACACATACAACAAGCGCTTTGTAACTCTTTAACCCTTTAAAATTCTTATCATTCTTTTTAAACGTTATCAATCTTAAATGTTTTTCAGCATATTCTTATGTCCCGTCTGGGGTCCAATAAATTGAAAACATTCAAAAATTACTTTGTATGCGGTATTTAAAACATTTTGTACTCTTAATGATGCAATTACCTAAAAAAGCCTTTCACAATACAACAATTGACTGTTACTAACATAATTTGAAATATAAAACCTTTGAGAGACTTTATATAAAATATATCAGAACCATATTAAAAGCATGGGCATTGTAATAAATTGAAGGTGAAACAGGATAAGTTTTAAATTTAATTACATGTCCCATATCAAAATGATCTTATATTTATCAGATAATTTATTAGATATCTCCATTGTACTACCTGTCTAGAACTTTAGAACAGCCATTTGTAATATATTATATCGATTGGTAGCTATTTTAGTAAAATATTCATCAATTGTCTCATTATAAAATGATAAACTGGCTTAATTAAATGTGATGCAGAATCAGCTTATGTACAGATGACTAATCTGGGTTTTTTTTACTCCAGAACACATCTATGTAGATTATAGGGCTGCTGTTATAATTTGGAATATGTCTTTATAGATTACAAGTTAGCTGTTTTTATCTGGATCACATCTGTATAGATAACAAGTCAGCTGTTTTTATCTAGATCACATCTGTATAGATTATAAGTCAGCTGTTTTTATCTAGATCACATCTGTATAGATAACAAGTCAGCTGTTTTTATCTAGATCACATCTGTATAGATTACAAGTCAGCTGTTTTAATCTAGAACACATCTGTATAGATTCCAAGTCAGCTGTTTTAATCTAGAACACATCTGTATAGATTCCAAGTCAGCTGTTGTAATCTAGATCACATCTATAGATTACAAGTCAGCTGTTTTAGTCTAGAACAAATCTGTATAGATTACAAGTCAGCTGTTTTAATCTAGCATTAATCTATATAGATTATAAATCAGCTGTTTTAATCTAGAACAAGTCAGCTGTTGTAATCTACAGCTCATCTATATTACAATACAGCTGTTTTAATCTAGATCACATCTGTATAGACTACAAGTCAGTTATCTAATCTAGAACTCATCTTTATATATAACAAGTCAGTTGTTTTAATCTAGATCACGTCTGTATAGATTACAAATAAGCTGTTTAAATCTAGAAGTCATATGTATAGATAACAAGTCAGCTGTTTTAATCTAGAACAGATCTGTATAGATTACAAATAAGCTGTTTAAATCTAGAAGTCATATGTATAGATTACAAGTCAGCTGTTTTAATCTAGATTACATCTGTATAGATTACAAGTTAGCGGTTTAAATCTAAATTCATATGTATAGATAACAGGTCAGCTGTTTTGATCTAGAACAGATCTGTACAGATAACAAGTCAGCTGTTTTAATCTAGAACTCATCTATATAGATACTAAGTCAGCTGTTTAAATCTAGAACTCATATGTATAGATAACAAGTCAGCTGTTTAAATCTAGAACTCTTATGTATAGATAACAAGTCAGCTGTTTTAATCTAGAACACATCTGTATAGATAACAGGTCAGCTGTTTTAATCTAGAACTCATATGTATAGATTACAAGTCAGCTGTTTTAATCTAGAACACATCTGTATAGATTACAAGTCAGCTGTTTTAATCTAGAACACATCTGTATAGATAACAGGTCAGCTGTTTTAATCTAGAACTTATGTATAGATAACAAGTCAGCTGTTTTAATCTAGAACACATCTGTATAGATAACAGGTCAGCTGTTTTAATCTAGAACTCATATGTATAGATTACAAGTCAGCTGTTTTAATCTAGAACACATCTGTATAGATTACAAGTCAGCTGTTTTAATCTAGAACTCATCTGTATAGATAACAGGTCAGCTGTTTTAATCTAGAACTTATGTAACATTACATCTGTAATCTAGAACAACAGGTCAAGTCTGTTTTAATCTAGAACTCATCTGTATGTATAGATTAACAAGATCAGGTCTGTTGTAATCTAGAACTCTATGTAACAAGTCATCTGTTGTAAACAGAAACAGATTACA
The DNA here is from genome assembly GCA_030159075.1 of Atrina japonica. Classification (NCBI taxonomy): domain Eukaryota; kingdom Metazoa; phylum Mollusca; class Bivalvia; order Pterioida; family Pinnidae; genus Atrina; species Atrina japonica. Next base: position 1,761,396 of record BROG01000038.1, on the reverse strand, counting down.
AGTCAGCTGTTTTAATCCAGAATTCATCTATATAGATTATAAGTCAGCTGTTTTAATCTAGAACTCATCTGTATAGATAACAAGTCAGCTGTTGTAATCTGGAACATATATACATTGATTATAATTCGGCTGTTTAGTGTATGCTCTTTTTGTGGGCCTCCCATTTCTTTTTTCAGTCATAGTACATGTATATGCTCATTTTGTGGTACCTCATATTTCTTTTTGTTTTTTTGGTCACAGTATATGCTCTTTTTGTGGTGCCTTTAGAGACATCTCTAGTCATTTTTGCTTTATCATCACAAACCTAATATAAAACCAGTAATGTACATGTTACATGTTTTATAGCCGCTTGGAGGAGATGTCACAAATTTAATTTTAATTGCCGCTGAATTAAACCAGAAGATGGTACAGGCTAGATGACTGTGAGATATCATCACAGCTAGTATGACAATTTCAGATAAGGAGATACTAAGTCAGCCTTTTTAAAGTTATAAGAAATTCACATTTTATAGTTATTGTTTTTTATTCTGTTTTAATTTTACTAGAATTTTAGAATTTTACTAATAACTAGCATAGTAACCACAAATTATATTTATCACAATTATATAACAAAGCTAACAGTAACATATTATATGTTTTTATGTTACATGGCTTAAGAGCATGGCAATAAGGCTGTTATGTTTTCTTACCTTTTTACTATGAATTAACAAACTTATTTACATGCAGGTCAAATAATGAAAATGATCTTTTGAGTTCCTCACAGGAGTTATCTGCCTTTTAAATGCTTGCTTTCACTTTCTTTCCATTTTGGGACTATTATTTGTAAAAAACCTATACATTGTAATTTAAAAGGGTAACTGTAAGATGCATGCAAAATACACATGTATAAGTAAGTCTGAAAATAGATCTACAGAAACTTTAAAGCAATATTGATCAGATCATAGTAGTCAACAAGTATGTCAAATGACTTTTTAAATGGTCACTGGACTTCTGACAGGAGTTATTCCCCTTTGAATTAATCTTTTGTTTGGAGAGAGGGGGTGCTCTTTATGAAATTTAAATAGACAAAGAGAATGTCCTCCACATTACAACAACATTGGATTATGCAAAATACTGTAATATACAGTAATTGTAAAAGCAGAGTAACAAATGACAGAGAAGTACATGGGCTCCATCAGCAGTTATTTTCCTTTTAATACTGATACTAATTTTATCAATTATATTGACAACTATCATAGACAAAAGGGAACTATATAAATAGTTACACAGAAAGGTTATCTTCTCAGAGTCTGTTTATTTACTGCAAAACATTTTGTGTGCTCATCTGGCCTGTCTTTATATTTTTCATTTAAACAATTTTTCTCGGGAACCACTCTACAAATTTCAACCAAATTTTGTAGGAATCTTGAGACTAGGAAGATGCTTTAAGAAACAAACAGGGACTAGTACCCAAAGGGACTGAAAAAGGGTAAACATGGGAACATCTTAAATAATCATACTCTCATGAATAAATGGTTAGATTTCTTTCAAATTTGATATACATCATTATTAAAACATATTTACAAAGTTTAGTAAGTAAATTGAAATTGAAAATACACAAGTTGGTTGGTTTTATTGTTGTTTAACATCCCACTTAAGAATCTTTCACTCATATGGAGACATCACCAAGTGCCGATGAAGTGCTTCAAAGTTTGGCCTATGCTCAGTACTTAAGACCATTGAGCAGTGAGAGATCATTAACGTGTTGACACCTACTGTGACATGGGACCTTGGTTATTACTGTCTCCTTCGAAGGACAGGAGTCCGACCAAGCGCGCTACTGACTGAGCCAGGAAAATACACAAGCCTTTTGCAGACATTTCAAATGACATTGGTTTATATAAATGTTTATTAATTCAAGCTTGATTGACTTTTGTATACAAAGATATGTGAGAAAGTTGTAAGGAAGTATGTAAGGATTATCATGATAAAATTAGAAGGTAATCGATTCAAAGTTCAAGATCACAGGCACCTAAATAAACTATAGATATTAGTATCATAATTGATCAAATTTGCCAGATGAGCTTCTTATGGCCCATTGAGCCTCTTGTTACTATATCTTCACATGATAAAAGATGAACCCACATTATCATATAGTTGTTCAGTCAGGTCTGTGGTCCAGGGGCTGCAGTTTTCCAGTCAAAGATATAACACAAATGGTTATGCATCAGCCCTCCCCTCAGACTAAGTGAGGTCTGTTTGGTGAGAACAAAATGTCAAGGACATATAAATAGTCATGCTGCTGATCAGAGTTTACTCCCTTGCTTACCTGTGCCCAGGAACAATTCTAAACTTGAATCAAAAGGAAAATATAAATTCCAAGGAAGGGTGCAAGGTAAGAATCATTTGTAAAATGCTTTAGTCCTAAAGATTGAGAAAAATTTATTAAAATCTCAAGTTAAAAAATAATATTTAAATTAAGAATTGTTATAGTAAAATCCAAATAACCTGGTGGGGCGGAGTCTTGTGACCCTTTCTTGACCTATAGTAAAATCCAAATAACCTGGTGGGGCGGAGTCTTGTGACCTTTATACCTATAGTAAAATCCAAATAACCTGGTGGGGCGGAGTCTTGTGACCCTTTCTTGACCTATAGTAAAATCCAAATAACCTGGTGGGGCGGAGTCTTGTGACCCTTTCTTGACCTATAGTAAAATCCAAATAACCTGGTGGGGCGGAGTCTTGTGAACCTTTCTTGACCTATAGTAAAATCCAAATAACCTGGTGGGGCGGAGTCTTGTGAACCCTTTCTTGACCTGGACCAGTTTAAATTTTAGGTAATAAAGCATAATATTGAAATTACACTGACTACAATAATCATTCCTACTCGTCACCATACATAAGATAATAGCCAGTGAGGAATAAAACATTTTTCCCGTGCAGCTTGACATAACCAAAGAGTGAGTAGAATCATCCATATGATAATCAAAGGTTACTCTGCCCACACATCTTATGTAAATCAGACAATAGTTAAACACAGGCAAGATATATCTACATTTCATGTTTTGTTTTACTGGTTTAATTATTAGTTATCTCCCCTTTTACATTGCATTACTTTTCCATTATCTGCATTCAGAAATATTTGTTTGGTATGTAAACGGTATTTGTAATACTGGTATGAAACAAAATAGCTCTTGTATATGTTTTTCATGTTTTTATTGCATGATTAGATGTACAAGATAAGTCAAAAACTCTCTTATGATTTTTGCTCCGTGCTGTTTAAACCCATCTGGTAGACTCATAATCATGAAACTCAATGGAATTCAATCCTTCTTATGAGTAACAGAAGCTCATTTTATTTAAATCATAAATAGCTTTGTTGGTTTTGAAGAGATTGCTTTCTGAAATCACAAGAACAGAAAAGCAAACGTACTCATAAAAACTGATTAAAACATACCTGTTGAAACAGTCACATCCGCATGAAGTTTGCAGATGCAAGTCATATTTACAAAAACCGTCAGTTTTCCCACTTTATTTTTCTATATTTCTCATTCCACATACAATTTGTCAGAATGAGATGTCATGAAATTCATTTTTTCAATCTTACAAACATGAGTACTACAATATCAAGTTCTGTGTGAAATTTTGCCAACAGAACAAGTGTAAAAACTTAATCACAGATGTTTTCTGTTGTTAAATTTGTCACTTATATAGTGGAACCTAACTTACTGACTCAAAGTGGTCTGATTAGTGAGATGTTACAGTGGAACCTGGCTATTAAGGCCACCTAACTTACTGACTCAAAGTGGTCTGATGACTCAAATAGTGGAACCTCTGTTAAGGCCACCTAACTTACTGAGATCAAAGTGGTATTAGTGAGAACCAGTGGGACCTAGCTTAAGGCCACCTAACTTACTGACTCAAAGTGGTCTGATTAGTGAGATGTTACAGTGGAACCTGGCTATTAAGGCCTCCTAACTTACTGACTCAAAGTGGTCTGATTAGTGAGATGTTACAGTGGGACCTGGCTATTAAGGCCACCTAACTTACTGACTCAAAGTGGTCTGATTAGTGAGATGTTACAGTAGGACCTAGCTATGAAGGCCACCTAACTTACTGACTCAAAGTGGTCTGATTAGTGAGATGTTACAATGGGACCTAGCTATGAAGGCCACCTAACTTACTGACTCAAAGTGGTCTGATTAGTGAGATGTTACAGTGGGACCTAGCTATGAACCTAACTTACTGACTCAAAGTGGTCTGATTAGTGAGATGTTACAGTGGGACCTAGCTATGAAGGCCACCTAACTTACTGACTCAAAGTGGTCTGATTAGTGAGATGTTACAGTGGAACCTAGCTATTAAGGCCACCTAACTTACTGACTCAAAGTGGTCTGATTAATGAGATGTTACAGTGGGACTTAGCTATTAAGGCCACCTAACTTACTGACTCAAAGTGGTCTGATTAGTGAGATGTTACAGTGGGACCTAGCTATGAAGGCCACCTAACTTACTGACTCAAAGTGGTCTGATTAGTGAGATGTTATAGTGGAACCTAGCTATTAAGACCACCTAACTTACTGACTCAAAGTGGTCTGATTAGTGAGATGACAGTGGGACCTAGTATGGGCCACCTAACTTACTGACTCAAAGTGGTAAGTGAGATGTTACAGTGGAACCTGGCTATGAAGGCCACCTAACTTACTGACTCAAAGTGGTCTGATTAGTGAGATGTTACAGTGGGACTTAGCTATTAAGGCCACCTAACTTACTGACTCAAAGTGGTGTGATTAGGGAGATGTTACAGTGGGACCTAGCTATAAAGGCTACCTAACTTACTGACTCAAAGTGGTCTGATTAGTGAGATGTTACAGTGGGACCTAGCTATTAAGGCCACCTAACTTACTGACTCAAAGTGGTCTGATTAGTGAGATGTTACAGTGGAACCTATTAAGGCCTCTTAACTTACTGACTCAAATTGGTCTGATTAGTGAGATGTTACGGTGGAACCTGGCTATGAAGGCCACCTAACTTACTGACTCAAAGTGGTCTGATTAGTGAGATGTTACAGTGGGACCTCGCTATTAAGTCCATCTAACTTACTGACTCAAAGTGGTCTGATTAGTGAGGTGTTATAGTGGAACCTCACTTTTAAGGCCATCTAACTTACTGACTCAAAGTGGTGTGATTAGTGAGATGTTATAGTGGGACCTTGCTATTAAGGCCACCTAACTTACTGACTCAAAGTGGTCTGATTAGTGAGGTGTTATTGCAGGACCTCACTAATAGGACCACTTAACTGTCTGAATCAAAGTTGTCTGATAAGTGAGGTGTTACAGTGGAATCTTGCTATTAGGACCATTTGACTATTTCAAAGGGGTCTGATTAGTGATGTGTTACAGTGAAATCTGGCCATTATGACCTCGTAACTGAATGACTCAGAGTGGTCTGATTAGTGACATGTTACAGTGGAACCTCGCTATTAAGGCCACCTAACTTACTGACTCATAGTGGTCTGATTAGTGAGATGTTACAGTGGGACCTAGCTATTAAGGCCACCTAATTTACTGACTCAAAGTGGTCTGATTAGTGAGATGTTACAGTGGGACCTAGCTATTAAGGCCACCTAACTTACTGACTCAAAGTGGTCTGATTAGTGAGATGTTATAGTGGGACCTTGCTATTAAGGCCACCTAACTTACTAACTCAAAGTGGTCTGATTAGTGAGGTGTTACAGTGGAACCTCACTATTAAAGCCACCTAACTTACTGACTCAAAGTGGTCTGATTAGTGAGGTGTTACAGTGGGACCTTGCTATTAAGTCCATCTAACTTACTGACTCAAAGTGGTCTGATTAGTGAGGTATTATAGTGGAACCTCACTATTAAGGCCACCTAACTTACTGACTCAAAGTGGTCTGATTAGTGAGATGTTACAGTGAAACCTGGCCATTATGACCTCCTAACTGAATGACTCAGAGTGGTCTTATTTGTGAGATGTTACAGTGGAACCTCACTATTAAGGCCACCTAACTTACTGACTCAAACTGGTCTGATTAGTGAGGTTGTCTCTTAAGTGAGGTTCTTTGCTTATTAAATATTTATCAAAAGACTGAAAACCTCTTGTCTGAAATGCAAGGTGATCTGCTAAGTGAGGCTGGCTTTAGGTTAGGTTCCACTGTATTGAGACGTCACCAGCTTTAATTGAAGAAGCAAAAAAATGTGACCTGTGCTGTGGACTGATGCCAATGTAGTGAGGGATCTTTTACATGCCACACCTGATGTGACACAAGACCTCAGTTAAGTCTCATTCATAAGACCTGTCACTTTCGTTTTGTATGCTGAGCGTTTAATGAAGGAACAGTCTCTACCATTTTTTAAAAAGTATTTGGTATGACCCGGTACCGGGAATCAAACTAGGTACCTTCGACTTGCCAGATGAACACTCTACCACTAGACCACAAGCGATGTTTTCTATGTAATTCAATTAAGGAAAAGAAAATGCATACAGCTGTGTGCAGATATTCATTTTATCTGAGCACCGATCAGCCTGTTAAGTGTTTATTTTATCTGAGCACAGATCAGCCTGTTAAGTGTTTTCTTATCTGAACACTGATCAGGATGTTAAGTGTTTATTTTATCTGAGCACAGATCAGCCTGTTAAGTGTTTTCTTATCTGAACACTGATCAGGATGTTAAGTGTTTATTTTATCTGAACACTCTCTAGGATGTTAAGTGTTATCTTATCGGAACTCTGATCAGGATGTTAAGTGTTTATTTTATCTTAACACTGATCAGGATGTTAAGTGTTTACTCTTAACACTAGGATAAGTGTTATGTTAAGTGATTTATTTTATCTTAACACTGATCAGGATGTTAAGTGTTTATTTTATCTTAACACTGATCAGGATGTTAAGTGTTTATTTTATCTGAACACCAAAATGCTTGGGTCTAAAGACAAATAGGCATATTTAATTTTACTTCATTTGAACATTGTAATGTTTTATCAAGTGCTTGTTTTATCTGACCGCTGACCATTTACACATGTACATGTATCTATTTCAAGTGATATGTGATGTACTTGTTCATATTCATTTATTTTAAACACATACATACATGTTCATGAGTATATTAAATCAGAACATTGGTAGACTTTTTCAATTTTTTAAATTTTTTTTTTTGGGGGGGGGGGGGGGGCTCTGTGGCGGAGTGGTTAGAGCATCACTATTTAAATCATGAAGCCTCCCACTACTGGTAAGCATTGTTCCATGCTCACTGGAACCTAAGCTGATTTTTGTGAGAAAATTGATGGTCTCTTTCCTTGTACTTTTTAACCAGGTTCTCGAGCCGGCCTGACTCAGTCAGTAGCGCGCTTGACTCTGGATCATGAGGTCATGTGTTCGAGTCCCACCAGTGACAGGTTTGTCTTTAGGATGAGACAGTCAAAAATGGAGGTCCCGTGCCACAGTAGGTGTCAGCACTTTAAAGAACCCTCACCGCTCAATGGCAGTAAGTGCAGAGCATAGGCCAAAATTTGAAGCCCTTCACCGGCATTTGGTGACCTCTCCATATGAGTGAAATATTCTTGAGTGGGACGTTAAACAACAATAAACAAACAATAAACAAACCAGGTTCTCTTCTCTTCCACCATCAAAAACTGGTCTCCACCATGCATAGAACTGAAAACTTGTTGAGTGATGTTAAGAACTGTTCAAAATTTCAATTCAAATGTTTATTCTATCTGATATGCACAGTGTTTATATATATCTTAGTCGCCTTTCAGAAAGACACACATGGATTAAACTTTTTAAAGTAAACTAACTGTAATCGCAATGAATTAGTGTCAGTGTGAAATTGATTTGTCTGAGACTCTGTAAACCTGACAATGATCATGTTTGTACACAGAGATAAAAGAAAGCCAGAATTTTAAGGAAATATAAAGTAAATGTTCATAATTCAAATACACTTTCTTTTCCTCATGGTAAAAGAGACTAAACAAATGATAATTATTTCTATGTGGAAATTAAAGTTTTTTGTTTGTAGAATTTTGCTTTAAAGTAGACAAAATCATCAAAACACTATCTGATAGCCAATCTATAGAGATATTTTGATACTGTTGAAGTATATATACATGTTACTGATTATTTCCAAAGAATAATTGAAAGTAATTCATAACATGTCCTAGAACTAGAAATGGAACATATATGTCACACTTAATGTGATGAGTCCGTTGATAAGTTAATCTTGTAAACCTAATGTGTTATACTTATCTCAAAGGTAAAGAAAATGACATCCCTACACTGGTCAGAATTCTGTATTCCTAAATTAGCTGTTTACACATACATGTACATGGCTATAAGGAATTCATACCTTTACCTGTCGGGATTGTAATTAATTAACAGCTGGTTTCAGACCCTGAAACTTCAACACAAACATTAAACTGACGTACTGGAATATCAGTACTAAAGAGAACAGTACAGTCTAACTGTTAACTGTCTTATCTCTTTCCTTTATCCTCTGGAAAAATATGCTTCACTTAAAGGGCCATTAGCTGTGTTTGCAAAAAGATCATTATTTTGATTTTTTTTACTTTTACCACTTGTACTTGCTGTACAATAACAACTAAGAACTACATGTATACACAGGCATAAAAAATCTTATATTCCGATATATTTTGTGAAAATAAGGTCAGGCCCAGTGTGGTATGCATATACAAATAGTAATGTTGAATTAATCAAGTGAATTACAAGAAAATAATTGCCAAACTGGGTTTCTCAAGCAACTTTCACAAAATATATAGGAATTTAAGAATTTTCATGCCAATTTGTATCTCATTTTTGTTATTGTTTATCAATCTAATAAGTATTAACGGAAACAACATTAAAAAAAAAAACACAACTAATGCCCCTTTAAATATTGAGATATCCACAGATAATGCCCCTTTAAATACTGAGATATCCACAGATAATGCCCCTTTAAATACTGAGATATCCACAAATAATGCCCATTTAAATACAGATATCCACAGCTAATATTGAGATATTCACAGCTAATGTCCCTTTAAATTCTGAGATATTCACAGCCAATGCCCCTCTAAATATTTAGATATCTACAGCTAATGCCTCTTTAAATATTGAGATATCCACAGATAATGCCACTTTAATACTGAGATATCCACATCTAATGCCCTTATATATATTGAGATATCCACAGATATTACCCCTTTAAATTTTTAGATATCCACATATAATGGCCCTTTAAATATTGAGATATCCTCAGCTAATTCCCCTTTAAATTTTTTATCCACAGCTAATTCCCCTTTAAATATTGAGATATCCATAGCTATGGCCCTTTAAATATTGAGATATCCTCAGCTAATTCCCCTTTAAATATTGAGATATCCATAGCTAATGCCCCTTTAAATATTGAGATATCCAAAGCTAATGCCCCTTTAAATATTGCGATATCTATAGCTAATGCCTCTTTAAATATTGAGATATCTATAGCTAATGCCCCTTTAAATATTGAGATATCTATAGCTAATGCCTCTTTAAATATTAAGATATCCATAGCTAATGCCCCTTTAAATATTGAGATATCCATAGCTAATGCCCCTTTAAATATTGAGATATCTATAGCTAATGCCCCTTTAAATATTGAGATATCTATAGCTAATGCCCTTTAAATATTGAGATATCTATAGCTAATGCCTCTTTAAATATTGAGATATCCATAGCTAATGCCCCTTTAAATATTGGGATACCCACAGCTTATCCCCCTTTAAATACTGAGGTATCGCCTATTATAGGTGAGGTGCCACATATTTTCACCTGTGCTATGGACCTATGCTAATGTATGAACATTTTAATACATTATTACCCTACATATGTTTTGGGTTAGCCTTTATATTGATTTTGGGAACAGTCCATTAGTTTCCTGGGGTAGAATAATTAAATCTATTGTTATATTCTATTCAGCAGGTATCAAAACACAATTAAGTTCTTTCTGAGAGTTTAGAATGCCAAATATTTGTATCAAAGGTGAAGGTTACAGACACAATTCTGCAGTCTAATCCATTTCCCTATTCATTTCTCTTGTATTTGTGTTGTGCTTCCCCGTATTGTTAATTCCTTCATTACAATATTTTTTAATGTTCTGTCAAGATGGTGAATTATGAAATGGTAATCAAAGGATCAGTGACACATTAATTGTGATGCAGTTGTCTTCATTGCCATATTCCTGTCAGGTTAATTATAAAATTGACACATTGAACATTTTTACAGACAGAATCTTTTAACTTGGGTTTCAACATTAGTAACATCCAAATATCATGCTGATTACAGAAATCACTCAATGCATATCTAGCTAGTGTCATATTGACCAAGAACTGTATAGAGGAATAGTCAGCACTGTATGGGGTAGTTGATGATAGAATCAGGACAAGTCTGATAGAGGAAATCTTAAAAGTCATGTAATTGATCCCAAACCTTTATTATATCTCACAAGACTTGGCTTTGTTATCAAGCTCATGTTTTCTGGGATTTCAATATGACTGAATGATAGCTCAAATAATGTAGCTAATGATGTGGAAACATATCTGGTTATAACCTAACAGATCAAAGATGCTTCATTATTTGTATCAGCATATGTTTCCTATAGCAAGATAGTCGGTATTTCATATAGTATTGAATCATACATAAAAAATAAAGTCCCCCCACCCTCCCTCTAATTGCCAGTCATGGGTAGGCAGTGGGCTTATATTTAATCCTTTGCATATCTGCTTGTATTCTAAATATTTTTGTTTTTATTTCTATAGTTTATGGATATGAGAGGTATTTTTACAAACATTCAAGAAATTCATGCAATTAAGATGTTAGATATATACATGTATTACAATTATATTAAACAATTTTTAGAAAATTTTAAATTTGTTGAAAATTGTCTTTTATACTACATTCTGTTACAGAGGTATTATTATTTTTCCCCAATTCCTGGTGTAAAATTTACTGTTGGGGTAATAATGCTAACAAGGTCAGAATCCTTTACTATTCTACAGTGGCACAGGTAAGCTTGTCATGTACAGGAGACAGAGACATCTTTTCTGGTTACAATCTAGAATGCTTGACCTCAATCTTGAGCTTTTTTCTCCAGACTCATCAGACATTCTGTCTATAATCACACAGTTCTCTTGGAAGTATCTTCATTACTGAATGATGTGATCTAGAAATAAAATTCAGAATGAATATTTTGATAATGGAGGTAACTTTATAATCTGTGCCAGGATCACAAATGAATTTTAAAGTACAAGTATACAAGTGTCCACGTGTAGACATCAAGTGAAACAGTGATCTATTTTGATTCTTTATGTGTTTAGTTTATTGCTTTAGGTACAGGCAATTTATAATCTTGTGGGAAATTCATAGGAAATCCTATTGTAATTGTTATCATAGCATATCTTTATCAAAGTTGCTTGTCAATGAAAACAAACAATAAAAGCATATAGTGAGTGAGATTTGATAAATCCATTTGGTCTATTGCACAATGGAAGAGAGACAGAGAGAGGGAGGGAGAGAGTAGATATTACAATGCCATATCCAATTTTAGTTCACACCATGTGTATATTACACTTACATTTTAGTTCACACCATGTTTATATTACACTTACATTTTAGTTCACACCATGTGTATATTACATGTACATTTTAGTTCACACCATGTGTATATTACACTTACATTTTAGTTCACACCATGTGTTACACTTACATTTTAGTTCACACCATGTATTACACTTACATTTTAGTTCACACCATGTATTACACTTACATTTTAGTTCACACTATGTGTATATTACAATTACATTTTAGCTCACACCATGTTTATAATACTTTTATTTTAGTTCATACCATGTATTTATTACTTACATTTAAATTCACACCATGTTTATATTACAATTACTTTTTAGTTCACACCATGTTTATATTACACTTACATTTTAGTTCACACAATGTGTATATCACATTTGCATTTTAATTCACACCATGTGTATATTACACTTCTTACATCACATCATATTCGTATTATAATTACATTTAAGATCACACCATGTGTATATTACACTAACATTTTAGTTCACACCATCTTTATATCATACTGACATTTTAGTTCACACTATGTGTATATAACACTTACATTTTATTTTACACCATGTTTATATTACACTTACATTTTATTTCACACCATGTGTATATTACACTTACATGTTAGTCCACACAATGTATATATTACACTTACATTTTAAATCAACCATGTGTATATCACACTTACTTTTTACTTCACACCTTTTTTATATTACACTTACATTTTAGTTCACACCATGTTTATATTACACTTAATTCTTATTTCACACCATGTGTATATAGCACTTACATTTTAGTTCATACCTTGTGTATATTACACTTACATTTTACTTCACACCGTGTGTGTATTACACTTACTTTTTGGTTCACGTTATTTGTATATAGCAGTAGCTTTCTAGTTCACAAGATGTGTCTATGTGTATATTACATTACACTTGCATTCTAGTTCACACCATATGTATTTTACACTAGCATTCTAGTACATACCATGTGTATATTACACTTAATTTTTAGTTCATACCATGTGTATATTACACTTAATTTTTAGTTCACACCATGTGTATATTACACTTAATTTTTAGTTCACACCATATGTATTTTACACTAGCATTCTAGTTCACACCATGTGTATATTACACTTAATTTTTAGTTCATACCATGTGTATATTACACTTAATTTTTAGTTCATACCATGTGTATATTACACTTAATTTTTAGTTCACGCCATGTGTATATTACACTTAATTTTTAGTTCACACCATATGTATTTTACACTAGCATTCTAGTTCACACCATATGTATTTTACACTAGCATTCTAGTTCATACCATGTGTATATTACACTTAATTTTTAGTTCATACCATGTGTATATTACACTTAATTTTTAGTTCATACCATGTGTATATTACACTTAATTTTTAGTTCATACCATGTGTATATTACACTTAATTTTTAGTTCATACCATGTGTATATTACACTTAATTTTTAGTTCACACCATGTGTATATTACACTAGCATTCTAGTTCACACCATGTGTATATTACACTTAATTTTTAGTTCATACCATGTGTATATTACACTTAATTTTTAGTTCATACCATGTGTATATTACACTTAATTTTTAGTTCACACCATGTGTATATTACACTTAATTTTTAGTTCACACCATATGTATTTTACACTAGCATTCTAGTTCACACCATGTGTATATTACACTTAATTTTTAGTTCATACCATGTGTATATTACACTTAATTTTTAGTTCACACCATGTGTATATTACACTTACTTTTTAGTTCATACCATGTGTATATTACACTTAATGTTTAGTTCATACCATGTGTAGCCTATATTACACTCAATTTTTAGTCCACACCATGTGTAGATTACACTTACTTTTTAGTTCATACCATATTTATATAATATTTGCATTCTACTTCACACCATGTGTATATTACAGTTACATTTTAGTTCATACCATATTTGTATAATGTTTGCATTCTAGTTCACACCATGTGTATATTACAGTTACATTTTAGTTCATACCATATTTGTATAATGTTTGCATTCTAGTTCACACCATGTGTATATTACAGTTACATTTTAGTTCATACCATATTTATATAATATTTGCATTCTACTTCACACCATGTGTATATTACACTTACTTTTTAGTTCATACTATATTTGTATAATGTTTGCATTCTAGTTCACACCATGTGTATATTACAGTTACATTTTAGTTCATACTATATTTGTATAATGTTTGCATTCTAGTTCACACCATGTGTATATTACAGTTACATTTTAGTTCATACTATATTTGTATAATGTTTGCATTCTAGTTCACACCATGTGTATATTACACTTACTTTTTAGTTCATACTATATTTGTATAATGTTTGCATTCTAGTTCACACCATGTGTATATTACACTTACTTTTTAGTTCATACTATATTTATATAATATTTGCATTCTAGTTCACACCATGTGTATATTACAGTTACTTTTTAGTTCATACTATATTTATATAATGTCTGCATTCTAGTTCACACCATGTGTATATTACAGTTACATTTTAGTTCATACTATATTTGTATAATGTTTGCATTCTAGTTCACACCATGTGTATATTACACTTCTGTTCATGTTATATGTATATATCACTTGTTTGTTTTTTATTTCCTAACTATTGCCCTTGAGTGTTCCATGTTGAATGTGATTGATAGTTCTTTATACATGAGTGGAGTGAGTGAAGGTCTTCTTAAATTTACAAAATGAGTTTGTCAGTTAAATTTAGTGTAACTGCTGATAAAATATCTCTTAAATCCCACGTCAAAATAAGGCTGATATAGTTTTTATGACTGGCTCATTTTATCATCAGAAGAAATAATCATAAGATTATAGCTATATATCAAGGACATGGAAATCCTCTGGATTTATAAAGCTTTTATGCTTTGACAGACACCTCACTTACAGTCTATATTTTATCGCATATTAAACATGTACATCAAACTAGAGTAAGGAAGTAATTAATACTCATAGGATATCATTTGAACGTAACCCAGTTTTAAATAGTAACTGGGTTGATTTTAATAAGGTCTGGCCATATGACAGATACATTTTCTTAGCTTTGTGTTGATATCTTTAAACTTGTAAGGAGAGAGGAGTTACTTCAGGATAAACTAACACATTGTTACAGGTTTGTTGATGCTTTCTTTTCTTTTCCTATTTAAGCTGTAGGGCCTACTAGCTTGATATATATATATATATATAGGTCTGATTATCTCAACATTTAATAGCAAATGATAATATGATACATAACGCTAATTATTTGTGTTTACAATACAGAGTAGGCCTACAATCAGCAGAACAGTAGATGTTGTCAAACTATGTGTTAGCCTGGTAGATGTTGTCAAATGATATGTTGGCATGGTAGATATTGTCTAATGATATGTTAGCCCAGTAGATGTTGTCAAATTATGTGTTAGCATGGTAGATGTTGTCAAATGATATATACCATGGTAGATGTTGTCAATGATATATACCATGGTAGATGTTGTCAAATGATATATACCATGGTAGATGTTGTCAAATGATATATACCATGGTAGATGTTGTCAAATGATATATACCATGGTATATGCTGTCAAATAATATATACCATGGTAGATGTTGTCAAATGATATGTACCAATGATATATACCATGATAGATGTTGTCAAATGATATGTACCAATGATATATACCATGGTAGATGTTGTCAAATGATATGTACCAATGATATATACCATGGTAGATGTTGTCAAATGATATGTTGGCATGGTAGATGTTGTCAAATGATATATACCATGTTAGATGTTGTCAAATAATATATACCATGGTAGATGTTGTCAAATGATATGTACCAATGATATATAACATAGTAGATGTTGTCAAATGATATTATACCATGGTAGATGTTGTCAAATGATATTATACCATGGTAGATGCATGGTAGATGTTGTCAAATGATATGTCGGCCTGTTAGATGTTGTCAAATGATATGTCGGCCTGTTAGATGTTGTCAAATGATATGTCGGCCTGTTAGATGTTGTCAAATGATATGTTAGCCTGTTAGATGTTGTCAAATGACATGTCGGCCTGTTAGATGTTGTCAAATGATATGTCGGCCTGGTAGATGTTGTCAAATGATATGTCGGCCTGGTAGATGTTGTCAAATGATATGTCGGCCTGTTAGATGTTGTCAAATGATATGTCGGCCTGTTAGATGTTGTCAAATGATATGTCGGCCTGTTAGATGTTGTCAGATGATATGTCGGCCTGTTAGATGTTGTCAGATGATATGTCGGCCTGTTAGATGTTGTCAGATGATATGTCGGCCTGTTAGATGTTGTCAGATGATATGTCGGCCTGGTAGATGTTGTCAGATGATATGTCGGCCTGTTAGATGTTGTCAGATGATATGTCGGCCTGGTAGATGTTGTCAGATGATATGTCGGCCTGTTAGATGTTGTCAGATGATATGTCGGCCTGTTAGATGTTGTCAGATGATATGTCGGCCTGTTAGATGTTGTCAGATGATATGTCGGCCTGTTAGATGTTGTCAGATGATATGTCGGGTTGTTAGATGTTGTCAGATGATATGTCGGGTTGTTAGATGTTGTCAGATGATATGTCGGGTTGTTTAGATGTTGTCAGATGATATGTCGGGCCTGTTAGATGTTGTCAGATGATATGTCGGCCTGTTAGATGTTGTCAGATGATATGTCGGCCTGTTAGATGTTGTCAGATGATATGTCGGGTTGTTAGATGTTGTCAGATGATATGTCGGCCTGTTAGATGTTGTCAGATGATATGTCGGGTTGTTAGATGTTGTCAGATGATATGTCGGCCTGTTAGATGTTGTCAGATGATATGTCGGCCTGTTAGATGTTGTCAGATGATATGTCGGCCTGTTAGATGTTGTCAGATGATATGTCGGCCTGTTAGATGTTGTCAGATGATATGTCGGGTTGTTAGATGTTGTCAGATGATATGTCGGCCTGTTAGATGTTGTCAGATGATATGTCGGCCTGTTAGATGTTGTCAGATGATATGTCGGGTTGTTAGATGTTGTCAGATGATATGTCGGCCTGTTAGATGTTGTCAGATGATATGTCGGGTTGTTAGATGTTGTCAGATGATATGTCGGCCTGTTAGATGTTGTCAGATGATATGTCGGGTTGTTAGATGTTGTCAGATGATATGTCGGGTTGTTAGATGTTGTCAGATGATATACTGTATAGTTGTTTAATTTCATGGGGAGAAAAATTTACGTTTTCCTGAAAGGAATATATTCACAGGTATCAAATTTTATGCAATATTGGTTACAAATTGTCTTTTTGATATTTTATAAGTGTTAGTTAGGTATATTATTCATGGGTATCTAATTTCACAGAATTTTATTTGACTACGAATATAGCAAAATTAAATACCCCATGATTTAAAGCAACTATACAGTATACCATGGATTGTCAAATGATAAGTCACCATGGTAGATCTTGTTAATCTGCTTACTTTTCAATTTAAACAACTTTCTCTCCAGAATCACGGTAAAGATTTAATCCAAATTTGGTAGGAAGCTTGCCCCTTGGGTCTGTTGTTTATAACCGTGAAAGGGTATGTCAGATATGAGCTAACTGTGAGCACTAGAAGTTCCAGAACTTATCCTGTAATCGGTGACTTTCATATGACTTCATGTTCTTGTATACAAGAAGAAAATTCCAAAATTCAGATTTATTTTATTATTATTCAGTTACAAATACATGTATTTTTTCTCAAGCAAATTATCTACAGTCAAAATAAAGTTGTAAAATAAATTATTATAGGTTCATATACAAAATAGATTTGAATGATTGGTGAGTTAGGATATCATCTGTCATTTGTCACCATTTCAGCATATTTCTTTAAACTGTTAAACGTCTTAAAATGAAATAGGAAAATTTGGATATGCAACTACATATAGACCCCCTATCTAATTTTAAAAAGATAACTGCATAACTTTTATATAAGGCCAGCTTTGCTCAAGTGAAATATTGTCTTGCGATTTTCTTTCTTTGTTTTTAAATTGAAGAAAAGTTCTGTAACATGTTGAGTGCATCACATAAGATTGTCACCCATCCAGATGCTGACCACGCTCCCCGTTGCTTAATTTCAGTACATGGATATAAATGTTAACCGTCCAGCCACAAAAGCTAGCTGATGGACTAGACAGTTAATCTGCCTATGATTGTTACAATTCTTAGGGCCTTGATTAAAGATGGCGCTTATTTTGTAAAATAAGATGGGGTGTATTTGAGAAACCACAAAATAAAGTAAATCAAATATGATGGTCGATCTAAACAGAATTGTGCTATAGAAACATTGTTATTATACTAAATCCAGCCAAGACATTGTTAGACATTTGCTTTCAACAAAATCAAGGGAGAAAAAATCTTGCCGACTTTGCCTCAAATTACATAATTTACATGGCGACAAGGTGCTTAAGTAATTAAGGCAGAAGTAGAACCAGTGACATAGTGATGTGCATGCTTCTATGATTGCTTGTTGTTTTAACTGAACCATAAGTTGACCAAATACTTATATTTCAAACTCCATTATCCTAATATCTCAACAGATAATCATAAGCTTTAACACATATTTTTTTCATAGATTCTTGGAGTTAGTTCATTTATGGTAGGAATGCTGGTGCCATTTCGTCCATTTTTATTTTTAGAAAAGTCTTCCAATATTTCCCAAACATGCTGTTTACAATGTAAGTCTTCAATATTCTGCTGTATTCATTACATTTTTTCTACAATGCAACAATTCCCTAAGTCCCCTTGGAAAATATTGTAAATCAGCAGACAGACATAGCATGGTATGTTCACCGTGTTCTCTAATCATAACTAGATCATACTTAATGCAAATCCATTTTACACAGTTATTTAAAAGTCCCTGGGGGGACTCAAGTTTTGTGTTGTATCCATTTGTTGTTCCATCCATTTGTTGTTCCATCCATTTGTTGTTCCATCCACTTGTTGTTCCATCCACTTGTTGTTCCATCCATTTGTGCTTTGCTTTCTCAGGGTCATATCTTCCCCATTTCTCCAACTACTCCTCATATTTGGTGAAGTTATATATCTAAAGAAGGAGGAGTGTACAATAAAAAACTGAACACCTACCACCCTTATATTTAGAGTTATTCCCCTTTGTTGATTTTATTTGTCTGGGTCATACGTTAGTAATTTCTTTACTTATGCTCCCCATAGATGGTGCAGATATACATCTTAAGAAGACAGTGTCACAAAACTTGTCTCCTATGGCCCATGTTAGAGTTATTCCCCTTTGTTGAATTTTTTGGAACATATCTATTTCATTTTTTTATATATTTGGTTCAAACATGCATCTAAGGTAAATGGGTCTTTTTTAAACATAAATAGTGTAAGGAATTTTTATGTTATTACTTAAACACATATTACTTTACTATAATAATAGTTTTAAAATGTTACTTATATAGTTTAAGATTGTTTGTTTGGTTGTATTGTTGTTTAACGTCCCACTTAAGAATCTTTCACACATATGAAAATGTCACCAATGCCGGTGAAGAGCTTCAATGTTTGGCCTATTTTCCGCGCATACGGCAATGTAGCAGTGATGTTTATTTTACTCGCTGACACCTTCTGTGACATGGGACCTTGGTTTTTACTGTCTCATCCGAAGGTCAGGAATCCGACCTGTCACTGGCTGGACTCAAACTCATGACCTCACAATCATGAGTCAAGCACGCTACCCACTGAGCCAGACTGGCTCAAATAGTTTAAGATGTTACTTATATATTGTTACTTATAAAGTTTTAAGATGTTACTTGTAGTCTTTTGGTGTTACTTATATAGATTTTATGGTGTTACTTTTATAGATTTTTTTGGCATTACTTATTGTTTTATGGTGTTACTTATATAATTTTTATGGCATTACTTATACAGTTAAATGGTGTTACTTTTATAGTTCTTTGACATTATTAATTGTTTTATATAATTTTTATAGTGTTACTCATAATTTTTATGGTGTTACTTATACAGTTTTATGGCATTACTTATACAGTTTTTTTGGCATTACTGATTGTTTTATAGTTTACTTATATAATTTTTATGATGTTACTTATATAGTTTTATGGCATTACTTCTACAGTTTTATGGCATTACTTATACAGTTTTTGGGCATTACTTATTGTTTTATAGTTTACTTATATAATTTTATGGTGTTACTTATACAGTTTTATGGCATTACTTATATATTTTTTTGGCGTTACTTATTGTTTTATAGGTAGTTTACTTATATAATTTTTATGATGTTACTTATACAGTTTTATGGTGTTACTTATACAGTTTTATGGCGTTACTTCTACAGTTTTATGGCATTACTTATATAGTTTTTGGGCATTACTTATTGTTTTATAGTTTACTTATATAGTTTATGGTGTTACTTATACAGTTTTATGGCATTACTTCTACAGTTTTATGGCATTACTTATATAGTTTTTGGGCATTACTTATTGTTTTATAGTTTACTTATATAATTTTATGGCATTACTTATATAGTTTTTTGGCATTACTTATTGTTTTATAGTTTACTTATATAATTTTTATGGTGTTACTTATATAGTTTTATGGCATTACTTATATAGTGTTTGGGTATTACTTATTGTTTTATAGTTTACTTATATAATTTTATGGTGTTACTTATATAGTTTTATGGCATTACTTATACAGTTTTATGGCATTACTTATTATTTTATAGTTTACTTATATAATTTTTATGGTGTTACTTATATAGTTTTGTGATGTTACTTGCAATCTTGATTTATATTGATTTCCCCTGTGTTTTATCTGTTTATGATTTTATGCTCTGATAAACATAAACATGTACTTCTTTAGCATTTATTACAGTTTTACATACATATCTGTCAAACTTGTAAGCTCATAAATCATTCTGTCACCTTTCAGGTTGCAATTTTATCATCAATTCTGAGCACTTTGATTTAAACCTGCATATTTGTAAAACTTAATTTATGTCAGCACTTTTTTCTGTGGTTTTCGTGACATGGGTGTGAAATAAACAAGAAATAGATTATAGTTTTTAGTGTGTTTGAACTTGGAGACTATTATTACTACAGAATTATAACTGAAACTTAACAGAAGATTTTTGTTGCCACATTTCTGTTAGAATTTGTGATTGGTGTTAAGTTTTAATATATAATGTAGGTCAGCTTTATTTGGTGAAGATGATCTTTTGACCTAGAGTCAATTTTACATACTACAGATAAAGTTTACATTTGTAATGCAAGCATCTTTTTTTTCAATGTGAGGTGTCACTGTTCAGTTTCATTTGCCAAAATGAAAACTCTGCCAAGGATTTTCTGTTGATAGGTATATGTCACCAGGTGAAGCACCACACAATTTGACCACTGTTATGGACGAAAGTCCTCAAGGGTTTGAGAACTGGTCACACCCACCATGACAGGGGCCTCAGTTTAATGTTTCATTCCCAGAACTGGTACATACCTTATACCAAGCACCCACCATGACAGGGGCCTCAGTTTAATGTTTCATTCCCATGGGTACATACCTTATACCAAGCACCCACCATGACAGGGGCCTCAGTTTAATGTTTCATTCCCAGAACTGGTACATACCTTATACCAAGCACCTACCATGAAAGGGGCCTCAGTTTAATGTTTCATTCCCAGAACTGGTACATACCTTATACCAAGCACCCACCATGACAGGGGCCTCAGTTTAATGTTTCATTCCCAGAACTGGTACATACCTTATACCAAGCACCCACCATGACAGGGGGGTCTCAATTGAAAGTCTCACCCCAATACTGTTACTTATACTTTTTAATCCAAGTATCTGTCAAAGGAACATTCTCAACTTGTTTGGTTTAAGTCTCATTTCTGACCTAGATCAGAATTGAACCTGAGACCTTTAACATGTGAGGCAAATGCTCTGAGGCAAATTATGTGGTGCTTTGCCCTGCAATTCAACTGAAGCTAAGAAATTTTACTGTAGAATTGTTAAAATGAATAGTGAATACCCCCTTAATTTCCCACAAGCTTTCAAACATATATCCAAGCTAATTGGGACTATATACTAAGTAACCTACAAAATATGATTCATCATTAAAGTGCATATTTTATTTAATAAAATTTCCATATAAAATAAAAATAGATCTAATTACAAACTTTTTTATCTTCAGTTTGTCATGGAATTGTAATTTTCAAATAAAATTTTGGGATAAATGTATATTTCCTAAAAAATAAACTATTGTCATTTGCTTACTTTTAAATTGAAGATAAATTCAAAAGTGAGCACATGACTACTATGACTACTCACTTTTGAATTTATCTTCAATTTAAAAGTAAGCAAATGACACTATTATAAACTAAGATTTGTTTAGCTCATTAACCTCTGAAAAACAATTGGACTCTTCTGTAAATCAGTGATTTAGGCTAGTACAAACAATTGGACACTTCTGTAAATCAGTGATTTAGGCTGGTACAAACAATTGGACACTTCTGTAAATCAGTGATTTAGGCTGGTACAAACAATTGGACACTTCTGTAAATCAGTGATTTAGGCTGGTACAAACAATTGGACACCTCTGTAAATCAGTGATTTTTGCCCAGTAAAACAATTGGACTCTTCCATAAATCAGTAATTTAGATCAGTACAAACAATTCAACTCTTCCGCTGATCAGTGATTTAGATCAGTACAAACAACTGGACTCTTCTGTAAATTAGTGATTTAGGCCGGTTCAAACAATTGGACTCTTCTATAAATCAGTGATTTGGGTCAGTATAAATGTGTCTTCAGGAGTGAAAGAGTTAAATATGCAATGATTTTTCATATGTTTGATTTTTACATAAAGAAATGAAAAAAAGAGTATGTACTAAAATTATTTTTTCTACATTTCTGAAGATTTCTTCCAATGTTCAATGATTTAATTTTTATTGTTAATCACAACTTTATACAATATACAGAAAAACCTGCTATAGAGGCCACCTCTATATAAAGATTACCTGTTTATAAAGGCCAGTTTTTTCAAGTCCCTTGACTGCATACATCAACCAAATTGAACCTGTGTATAAGGGCACTTGCACATAAAGGTCAATATTTTCTAGTCCCTTGGATGGCTCCTAAATACTGGTTTCACTGTATACCAAAATGGCCAGTTGTAGAATAAATTATGTTTGTTATCTGAGATCATTAATAGTTAGTTGATTTGGAGTTATATGTGACTTTGGGCACAGGTGTGATACTTGATCTTTGATACATTGTCAAACTGACGTGTATTACATTTCAACATTAAGTTTTATTGTCTTCCTAGTATCTATTGACCTTTAAAATTTCAGAATCACATAACTAATTACAATTCATTCCTCACTGCAAAAAATGAGTGAAAAGGTAGACGAAACAAAAATATATTTTACCTTAAAATTTGCATAAAAAGTGATACTTAGTAGTAAAATGAAACAAGTTAAACATAAAAATCTTCTTATTGTGTGCAGGTTTCTGTCAGTGTTTTGCATATATATAGCTCTTAATTTAGCTAATAAGCATTGAAGATGTATAGATGTACTCATGGTGATGTAATTCACAGCTTTGTTGATGTTTGACAACATCTTTATTGTCAACGATTTGTTGATTTACGAGCCTGTTGTTTATTTTGAGAAGGACTTGAAATTTGAGCTAACAATAAAATGTGATAATTGTTTTGCATTTACTCTAAAAGTACGACTGTGACAGCACTTAACTTTATTAAGTTTGTACTTATACAAGGTGTGCAACTTAATGACCTTATACTAAGTATGTACTTATATAAGCTGTGTTACTTAATGAGCTGATACTAAATATGTACTTATATATGCTGTGTTACTTAATGACCTTATACTAAGTATGTACTTATATACACTATGTTACTTAATGAGCTGACAGTAAGTATGTACTTATATACGCTGTGTTACTTAATGACCTTATACTAAGTATGTACTTATATAAGCTGTGTTACTTAATGAGCTGATACTAAGTATGTACTTATACAAGGTGTGCAACTTAATGACCTTATACTAAGTATGTACTTATATAAGCTGTGTTACTTAATGAGCTGATACTAAGTATGTACTTATACAAGGTGTGCAACTTAATGACCTTATACTAAGTATGTACTTATATAAGCTGTGTTACTTAATGAGCTGATACTAAGTATGTACTTATATAAGCTGTGTTACTTAATGACCTTATACTAAGTATGTACTTATATAAGCTGTGTTACTTAATGAGCTGATAGTAAGTATGTACTTATATACACTGTGTTACTTAATGAGCTGATACTAAGTATGTACTTATATACACTGTGTTACTTAATGAGCTGATACTAAGTATGTACTTATATAAGCTGTATTACTTAATGAGCTGATACTAAGTATGTACTTATTTAAGCTGTGTTACTTAATGAACTGATACTAAGTATGTACTTATTTAAGCTGTGTTACTTAATGAACTGATACTAAGTATGTACTTATATACACTGTGTTACTTAATGAGCTGATACTAAGTATGTACTTATATACACTGTGTTACTTAATGAGCTGATACTAAGTATGTACTTATATACACTGTGTTACTTAATGAGCTGATACTAAGTATGTACTTATATACACTGTGTTACTTAATGAGCTGATACTAAGTATGTACTTATATACACTGTGTTACTTAATGAGATGATACTAAGTATGTACTTATATACACTGTGTTACTTAATGAACTGATACTAAGTATGTACTTATATACACTGTGTTACTTAATGAGCTGATACTAAGTATGTACTTATATACACTGTGTTACTTAATGAGCTGATACTAAGTATGTACTTATATACACTGTGTTACTTAATGAGCTGATACTAAGTATGTACTTATATACACTGTGTTACTTAATGAGCTGATACTAAGTATGTACTTATATACACTGTGTTACTTAATGAGATGATACTAAGTATGTACTTATATACACTGTGTTACTTAATGAGATGATACTAAGTATGTACTTATATACACTGTGTTACTTAATGAACTGATACTAAGTATGTACTTTTATACACTGTGTTACTTAATGAACTGATACTAAGTATGTACTTATATACACTGTGTTACTTAATGAACTGATACTAAGTATGTACTTATATACACTTTGTTACTTAATGAACTGATACTAAGTATGTACTTTTATACACTTTGTTACTTAATGAACTGATACTAAGTATGTACTTTTATACACTTTGTTACTTAATGAACTGATACTAAGTATGTACTTATGTACACTGTGTTACTTAATGAACTGATACTAAGTATGTACTTATGTACACTGTGTTACTTAATGAACTGATACTAAGTATGTACTTATGTACACTTTGTTACTTAATGAGCTGATACTAAGTATGTACTTTTGTACACTTTGTTACTTAATGAGCTGATACTAAGTATGTACTTTTATACACTTTGTTACTTAATGAACTGATACTAAGTATGTACTTTTATACACTTTGTTACTTAATGAACTGATACTAAGTATGTACTTATATACACTGTGTTACTTAATGAACTGATACTAAGTATGTACTTATATACACTGTGTTACTTAATGAACTGATACTAAGTATGTACTTATATACACTGTGTTACTTAATGAACTGATACTAAGTATGTACTTATATACACTGTGTTACTTAATGAACTGATACTAAGTATGTACTTTTATACACTTTGTTACTTAATGAACTGATACTAAGTATGTACTTATATACACTTTGTTACTTAATGAACTGATACTAAGTATGTACTTATATACACTGTGTTACTTAATGAGCTGATACTAAGTATGTACTTATATACACTTTGTTACTTAATGAACTGATACTAAGTATGTACTTATATCAGTTGTATTACTTTATGAGCTGATACTAAGTATGTACTCCCAGAGGCCATTGAGTCATGCATTTTTAACATATCATCTCCTGAAAAACAATGGACTGTTCTAAAAATCAATGTCTTATCCCAGTCCAATTGTATCTTTAAGTGTGAATGATTTAAGAACCATCTTTTCATTGACATACTGCAGTATAGTCCTGGTAACTAAACATCTTAGATAAAAAAAAATTACCATTGACATACTGCAGTATAGTCTTGGTAACTAAATGTCATAGGTCAAAATTTTACCATTGACATACTGCAGTATAGTCCTGGTAACTAAACATCTTAGATAAAAAAAAATTACCATTGACATACTGCAGTATAGTCTTGGTAACTAAACATCTTAGATAAAAAAAAATTACCATTGACATACTGCAGTATAGTCTTGGTAACTAAACATCTTAGATAAAAAAAAATTACCATTGACATACTGCAGTATAGTCTTGGTAACTAAACATCTTAGATAAAAAAAAATTACCATTGACATACTGCAGTATAGTCTTGGTAACTAAATGTCATAGGTCAAAATTTTACCATTGACATACTGCAGTATAGTCTTGGTAACTAAATGTCATAGGTCCAAATTTTACCATTTACATACTGCAGTATAGTCCTGGTAATTAATGTCATGTCAAAATTTTACCGATGACATACTGTGGTACAGTCCTGATAACTAGACATCTTGGATCAAAATTTTACCATTGACATACTGCAGTACAGTCCTGATAAATAAACATAGGTCAGAATTTTACCATTGAACAGTTAGATGCTGACATCCCCATATAAATGAAAAATAAAAATGTTGGTATTTTACACAAAACTAGAAAAAATACAAAAAATTAATTTCGATTTGAATACTTTAAATGAATCTGTCAAAGCGTGATTGTACATATCTTAGTCACACGCCAGGCATTCTCTGTCCAAATTTTGAACCTCGAGGAGTCGCATGCAAATAACATAGTCTGTTGCTTGAGGCTTAGAATTTGGAATTAAAGGTAAGGAAACTTGACATGCATTCAGTTGTCATTGAAATTTAAAATATTTAGGGTCATTGAGAAAGCAATCGCTTTTATTTAAATGAAAATTTTCACGACATATTTTGCGTGTCAATTATGATGTGATGCTATGTCTAAGCAGTCATGGTGCTGCTTTTATAATGGTAAAAACAGACACATGAATACAAACGCTTTCCAAATCATTTTCTACTTGTCAGTTTTGTCCTTCTTGTTTCATTTTTATCTTGAAGCAAGGAACATATTTGAGACTTCAAAGCAAACTGTAACAGTAGCACTTAAAACCAGATGATATTTTTATGCAAATATGTAAAGTAGGGTTTTCAAGGAGTAATCGGTTAACTGAGTAGGTCCAATTATCAAATTCTAAAATCAGTCAGTTACTCGAAATAAACTTTTAAAAATTACACATTTTTTGTATTATGAAAATATTGATATTTTTGTAATTTTTACCCAATCATCAGATATGTTTGGCTTCCTGTAGCAGGCGGAATATTGTTTGAATCTCATATCGGAGAGATATTTAATGAATTGATTTCAGGATGAAACACTTAATAATCATTAAGTTTTTAAAATATCATCCTGGTTATAATGTGGAATATAGTGATAAAATGGACACTACAATTTGAATTGACATGATGTACAATGACATGATGTACAGTGACATGATGTTCAGTGACATGATTTACAGTGACATGATGTTCAGTGACATGATTAAGAGTAAAATTATTTAGAGTGATATGATTTTACAGTGCCATAATTTACTGTGACATGATGTACATTGACATGATTTATAGTGACATGGTTCACAGTGATATGATTTAGAGTTACATGATGTATGGTCACATGATTTAGAGTAACATGATGTATGGTGACATGATGTATGATGTATGGTGACATGATGTATGGTGACATGATGTATGGTGACATGATGTATGGTGACATGATTTAGAGTAACATGATGTATGGTAACATGATGTATGGTTACATGACGTATGGTGACATGATGTATGGTTATATGATTTAGAGTAACATGATGTATGGTTACATGATTTATGGTGACATGATGTATGGTGACATGATGTATGGTTGTATGGTGACATGATGTATGGTGACATGATGTATGGTGACATGATGTATGGTGACATGATTTAGAGTAACATGATGTATGGTGACATGATGTATGGTGACATGATTTAGAGTAACATGATGTATGGTGACATGATGTATGGTTACATGATGTATGGTGACATGATGTATGGTTACATGATTTAGAGTAACATGATGTATGGTTACATGATGTATGGTTACATGATGTATGGTTACATGATGTATGGTTACATGATGTATGGTTACATGATTTAGAGTAACATGATGTATGGTTACATGATGTATGGTTACATGATTTAGAGTAACATGATGTATGGTGACATGATGTATGGTGACATGATGTATGGTGACATGATGTATGGTTACATGATGTATGGTTACATGATGTATGGTTACATGATTTAGAGTAACGTGATGTATGGTTACATGATGTATGGTGACATGATGTATGGTTACATGATTTAGAGTAACATGATGTATGGTTACATGATGTATGGTGACATGATGTATGGTGACATGATGTATGGTGACATGATGTATGGTGACATGATGTATGGTGACATGATGTATGGTGACATGATGTATGGAGTAACATGATGTATGGTTACATGATGTATGGTTACATGATGTATGGTTACATGATGTATGGTTACATGATGTATGATGTATGGTGACATGATGTATGGTTACATGATGTATGATGTATGGTGACATGATGTATGGTTACATGATGTATGGTTACATGATATATGGTTACATGATGTATGGTGACATGATGTATGGTGACATGATGTATGGTGACATGATGTATGGTTACATGATGTATGGTGACATGATGTATGTGACATGATGTATGGTGACATGATGTATGTGACATGATGTATGGTGACATGATGTATGGTTACATGATGTATGGTGACATGATATATGGTGACATGATGTATGGTGACATGATTTACAGTGCCATGATTTATAGTGACATTATTTTCAATGACATGATTAAGAGTAACATGATTTAGTGTGATATGATGTACAGTGACATGATGTAAAGTGACATGATGTATAGTGACATGATTTATAGTGACAATGTTTACAGTGACATGATTGTACAATGACATGATTTATAGTACCATGATTTATAGTGACTTGATGTACAGTGACATGATTGTACAATAACATGCTATATGTTGGCATGATGTAGTGGCATGATATAGAGTGACATGATTGACAATGACATGATTGACATTGAAAGGATTTTCTGACATTATTTATGGTGATATTATTTATAGTGACATAATGTATGGTGACATTATGTTCAGTGCCAAGATTTACAGTGACATGGTATGATGTACTGTTGCATGATGTAAAGTGACATGATTTATTATGATGTGATATTATCAACTTGGTTCTACAGATTGTGATACCTCATATACCTTGTATATATGAGGCTACACGTATTGTCACCCCGGTGATATTAGGTTTAGTCTTATATATATATGAAGTTATACATATTGTCACCCTGGTGATATTAGATTATGTCTTGTATATATTAGGTTATACATATTGTCACTCTGGTGATATTAGATTATGCCTTG
This sequence comes from Atrina japonica, assembly GCA_030159075.1. NCBI lineage: Eukaryota > Metazoa > Mollusca > Bivalvia > Pterioida > Pinnidae > Atrina > Atrina japonica. The sequence goes on along the minus strand of BROG01000038.1, from coordinate 1,732,011 downwards.
TATATATGAGGTTATACATATTGTCACTCTGGTGATATTAGATTTAGTCTTGTATATATTAGGTTATACATATTGTCACCCCAGTGATATTAGATTCTGCCTTGTATATATTAGGTTATACATATTGTCACCCCAGTGATATTAGATTTAGTCTTCTATATATGAGGTTAAACATATTGTCACCCCAGTGATATTAGATTCTGCCTTGTATATATTAGGTTATACATATTGTCACTCTGGTGATATTAGATTCTGCCTTGTATATATGAGGTTATACATATTGTCACTCTGGTGATATTAGATTATGTCTTGTATATATGAGGTTAAACATATTGTCACCCCAGTGATATTAGATTCTGCCTTGTATATATTAGGTTATACATATTGTCACTCTGGTGATATTAGATTATGTCTTGTATATATTAGGTTATACATATTGTCACCCTGGTGATATTAGATTCTGACTTGTATATATGAGGTTATACATATTGTCACTCTGGTGATATTAGATTATGTCTTGTATATATGAGGTTAAACATATTGTCACCCCAGTGATATTAGATTCTGCCTTGTATATATTAGGTTATACATATTGTCACTCTGGTGATATTAGATTATATCTTGTATATATTAGGTTATACATATTGTCACTCTGGTGATATTAGATTCTGCCTTGTATATATGAGGTTATACATATTGTCACTCTGGTGATATTAGATTATGTCTTGTATATATTAGATTATACATATTGTCATCCCAGTGATATTAGATTATGTCTTGTATATATGAGGTTATACATATTGTCAATCTGGTGATATTAGTTTATGTCTTGTATATATGAGGTTAAACATATTGTCACCCCAGTGATATTAGATTTAGTCTTGTATATATGAGGTTATACATATTGTCACTCTGCTGATATTAGATTTAGTCTTGTATATATTAGGTTATACATATTGTCACTCTGGTGATATTAGATTATGTCTTGTATATATGAGGTTATACATATTGTCACTCTGCTGGTATTAGATTTAGTCTTGTATATATTAGGTTATACATATTGTCATCCCAGTGATATTAGATTATGTCTTGTATATATGAGGTTATACATATTGTCACTCTGGTGATATTAGATTATGTCTTGTATATATGAGGTTATACATATTGTCAATCTGGTGATATTAGATTTAGTCTTGTATATATGAGGTTATACATATTGTCACTCTGGTGATATTAGATTATGTCTTGTATATATGAGGTTATACATATTGTCACTCTGGTGATATTAGATTTAGTCTTGTATATATTAGGTTATACATATTTATCACTCTGGTGATATTAGATTTAGTCTTGTATATATTGTCACCCCAGTGATATTAGATTCTGCCTTGTATATATTAGGTTATACATATTGTCACCCTGGTGATATTAGATTCATAAAACCAGACAATTTAGGAAAATCTTTCTAAAATTTCTGTTTTTCAGATGTTCTGAGTGATTTTGATACGGTCATTGATATTTAGATTATCTGCAGTCGACAGATCACTTAGGGAAGGTATGTAAATGATTTATATCTCACACCTGAGGAGATGACGTGTAATGGATCGTAACTGATAACTGTACACTTAAAAATTTATGGCAAAATAAATCCGGTACAGGTAAAGAGAAGTGGCTTAATTACAACGAGACGTGTAATTATATACGAGACTTGTGTTAGTTCATAGCCGTGCACTGATATGCTGACAAAAATCTACATACAGAAACAAAATTACAAAATTTAAATGGCATTACTTAATTCACCATAAAATAATATTGATAAAATACAAATGAGATATCGTATCTATAAATGTCACTGCATTGTTAGATACAAATCATACCGATATACTCAACCTTTCCCAGAAATCACTCTATCCAGTTATTCACAAATAACATATTTTAGGAAACAAATGGCTTATCTATTAGACCACTCCTGGTCGGTCAGTAGGTATGAGAATTCATCAGGCAAGTGGGCGGTGTCAGGCTTGATTCCAAGGGCTTTAACAGTACCAAGTGCTAAAGCATTAGAAGTGAAAGTCACATGACCCTTTAGATGAGATAAAACTGAAATCACATTTAACATGACACATTAAAGAATCCCTTTGTTTGGCATATTCCAAAGCATAGGTAAAAACTTGTGTCATTTCTCAAAGGACATCCTCATGCAATTGTAAAATCCATGGTACAATATAACAATAGATGAACAAAAAGTTTATAACATGAGAATAATGATAACAGGCTCAATCAGTCAATATCACTAATCTGTGAGGTGGTCTTATTAGCAAGGTGATCTTTAGACAAGGTTCCACTGTAATTACTTCAGGCTCAATCAGTCGATATCACTAATCTGTGAGGTGGTCTTATTAGCAAGGTGATCTTTAGACAAGGTTCCACTGTAATTACTTCAGGCTCAATCAGTCGATATCACTAATCTGTGAGGTGGTCTTATTAGCAAGGTGGTCTTTAGACAAGGTTCCACTGTAATTACTTCAGGCTCAATCAGTCGATATCACTAATCTGTGAGGTGGTCTTATTAGCAAGGTGATCTTTAGACAAGGTTCCACTGTAATTACTTCAGGCTCAATCAGTCGATGTGGTCTTTAGACAAGGTTCCACTGTAATTACTTCAGGCTAAATCAGTCGATGTGGTCTTTAGACAAGGTTCCACTGTAATTACTTCAGGCTAAATCAGTCGATATCACTAATCTGTGAGGTGGTCTTATCACCATGGTGGTCTTTAGACAAGGTTCCACTGTAATTACTTCAGGCTAAATCAGTCGATATCACTAATCTGTGAGGTGGTCTTATCACCATGGTGGTCTTTAGACAAGGTTCCACTGTAATTACTTCAGGCTCAATCAGTCGATATCACTAATCTGTGAGGTGGTCTTATCACCAAGGTGGTCTTTAGACAAGGTCCCACTGTAATTACTTCAGGCTAAATCAGTCGATATCACTAATCTGTGAGGTGGTCTTATCACCATGGTGGTCTTAAGACGAGGTTCCACTGTAATTACTTCAGGCTAAATCAGTCGATATCACTATTGAGGTGGTCTTTTATCACCATGGTGGTCTTTAGACAAGGTTCCACTGTAATTACTTCAGGCTCAATCAGTCGATATCACTAATCTGTGAGGTGGTCTTATCACCAAGGTGGTCTTTAGACAAGGTCCCACTGTAATTACTTCAGGCTAAATCAGTCGATATCACTAATCTGTGAGGTGGTCTTATTAGCAAGGTGATCTTTAGACGAGGTCCCACTGTAATTACTTCAGGCTCAATCAGTCGATGTGGTCTTTAGACGAGGTTCCACTGTAATTACTTCAGGCTCAATCAGTCGATATCACTAATCTGTGAGGTGTTCTTATCACCATGGTGGTCTTTAGACGAGGTCCACTGTAATTACTTCAGGCTTAATCAGTCGATATCACTAATCTGTGAGGTGTTCTTATCACCATGGTGGTCTTTAGACGAGGTCCACTGTAATTACTTCAGGCTTAATCAGTCGATATCACTAATCTGTGAGGTGTTCTTATTAACAAGGTGATCTTTATGCGAGGTCCCACTGTAATTACTTCAGGCTCAATCAGTCGATGTGGTCTTTAGACGAGGTTCCACTGTAATTACTTCAGGCTTAATCAGTCGATATCACTAATCTGTGAGGTGGTCTTATTAGCAAGGTGATCTTTAGACAAGGTCCCACTGTAATTACTTCAGGCTCAATCAGTCGATATCACTAATCTGTGAGGTGGTCTTATTAGCAAGGTGATCTTTAGACAAGGTCCCGCTGTAATTACTTCAGGCTCAATCAGTCGATATCACTAATCTGTGAGGTGGTCTTATCACCATGGTGGTCTTTAGACAAGGTTCCACTGTAATTACTTCAGGCTCAATCAGTCAATATCACTAATCTGTGAGGTGGTCTTATTAGCATGGTGATCTTTAGGCGAGGTCCCACTGTAATTACGTCCGGCTTAATCAGTCAGTATTGCTTATCTTCAGTCTTTTAACCATGGTGGTCTCTGAGGTGAGGGTTGAAACTTATTTAATATCTGATGTGAAATTTTCCCAGAAACTGAATTCTTATTATTTTAAATGTGAGGTGGTCTTATTAACAAGTTGTTCGTTAGGTGAGGTTCCACTAATTTTCAGCTTAATCAGTCAATATAGCAAATCTTCCGTCTTTAAATCATTTTGTGTATCAAAGAAGTTGTAATTGTTTTATGACATAAAATGATAAATAATGAAGTAGCACTGAAACAGTACAATTTGCAGTAGTTGTACTGAAATAGATTTTCTACTATAAATATCTGTACATTTCATCCTCGGAGTTTACAGACAAGTTTATCATGGTACTTTAATTCATTCATGCAGTCTGTCAGGATATATCTGCAGCCTCCATACATTTTCCATGATCAAGATGTTTTAGTCATTTTAGATATTTAAAGATTTGCAGTAGAGACTTTATAGGGTAGAGACTGTCTTAAGTGACTTTCAAAGGGACGTACAGTCACATAAGACAGGAAGTCACTTAACACAGACCAGACTTGACCTTGTGACCCACTTGTTTGCATTGATAAAATGTATGTTGTTGCTGTCAACATATTTAACTTAACTATATTTCTGTATCAAAGTTATTTCTTTATTAAAACAAGTGTCCAGGTACATGTAATTGTGTTCATGAGATAATCTGTTGTTTTAAGGGTCATGACTGGGGTCATCTCATAGTCACCTCTCAAGTAAGGCAGGGTGTCACTTCGGCCGTATAATCATGGTCACTTGTTAAGTAATGTAGGGTGTCACCCATTACAGACCTTTGTATAGTTAGGTTGTGTATAGGGTGTGTATAATCATTGTCACCTGTCAGGTAAGGTAGGGTGTCACTCAATACAGACCTTTGTATAGTTAGGGTGTGTATAATCATTGTCACCTGTCAGGTAAGGTAGGGTGTCACTCAATACAGACCTTTGTATAGTTAGGGTGTGTATAATCATTGTCACCTGTCACCTGTCAGGTAAGGGAGGTAGGGTGTCACTCAATACAGACCTTTGTATAGTTAGGGTGTGTATAATCATTGTCACCTGTCAGGTAAGGTAGGGTGTCACTCAATACAGACCTTTGTATAGTTAGGGTGTGTATAATCATTGTCACCTGTCAGGTAAGGTAGGGTGTCACTCAATATACACCTTTGTATAAGTTAGAGTGTTTATAATCATTGACACCTGTAAGGTAAGGTAGGGTATCACTCAATACAGACCTTTGTATAGTTAGGGTGTGTATAATCATTGTCACCTGTCAGGTAAGACAGGATGTCACTTTCTACAAACCAGTTATATAGGAAATACTGTTGTTTCACCTTAGATACAGTCACATAAGACAGGAAGTCTTTATATACAGGGGATCACTTAATACAGACCAGTTAATATATAGGAAATACTGTTGGTTCACCTTAGAGTTATATACAGTCACATAAGACAGGAAGTCTTTATATACAGGGGATCACTTAATACAGACCAGTTATATAGGAAATACTGTTGTTTCACCTTAGATACAGTCACATAAGACAGGAAGTCTTTATATACAGGGGATCACTTAATACAGACCAGTTAATATATAGGAAATACTGTTGGTTCACCTTAGATACAGTCACATAAGACAGGAAGTCTTTATATACAGGGGATCACTTAATACAGACCAGTTATATAGGAAATACTGTTGTTTCACCTTAGATACAGTCACATAAGACAGGAAGTCTTTATATACAGGGGATCACTTAATACAGACCAGTTATATAGGAAATACTGTTGGTTTCACCTTAGATACAGTCACATAAGACAGGAAGTCTTTATATACAGGGGATCACTTAATACAGACCAGTTATATAGGAAATACTGTTTGTTTCACCTTAGATACAGTCACATAAGACAGGAAGTCTTTATATACAGGGGGTCACTTACTACAGACCAGTTAATATATAGGAAATATTGATGGGTCACCATGGATACAGTCACATAAGACAGGAAGTCTTTATATACAGGGGGTCATATCACTTTATTAATACAGACAGACCAGTTATATAGGAAATACTGTTGTTTCACCTTAGGTACAGTCACATAAGACAGGAAGTCTTTATATACAGGGGATCACTTAATACAGACCAGTTATATAGGAAATACTGTTGTTTCACCTTAGGTACAGTCACATAAGACAGGAAGTCTTTATATACAGGGGATCACTTAATACAGACCAGTTAATATATAGGAAATACTGTTGGTTCACCTTAGATACAGTCACATAAGACAGGAAGTCTTTATATATAGGGGATCACTTAATACAGACCAGTTAATATATAGGAATTACTGTTGGTTCACCTTAGATACAGTCACATAAGACAGGAAGTCTTTATATACAGGGGATCACTTAATACAGACCAGTTATATAGGAAATACTGTTGGTTCACCTTAGATACAGTCACATAAGACAGGAAGTCTTTATATACAGGGGATCACTTAATACAGACCAGTTAATATATAGGAAATACTGTTGGTTCACCTTAGATACAGTCACATAAGACAGGAAGTCTTTATATACAGGGGATCACTTAATACAGACCAGTTAATATATAGGAAATACTGTTGGTTCACCTTAGATACAGTCACATAAGACAGGAAGTCTTTATATACAGGGGATCACTTAATACAGACCAGTTATATAGGAAATACTGTTGGTTTCACCTTAGATACAGTCACATAAGACAGGAAGTCTTTATATACAGGGGATCACTTAATACAGACCAGTTATATAGGAAATACTGTTGTTTCACCTTAGATACAGTCACATAAGACAGGAAGTCTTTATATACAGGGGATCACTTAATACAGACCAGTTAATATATAGGAAATACTGTTGGTTCACCTTAGATACAGTCACATAAGACAGGAAGTCTTTATATACAGGGGATCACTTAATACAGACCAGTTATATAGGAATTACTGTTGGTTCACCTTAGATACAGTCACATAAGACAGGGAGTCTTTATATACAGGGGATCACTTAATACAGACCAGTTATATAGGAAATACTGTTGGTTCACCTTAGATACAGCCACATAAGACAGGAAGTCTTTATATACAGGGGATCACTTAATACAGACCAGTTAATATATAGGAAATACTGTTGGTTCACCTTAGATACAGTCACATGTGACAGGAAGTCTTTATATACAGGGGATCACTTAATACAGACCAGTTAATATATAGGAAATACTGTTGGTTCACCTTAGATACAGTCACATAAGACAGGAAGTCTTTATATACAGGGGATCACTTAATACAGACCAGTTAATATATAGGAAATACTGTTGGTTCACCTTAGATACAGTCACATAAGACAGGAAGTCTTTATATACAGGGGATCACTTAATACAGACCAGTTATATAGGAAATACTGTTGGTTCACCTTAGATACAGTCACATAAGACAGGAAGTCTTTATATACAGGGGATCACTTAATACAGACCAGTTATATAGGAAATACTGTTGGTTCACCTTAGATACAGTCACATGTGACAGGAAGTCTTATATACAGGGGATCACTTAATACAGACCAGTTTATATAGGAAATACTGTTGGTTCACCTTAGATACAGTCACATAAGACAGGAAGTCTTTATATACAGGGGATCACTTAATACAGACCAGTTATATAGGAAATACTGTTGGTTCACCTTAGATACAGTCACATAAGACAGGAGGTTTTTATATACAGGTGGTAATGTAGCCGTCTAGGCTGTACATGATTTTGTTAGTATGTATGCTAAAGGACACAGATATTTTAAGTTACATATACCAGTTACCAATGCATCACATAATTAGTATCTAACTAGGAGTATTTTAAACAACAATTTCTCGGAAGGAAGGAAATTCTTAGTCTTATTATAGCACATTTTCACATATTTCTGATCTGAAACCACATTCTGGATAAAGTTAATAATAGTCCACCAGCTAATGATAACCGCAAAAGGATACCGCAAAAATTGATATTGCTAATTAATACAAATTATCTAGAACCACCAGAGAATTTGAATCCTTTGTGATGTTGCTGCGAGTTACTATGGCAGGAGTGTTTTAATTTAACAGTTAACAAACTGTACATGTGCAAGAAGGATTATTCATCATAGTTTGTAAGTTTTCATTTATCATAATTGATCATAAAATATTCATATTGACTAAGAAAACATTGCTAGATTGCCTGTTTTAAACTTGCGTACCCTGGATTTAATGTCCAGTACTAAACATGCTCAAACCATTGCTCATTACCTGTTTTAAACTTGCGTACCCTGGGTTTAATGTCCAGTACTAAACATGCTCAAACCATTGCTCATTACCTGTTTTAAACTTGCGTACCCTGGGTTTAATGTCCAGTACTATACATGCGTAAACTATTGTTTTACCTGTTTTAAACTTGCGTACCCTATGTTTAATGTCCAGTACTATACATGCTCAAACTATTGCTCATTACCTGTTTTAAACTTGCGTACCCTGGGTTTAATGTCCAGTACTATACATGCTCAAACTATTGTTCATTACCTGTTTTAAACTTGCGTACCCTGTGTTTAATGTCCAGTACTATACATGCTCAAACTATTGCTCATTACCTGTTTTAAACTTGCGTACCCTGGGTTTAATGTCCAGTACTAAACATGCTCAAACTATTGCTCATTACCTGTTTTAAACTTGCGTACCCTGGGTTTAATATCCAGTAACATACATGCTCAAACTATTGCTCATTACCTGTTTTAAACTTGCGTACCCTGGGTTTAATGTCCAGTACTAAACATGCTCAAACTAATGCTCATTACCTGTTTTAAACTTGCGTACCCTGGGTTTAATGTCCAGTACTAAACATGCTCAAACTATTGCTCATTACCTGTTTTAAACTTAAACTATTGACACGATATTATTGAGGAAATATGGCTCCACCACTAATGGAGAGTCCTGTTATATCAATGCTGATTTTCATTCTGTGGGGATATCCGTTGTATCAATGCTGATTTTCATTCTGTGGGGATTCCCGTTATATCAATGCTGATTTTCATTCTGTGGGGATTCATGTTATATCAATGTTGATTTTCATTCTCTGGTGATTCCTGTTATATCAATGCTGATTTTCATTCTGTGGGGATATCTGTTATATCAATGCTGATTTTCATTCTGTGGGGATATCCGTTGTATCAATGCTGATTTTCATTCTGTGGGGATATCCGTTGTATCGATGCTGATTTTCATTCTGTGGGGATATCTGTTATATCAATGCTGATTTTCATTCTGTGGGGATATCTGTTATATCAATGCTGATTTTCATTCTGTGGGGATATCCGTTGTATCGATGCTGATTTTCATTCTGTGGGGATTCCCATTATATCAGTGCTGATTTTCATTCTGTGGGGATTCCCGTTATGTATGAAATAATTATTTTTAGAACAGGACCAGAGTTTGTCATTATATCAGCCGTTGATTTTCATTCTGTTGTCCCTACTGTGTCTACTTTCAATCTAGAGAAATATGTTATTGACTTTGTTTTAGTACTTGCTGAACTATTTTATGAACAAACAAGGAGGTACATTTTGTTTAATCTTATAGTACCACAAAAATGTTAGATTATAACAGAAATCTGTTACAACATTAACTGAAACATCACAGCCAGAGAAATGTGAAATCACTGCCAAATTTTGTAGTGGGAAATTGAAAAAGACAAAGACACTCACTCCGTAATAATGATACACATTTGTACACATTAAAGAAGTTAAGATCTTTATTTGTTTCCGTAAGATATTGATTGCGAAATATTATACTGATTACATATGAAACGAATTACCATATTCGACTCATTAAGCACCTATGTCTCTATAAGTAACCCTCCCCCTTTTTACATACGATAGAGAATCTTTTATACTGGTTGACAAGGAGATGTGGACCTGAAAAACAGTAAGTAACAGTTTATCTGTAGCCTCCAAGCAACAGAATTATGTTGATAGGTGTCCTTGGTAATAACTACAACAACTTTACCACTGTGTCTTACCAATATTAACTGTTTTACGTCGATTTAACTATTGTTTAGTCACTTTAAGCACACGCTCCTTTTTCCTGATTTTTGTAGCAAACAGGTGCTTAATGGGTCAAATATGATATGTTTAGAAATAGAAAAATCTTTTTAGATGAAGGGTGATACTTTAAACAGGAAGTGACTCACCTGAAAGTCACACCTTATAGATGAAGGATGACAACAAAAGTCTGTGAAAACGTATAGATATGACATGTTATTAAAGCCTCACTTTTTGCACCGGTCCAGAGGACTAGTCAAGATTTGGTACTTAACTTATCAACATGTGAAAAACAATGGACTGAAAGACTTAGGCTAGTCCAAATGTGTCTTTAGGGGTGTTAACTCATAGCTGGGAATGTCTTGATATAAGTTACAAAAAGTGACTGGATGTAAGACAGTGATAAAAACAGTTGATAAGATGGTAGTTGTGTACTGTAGGGAGAAGAAACTGCAATTTAATCTTCTTAATCTGATTACAAATAGGTAAAACCCTGCACAGATGTGTTTGAGTGTAAAGGTAGTTACATCAAGCAGAACGTTTTAACTCTTTATAGTATTGGTATCATCTGTCCAGCTGACCTGAATCTCTCCACCAAGCGGGTTTACTTTTGTATAAAGGATTTAAATCTGTTTTAGGAGACCTTGTATTATATATAGCAAAGTTTGTCATCAGTGTCTGACATATTGCATTTAATGGTTATTCAGCATTGAGGTGGTTCATAGAAAAGTACATGCAAAGGCAATAGTTTTGTATAATTTATGTAACATGGATGAATTTCACACCTTGAAAGGTGATATTGTGTATGACTCTGGTGTCTTCTCTAGTGAATATAATCCCAATGTTAACAGCAACACAAGGTTTTAATGATTCCTCATCCAAGTGTAGAAATTGAGCTTTGTACAAGATATATAGAAGCATGAAGATTGAATAGATCAAAGATTTGCACTTTTCTGCTATAATTGAAGGTTTAGACCAATTTCTTAGGTGTAAAGTATATCTATTGCTTCAATATTAAATACAGAAAATTGATATAAACATTCCTTTGTATAGAGCCAGCAGAGGACTGTGTTACAGATGTAGCTTATGTATAGTGCCTTTACAAACCTTGCTCAGTTTTACACTGACAAGAAATGACACCAACACGAAAATGACACCAACACGAAAATGTCATTTTGTCCTTTTAAAGATCAAGATGTATTACACATTTACCTGTGCTAGATCATATGGCAGTTATTGTCTGTTTCTGATTTTTACATCAGTGAAAGACTACATTATTTTTACAATGATTTTAAAGTTGATGAAATTTTAGCCATGAAGAAGAGTGCAATGTTATATCTTCATTTTTCCCCTTAAAGTTCTACAAATGAGCCATTTCCCTCCTGTTTCAGCATTATGGAATCATATCCCTGATATATATATATATATGTCAAAAACTCTAGTGTACACTTTGTACCTATTGGCCTGTCAGCCTTCATCAGCCAAATTTCATTTTACTTTACACTAAAAAAAATGGCAGCCAGGTTCTTATGATGGAAGATAAATCCTGGTTACAACGGCAAAAAGAACATCAGACCTCCAGAAGTAGACCAGTAAACTACCCCTCATAATTTTCTTAGGGTCCAGTGGGGCTCAATTCTGTCCTGTGTAGAAGTGGGAGATTTTGCTTTTAATTTGTGCTGCTATAACTACTTGGCCACAGAAGCCTGAAGTAAAGGGGAATGCAGGGACACTTCTAAAAACAAACATTTTGAAGTAAATGACCACAGCCGTTTACTTACTGACTTTACAATCGATTGATACATGTACAGAAATTGAGATTAGGATACGAAACCAGTTCTTACTGAAAATTCTGTTTTTAGAGGCAGTGACCTTGACTTTTTACTTGTTGACGTCAAAACAACTGTGTCTATTTCACATATATCGGCTGTATCAAAATACACAAAACTGAAGCTGCAACGAGGAAATCAATTCTAACTGAAAATTTTATTTTTAGCTATTGTGAGATTGACTTTTTACATTCAGACTTCAAAATCAATTCTGCTCTGTTAACTGAGTGAAAACATGTATAAGGCTTATCATAATTCATGGAAAGACTGAAATTTCGACTAGAAAAATAAAATGTGAAAGTAGACAAACTGAATTGAAATTTATTTTTCCCCTGCATCTGTAAAAACAGGGGAAGAATATCAGATGTAGACTTCAGCACCTGATCTCTCTCTATATAATAAGAGTCTGTTTTTGAAGTGATGGAGAAACTTACAACTCAGTAAGTCTCAAGAACAAATGAATTACCACTTCATTGACTGCAACTGACATCTGCAGTGTTGAGGAGGGGGTGTATCACCCTAACCTTCAGGCTTACTGACAAATTTTGATTTGAAATGTAGTATTGATACAAAAATTGATAAAATGCATGATAGCAAGGTACCTGTAAACTAAACAGAGTATGAGGTACCTTGTTATTTCTGTATTTGTGCTTTATGTATGATTTATAGAGATAGTATCATTTCTGATCCAGGGTCCATAGTAAATGTACTATGTTGTACTATATATATATATATACAAAGCACTAAAAGCAACAACACTATATATATATATACAAGGCACTAAAAGCAACAACACTATATATATATATACAAAGCACTAAAAGCAACAACACTATATATATATATATACAAGGCACTAAAAGCAACAACACTATATATATATATATACAAAGCACTAAATATATATATATATACAAGCACTAAAAGCACTATAACAAAGCACTAAAAGCAACAACACTATATATATATATATACAAAGCACTAAAAAAGCAAGGCACTAAAACACTATATATATATATATACAAGGCACTACAAAGCACTAAAAGCAACAACACTATATATATATATATACAAGGCACTAAAAGCAACAACACTATATATATATATATATACAAGGCACTAAAAGCAACAACACTATATATATATATACAAGGCACTAAAAGCAACAACACTATATATATATATACAAGGCACTATATATATATATACACAAGGCACTAAAAGCAAACAATATACTATATATATATATATATATATACAAGGCACTAAAAGCACTACAAAGCACTAAAACAACACTATACAAGGCACTAAAAGCAACTAAAACACTATATATATATACAAAGGTACTAAAAGGCACTAAAAGCAACAACACTATATATATATATATATATATACAAGGCACTAAAGGCACTAAAAGCAACAACACTATATATATATATACAAGCACTAAAAGCACTAAAAGCACTAAAAGCAACAACACTATATATATATATATATATATACAAAGCACTAAAAGGCACTAAAAGCAACAACACTATTATATATATATATATATATACTATATATATATATATATACAAGGCACTAAAAGCAACAACACTATATATATATATATATACAAAGGCACTATATAAAAGCAACAACACTAAAAGCAACATATATATATATATATACAAGCACTAAAAAGCACTAACAAGCACTAAACAACACTATATATATATATATACAAGGCACAACACTATATATATATATACAAGGCACTAAAAGCAACAACACTATATATATATATACAAAGCACTAAAAGCAACAACACTATATATATATATACAAGCAACAACAACACTATATATATATATATATACAAGGCACTACAAAGCTAAAAACAATACTATATATATATATATATACAAAGGCACTATAAAGCACTAAAAGCACAACACTATATATATATATATATATACAAAGGCACTATATATATATATATAAAGGCAACAACACTATATATATACTACTAAAAGCAACAACACTATATATATATATATATATACAAAGCACTAAAAGCACTAAAAGCAACAATATACTATAGCAACAACATATATATATATACAAAGCACTAAAAGCAACAACACTATATATATATATATATATACAAGGCACTAAAAGCAATAACACTATATATCTTAGGATATAAGCAAACAGATACAAGTCATAAAAAGAATTATATAAAGTACTAATATGATTAAAGTGACTACCAACAGGAACAAAATTAAAGTCAATTATATACATTATGAGAATGCTTGGTATTTCTGTTTAAAAATTTGTCATAATTTTGTTAAATAATTCCTTTGACTTACAAAAAAAATCCAGGACAAAAATATGTGCATTTAAAATCACACCTTACAGATGTACTTTTGGCAAAAGTAAAAGATAAAAGTTCTTAATCAATTTGAAAATTACATAAAAATTTCAAATTCCTTGTATGTAAATACAATTTTTGACATGGAAAAAAACTTATTGATTGATGATGTATTGTTTAGATGGTTTTAATTCTTAAAACCTTTTTTGTTTTTGTAGGATAAGTGTTAAAAGTTGTTCTAAAGCAAGTGTTTGACTCATAATTTTTTATATAATATAAGGAAATAAAAAAAATTAGATTTTTGTGAATTATTACTCTTATTCCTTCTAAAAGATGTCTGATCTTTTAGAGGATAAAAACAATGTAATCAATTGATTATGAAAAGACACAAAATGTTTGCTTTTATTCCAGTCGGAACAATTATATCAATGAAAAAAAAAACAACTAAAAGTATTGTATGTTTCAGGTTAAAATCCATTCTGATTTAACCCATTTAGCCCCAAAGACTTATTTGGACTAGTCTATGTCATTATTTACAGAAGAGTTTCTAGTTTTTCAAATGTTGATGAGTTGAACAATTTATTAGTAACATTTCTTTCAGCTCTTACTATGCTATAAAATATTCAAATAGAATTCAAATTCTGAGTTAACTTCTGAGGCATAAAAAATTAACTGTGGTCCTGTGACTTTGATGGCAAAAAAAACTGGCAACATAGTGAAATCTCAATTTTGTGAGTTAACTTCTTTGAGGCATAAACCCTTTCACATTTGTTTTTTTTTCATGAAAGTGTCTAATGGATAACTGTTTTACAAACCTAGCAATGTGTGAGTTGAATCTAACAAGTACTAAGTATAAGGAATGAATGTCACGAGTCCTGAGTCCTGATATACTGGTATGAATAAAGTACATGACATCAGGTGTCCATTGATATCTGTAAAGTACATGCCATCAGGTGTCCATTGATATCTGTAAAGTACATGACATCAGGTGT
The DNA here is from genome assembly GCA_030159075.1 of Atrina japonica. Classification (NCBI taxonomy): domain Eukaryota; kingdom Metazoa; phylum Mollusca; class Bivalvia; order Pterioida; family Pinnidae; genus Atrina; species Atrina japonica. The sequence goes on along the minus strand of BROG01000038.1, from coordinate 1,716,697 downwards.
CCATTGATATCTGTAAAGTACATGACATCAGGTGTCCATTGATATCTGTAAAGTACATGCCATCAGGTGTCAGTTGATATCTGTGAAGTACATGACATCAGGTGTCCATTGATATCTGTAAAGTACATGAAATCAGGTGTCCATTGATATCTGTAAAGTACATGCCATCAGGTGTCAGTTGATATCTGTGAAGTACATGACATCAGGTGTCAGTTGATATCTGTAAAGTACATGACATCAGGTGTTACTTGATATCTGTGAAGTACATGACATCAGGTGTTACTTGATATCTGTGAAGTACATGACATCAGGTGTCAGTTGATATCTGTGAAGTACATAACATCAGTTGTCAGTTGATATGTGTAAAGTACATGACATCAGCTGTCAGGTGATATCTGTGAAGTGCATGATGTCACATGTCAGTTGATATCTATGAATTACATGATGAAAAGTGTCATTTGATATCTGTGAAGTACATATCAGGTGTCAGTTGATATCTGTGAAGTACATGACATCAGCTATCAGTTGATATTTGTGAAGTACATGATGTCAGATGTCAGTTGATATCTGTGAAGTACATAACATCAGTTGTCAGTTGATATCTGTAAAGTACATGACATCAGCTGTCAGTTGATATCTGTGAAGTGCATGATGTCACATGTCAGTTGATATCTATGAATTACATGATGACAAGTGTCATTTGATATCTGTGAAGTACATATCAGGTGTTAGTTGATATCTGTGAAGTACACAATGTCAGGTGTCAGTTGATATCTGTGAAGAACATGACATCTGGTGTCAGTTGATATTTCTGAAGAACATGGCATCAGGTGTCAGTTGATATCTGTGACGTACATGCCATCAGGTGTCAGTTGATATTAATGAAGTACATAATATCAGGTGTCAGTTGAACTTTAGGTGTTGTGAAATGTACAGGTGTCAAAATCATGATATCATTTATGCTACAACATAAAGATACCACTGTACATCAATTACACCATTGTATATTTTTATGCCACATAAAAAAGAAGCCATTATTTGATATCTGATATGCCACTATCATATAATGTATACCACACAATAAAGATTCCACTGTATGATTTTATTTATTCTACAGTAAGATGTCTCCTTGTATCATTATGCCACAAGATAAAGTTGCCACTGTGTGATATTGTAATGCAAACAGGTCAAGTTGCCACTGTGTGATATTGTAATGCAAACAGGTCAAGTTGCCACTGTGTGATATTGTAATGCAAACCGATTAAGTTGCCACTGTGTGATATTGTAATGCCAACAGATCAAGTTGCCACTGTGTGATATTGTAATGCAAACAGATCAAGTTGCCACTGTGTGATATTGTAATGCAAACAGATTAAGTTGCCACTGTGTGATATTGAAATGCCATCAGATTACGTTTCCACTATGTGATATTGTTATGCCATCAGATTAAGTTGCCATTTTGTGATATTGTAATACAAACAGATTAAATTGCCACTCTGAGATATTGTAATGTCAACAGATTAATTTGCCACTATGTGATATTGTAATGCAAACAGATTAAGTTGCCACTATGTGATATTGTATTGCCAACAGATTAAGTTGCCACTATGTGATATTGTAATGCAAACAGATTAAGTTGCCACCATGTGATATTGTTATGCCATCAGATTAAGTTGCCATTGTGTGATATTGTAATGCAAACAGATTAAGTTGCCACCATGCGATATTGTTATGCCATCAGATTAAGCTGCCACTATGTGATATTGTTTTGCCATCAGATTAAGCTGCCACTATGTGATATTATTATGCCATCAGATTAAGTTGCCACTGTGTGATATTATAATGCCAATAGATTACGGTTCAACTGTTTATCATTATGCCACTACATAAAGATGCCACTGTATGATATTGTGCCATTACATAAAAATGCAGCTGTATGATATTATGCCACTACATTAAGATGCCACTATATGATATTATGCCACTACATAAAATGCCACTATATGATATGATGCCACTACATAAAGATGCCACTGTATTTCACATTTATTAATATTAGCTATGAATTTTTCACCAGATATCCTATATTGTGTTTACAGTCAAATCATAAACTAGTTCTACAGATTTTAAATTTTACATTTGTGTTAAACTCTATTTTTACAAACAAGCAGTATTTAAGTGTGGAATGTGTGAAGAATTCTTGTGTAATTAGTAATTGTTGACCGGCATAGCACTGCTAGGCAAATTGTATCACAACACAAAGACTGAGTAGACAGATGATCAAAGATGTATACTTCAGAAAATCTCGACAATCGGTAAACAAAGACAAGTAGCAAAGAATGCAAATCTTTGTTGTTAAATGTGCATCACATACACAAAAAACTTATAAAAGCTGGTAGAATTAATTAGACTGATCCTGACACACAACTTCTGACATCTATTATTGTGTGTAAAATGACAGTATATAGCTAATGTTAAATTAAAAAAAGAGGCAGGTACTCTTGATATGGCAGATAAAGGTGTAAGTAATCGTCGTTAACTAAATATGCTGGCAAAAAATCGCAGCTCACTAATTAAATCCTGCTTTAATACATTTTTCCTTTCAGCCATAATGAAATCTATTTAAGAAGATGTCGGGTTTTATATTTCAATTTTGCTTATAATAGAACAACAAAAGTCCATTAAAACTTTGGCATCGTTTTAACTACCATACAATATTTATCACCCAATTCATCCTTTTTTTCTGAAAATTTTGTCTTTCAAATCAGGTGCTTTCTTAAAAAAAGGTTAAATTAAAAATTACTTAGTAGAAAAGTACTTATAACAAGAAATCGTTTACAAATGTTGTTTTAACATTATTCAGTGCATATTTACATTTCATAATTTACATAAGATTTTAACATATTCGTTTTACTATAAAATTTTATATTTTCCATATTATTTATTCATATTTTCTTAATTTTGTTCTTGTTCTTTATTTTACTAATTATTTTTGCATATAGATTTTACCCTGTCATTCATAAGTAGCTAAGTAATTTGGTATTGCTAATGCTTTAAACAAGTCTATTTCAATTACTGGTGTTGCTACTGTTTTAGACAAATCTGGTTCAATTGCTGGTGTTGCTACTGTTTTAGACAAGTCTATTTTAATTACTTGTGTTGCTACTGTTTTAGACAAGTCTATTTCAATTACTGGTGTTGCTACTGTTTTAGACAAGTCTATTTCAATTACCGGTGTTGCTACTGTTTTAGACAAATCTGGTTCAATTGCTGGTGTTGCTACTGTTTTAGACAAGTCTTTTTCAATTACTGGTGTTGCTACTGTTTTAGACAAGTCTATTTCAATTACTGGTGTTGCTACTGTTTTAGACAAGTCTTTTTCAATTACTGGTGTTGCTACTGTTTTAGACAAGTCTATTTCAATTACCGGTGTTGCTACTGTTTTAGACAAGTCTATTTTTAATTACCGGTGTTGCTACTGTTTTAGACAAGTCTATTTCAATTACCGGTGTTGCTACTGTTTTAGACAAGTCTATTTCAATTACCGGTGTTGTTTTACTGTTTTCAATCTATTTCAATTACCGGTGTTGCTACTGTTTTAGATAAGTCTATTTCAATTACCGGTGTTGCTACTGTTTTAGACAAGTCTATTTCAATTACCGGTGTTGCTACTGTTTTAGACAAGTCTATTTCAATTATCGGTGTTGCTACTGTTTTAGACAAGTCTATTTCAATTACTGGTATTGCTACCATTTTAGACAAGTAATTATTGGTGTTGCAAATGTTTTAGATAAGTCTATTTCAATTATCCTGTGATGTTGTCTATGATAGAGTTATAGGAGCAATGGATTTCATTTGAAATGCTTAGCACTGGTTTTTAGTTAATAGCATATGATGTTGTTAGTGATAGACTAGCATAGCTATGCAGTTCAGTTCAAATGCTAAGCACTGTTTTCTATTATATGTATCAAATTTTGGCAGACTTTTATAACGCTGTAATAATTTTATAACATTTTTTATGAAGAAAAATTTCACAGATGCCAAATTCCTAACTCAATAGTAATCACAAATTTATTGATACTATGGAAAAACTATTCACTTTCATTTTGAAATTGAAATTCTGATAGATAAATCATGGCACTAGGGACCCAAATGTTATTTTTCCATTTTATTTGACATTCATTCCATTTTGGAACTAAATTACATTTAGTCATAGAATGTGTAGCATGCCAAATTTATTTTGATAAAGTAATCACTGCATTTACTGCAAAACTAATTTCAAAATGTTCACAATCTCTTACTTGGATGCTATAAAAGCCTTACTTAAATCCGGTTAGACTGGTTATAAGCAAATGAGTCTAGGATTGGGGACCTGAGTCCATTATAGATTAAATCTTCTGTATCATAGGTTAACACTCTCTTATCTCCCTTGGCAGGGTGCCAGTCCATTAGACAAATTAGGTCCCAGTCTCCTTGGACAGAATATCAGCCCACCATAGGTGAGACAATCTCTCTAAACAAAACACCAGTCTATCACAGGTTAACTTAAATTCTTCTGTGACATGATACCAGTCCATCACAGGTTAATTTCTAGTTTTCCTGGATAGGATACCAGGCCATCACAGGTTAACTTTAGGTCACCCTGAACAAGACACCAGTCCAAAAGCAACAGAATAGAGACACAGTAGACAACAGGATAGAAACACATAAGACAACAAGATAGAGACAGCAGAAAGCAGGATAGAGACACATAGGACAAGAAGATAGAGACACAGTAGACAACAGGATAAAGACACAATACACAACAGTATAGAGACACAGTAGACAACAGGATAGAAACACATAAGACAACAAGATAGAGACAGCAGAAAGCAGGATAGAGACACATAGGACAAGAAGATAGAGACACAGTAGAGAACAGGATAAAGACACAATACACAACAGTATAGAGACACAGTAGACAACAGGATAAAGACACAATACACAACAGTATAGAGACACAGTAGACTACAGGATAAAGACACAATACACAACAGTATAGAGACACAGTAGACAACAGGATAAAGACACAATACACAACAGTATAGAGACACAGTACACAACAGGATTGAGTCACAATAGACACCAGGATAGAGATATGATAGGCAACAGTATAGAGGCAACATTATAAAGCAGCAACAGAAAACAGGATAAAGACACAGTAGACAACAGGATATAAACAGTGCAGACAATACAGGAGATGCAGTAGACAACAAAATACAGGTAATGTAGACAACATGATAAAGACACAGTAGACAACAGGATAGAGACACAGTAGACAACAGGATATAAGCAGTGCAGACAACACAGGAGATGCAGTAGACAACAAAATACAGGTAATGTAGACAACATGATAAAGACACAGTAGACAACAGGATAGAGACACAGTAGACAACAGGATATAAGCAGTGCAGACAACATAGGAGATGCAGTAGACAACAAAATATAGGTAATGTAGACAAAATGATAAAGACACAGAAGACAACAGGATAGAGACACAGTAGACAACAGGATATAAAGACAGTAGACAACAGGATAGAGACACAGTAAAAAGCAGGATTGAGACACAGTAGACAACAGGATAGAGACAGTAAACAACAAGATACAGACACAGTAAACAGCAGGATATAAATACAGTAGACAACAGGATAGAGACACAGTAAAAAGCAGGATAGAGACACAGTAGACAACAGGATAGAGACACAGTAAAAAGCAGGATAGAGACACAGTAGACAACAGGATAGAGACACAGTAAAAAGCAGGATAGAGACACAGTAGACAACAGGATAGAGACACAGTAAAAAGCAGGATAGAGACACAGTAGACAACAGGATAGAGACACAGTAGACAACAAGATACAGACACAGTAGACAACAGGATGTTAACACAATAGACAATGGGATAGAGACACAGTAGACAACAGGATAGAGACACAGTAAACAGCAGGACATAAACACAGTAGACAACAGGATAGAGACAAAGTAAACAGCAGGATAGAGACACAGTAGACAACAAGATAGAGACACATTAGACAACAGAATGTTAACACAATAGACAATGGGATAGAGACACAGTAGACAACAGGATAGAGACACAGTAGACAACAGGGTAGAGATGTGATAGACAACTGTATAGAAGCACAGTAGAAAACAGGATAGAGCCACAGTAGACAACAGGATATAAAAACTGTAGATAACACAAAGGAGATGCAGCACAAAAGAAATGCAGTAGACAACAAAATTCAGACAATGTAGACAACAGGATAAATACACAGTAAACAACATGATAGACATATGCATATGCAGTATACAACAGGATAGAAACACAGTAGACAACCAGGTAGAGACACAGTAGACAACAGGATAGATATACAATAGACAACCTGAATGGAGACAATACAGAACAGGATAGAGACAGAGTAGACAATAGGATAGACACACAATTGACAACAGAATAGATTGAGTCACAGTATGTAGAAAAATACATACAGTAGACAACAGGATAGAGACAGTAGACTACAGGATAGAGACATTAGACAACAGGAGAGACACAGTAGACAACAGGATAAATACACAGTAGACAACATGATAGAGACACAGTAGACAATAGGATAGAGACACAGTAAACTGCAGGATATAAACACAGTAGACAACAGGATAGAGACAGTAGACTATAGGATAGAGACATTAGACAACAGGAGAGACACAGTAGACAACATGATAAATACACAGTAGACAACATGATAGAGACACAGAGACAGCAGGATAAAGAAACAGTAGACAACTGGATAGAGGCACAGTAGACAATAGGATAGAGACACAGTAAACAGCAGGATATAAACACAGCAGACAACTGGATAGAGACACAGACACAGCAGGATATAAACACAATAGACAACAGGATAGAGACACAGTAAACAGCAGGATATAAACACAGTAGACAACATGATAGAGACACAGTAAACAGCAGGATATAAACACAGTAGACAACAGGATAGAGACACAGTAAACAGCAGGATATAAACACAATAGACAACAGGATAGAGACACAGTAAACAGCAGGATATAAACACAGTAGACAACAGGATAGAGGCAAAGTGGACACCACAAAAGAGATGCAGTAGACAACAAAATAAAGACAATGTAGACAACAGGATAATATGCAGTCAACAACATGATAGAGACACATGCAGTAGACAATAATATAGAGAAACATTAGACAACAAGATAGATTGAGTCATAGTATGTAGAAGAATACAGAAATATCAGACAAAAGAAAAGTGAAGCATATTAAAGAACAAAAAAGAACTAAGATAGTAATCAAGAAAAAAAGTATAATTTTTCCCAAATTGTAGATGTTTCTGATTGGTGGATACCAAATTTAAGTATTGAAAAAAAAATCATCTTACATTCTGGAGAAGCGCCTAATGTTTTAATAAAAACATCAAATTGAACACTGTGTTTGCCTTGTAGGTGATTTACAACATTGTGTTCATTTTATAGATGATTTGCAACATTATGTACCATCTATACTCACCATTTACTGAAAATGATATGTTTTATAGCCTCCAGATGTTTTACCAAAAATAAAAATGAAACAATAATTGGTAAAACCAAGCATAAGGTAAACACAATCATTTTGTTGATGAGTCTTACTAGGTACACAACAGTTTGTAAAGATCTCGTATAAGTCCAATCTGCCCACGGATAGCATGTCAATATATATTTATATCCTCATTGTACACAATGTATCCAAAGTATATCTTATTTACATTTTCACCAGACATGGTAATTAACAGTTATGACAAAATAAAACTTCAAAACAAACAAAAGTTCTTGACCAAAAATTCTCTTGGACTAGAAAATTCTACTTTCATGACATAGTTAGTGTATTTTGGTTGGTTGTCCCCTTCTCATGGTACTCTGAGAAACCACTGTTTGAAGAATTTTGCTAGCTTGTACTAGCTGATAAAAATCAATTATTTGATATTGCTTGCAAAACTACTTTGTCTTTCCTTAAAGGTGCTAATCCTTCAAACTTTGTAGAATTTTATTTATCAACATTGTAAATTATTTCTGTTAACTGATAGCTTGGTACATGTGTGCTATCATCATGCCAAATAGCTGTTGTTGGCCATAATTTAAAAAATCTGTCTTGAGTGACCACTATCATGTTTGACCACTTTTCTGACCTTCACTTTGACAGAGTTAGTGACTTTTCAAACATGTTCTTCTTCATGGTTTTTATTGCATAATTTAAACTTCAATTGACAGATCAATTGAGAGACAAGTGGCACATATCAACACATGGCATTCAGTAAATTACCTATTATCACATAATATCTGATAAATTACCTATTATAGCATTACTTCTGATAAATTACCTATTATCACAATACATCTGATAAATTACCTTTTTACTATTAGGATGTATGTGTTCTGGGTGTGTCCAACAGGGTGTATGTGTTCTGGGTGTGTCAAACAGGGTGTATGTGTTCTGGGTGTGTCCAACAGGGTGTATGTGTTCTGGGTGTGTCAAACAGGGTGTATGTGTTCTGGGTGTGTCAAACAGGGGTGTGTCCTGGGTGTGTTAAATAGGGGTGTGTCAAACAGGTGTGTGTTCTGGGTGTGTCAAACAGGATGTATGTGTTCTGGGTGTGTCCAACAGGGTGAATGTGTTCTGGGTGTGTCAAACATGGTGTATGTGTACTGGGTGTGTCAAACAGGGTGCATGTGTTCTGCATATGTCAAACAGGGTGTATGTGTTCTAGGTGTGTCAAACAGGGGTGTGTTCTGGGTGTGTTAAATAGGGGTGTGTAAAACAGGGCTATATTTTGGGTGTGTCAAACAGGGCTGTATGTGTTCTGGGTGTGTTGAACAGGGATGTGTTCTGTGTGTGTCAAACAAGGTGTATGTTTTCTGGGTGTGTCAAATAGGATCTATATGTTCTGGGTGTGTCAAACAGGGTGTATGTGTTCTGGGTGTGTCAAACAGGGTATATGTGTTCTGGGTGTGTCAAATGGGTGTATGTGATCTGGGTGTGTCAAACAGGGGTGTGTTCTGGGTGTGTTAAATAGGGGTGTGTAAAACAGGGCTGTATTCTGGGTGTGTCAAACAGGGCTGTATGTGTTCTGGGTGTGTTAAACAGGGATGTTTTTTGTGTGTGTCAAACAGAGCATTGTTCTGTGTGTATCAAACAAGGCTGTATGTGTTCTGGATGTGTCAAATGGGTGTATGTGTTCTGTGTGTGTTAGACAGAGCTGTGTTCTGTGTGTGTCAAACAAAGGTATGTTCTGTGTGTATCAAACAAGTCTGTATGTGTTCTGGATGTGTCAAATGACTGTATGTGTTCTGTGTGTGTCAGACAGAGCTGTGTTCTGTGTGTGTCAAACAAAGGTATGTTCTGTGTGTATCAAACAAGTCTGTATGTGTTCTGGATGTGTCAAATGACTGTATGTGTTCTGTATGTGTCAGACAGCTGTGTTCTGTGTGTGTCAAACAAAGGTGTGTTCTGTGTGTATCAAACAAGGCTGTATGTGTTCTGGATGTGTCAAATGACTATGTGTTCTGTGTGTGTTAAACAAAGATGTGTTCTGTGTGTATCAAACAAGGGTGTATGTGTTCTGGATGTGTCAAATGACTGTATGTGTTCTGGGTGTGTCAAACAGAGCATTGTTCTGTGTGTATCAAACAAGTCTGGATGTGTCAAATGGGTGTATGTGTTCTGTGTGTGTCAGACAGAGCTGTGTTTTGTGTTTGTCAAACAACGGTGTGTTCTGTGTGTATCAAACAAGTCTGTATGTGTTCTGGATGTGTCAAGTGACTGTATGTGTTCTGTGTGTGTCAGACAGAGCTGTGTTCTGTGTGTGTCAAACAAAGGTATGTTCTGTGTGTATCAAACAAGTCTGTATGTGTTCTGGATGTGTCAAATGACTGTATGTGTTCTGTGTGTGTCAGACAGAGCTGTGTTCTGTGTGTGTCAAACAAAGGTGTGTTCTGTGTATATCAAACAAGGCTGTATGTGTTCTGGATGTGTCAAATGACTATGTGTTCTGTGTGTGTTAAACAAAGATGTGTTCTGTGTGTATCAAACAAGGGTGTATGTGTTCTGGATGTGTCAAATGACTGTATGTGTTCTGGGTGTGTCAAACAGAGCATTGTTCTGTGTGTATCAAACAAGTCTGGATGTGTCAAATGGGTGTATGTGTTCTGTGTGTGTCAGACAGAGCTGTGTTCTGTGTTTGTCAAACAACAGTGTGTTCTGTGTGTATCAAACAAGGCTGTATGTGTTCTGGATGTATTAAACAGAGCTGTATGTGTTCTGTGTGTGTCAGACAGAGCTGTGTTCTGTGTTTGTCAAACAACGGTGTGTTCTGTGTGTATCAAACAAGGCTGTATGTGTTCTGGATGTGTCAAATGACTATGTGTTCTGTGTGTGTTAAACAAAGATGTGTTCTGTGTTTGTCAAACAACGGTGTGTTCTGTGTGTATCAAACAAGGCTGTATGTGTTCTGGATGTATCAAACAGAGCTGTATGTGTTCTGGGTGTGTTAATTAGGGATGTATCTTGGGTTGTTAAACAAGGTTGTATCTGTGTGTCAAACAAAGGTTGTGTCTGGTTGTATCAATTCCTGACACAGCTAGGTCCAACTTGTTTCTGTTTCTTTGTTCAAATACATGTTAGTATTTATCAGCCAACATAGGAGCACAGTTTCTTTGTTCAAATACATGTTAGTATTTATCAGCCAACATAGGAGCACAGTTTCTTTGTTCAAATACATGTTAGTATTTATCAGCCAACATAGGAGCACAGATTTAAAGGTTTTGTTGATATACAGGAATAATATCTATCTCTGACATTTGACCTTAACGCCTTCTACTTCCTCATCAATATATGTGTACATATGTTTCTCTTAACAAAAATTCCTGTAACTTATACATTAAAATGCAGTATTTATAATATCAAATGTTTTAAACTGCTAACTTATTCTTAATAAAACTTTATTATTTTCTTTGTAATTCAATTTTGAAAACTGTATTGATCATCTGTGAGATACGTATCTATATCATATCGTCTTACAGAGAACCATTCCTACAGTAGGATGCCCTGACCGTGGTTTATGTGTCTTCTCATGTAGTCTATTTAATTCCTGTATCTCTTACAAATTGACTACTATTCTGATTAATAGCATATCAACATTTTGATACTGATCCTCTGAATTTCCCTCACCTTCATTTCTGAATTAAAAATTCATATATAAGTTTTTAACTTCTATTTCAAATTAGAGTGAAATGAGGCACACATATGGAAGCCAGATGTTTGTAATGATTTACATATAACATTTGCTTGCTGTCATCTCCGACTACATATTTTAATAAAAAGACAGTTTGGAAGCCATGAAAGGAATCCAAAATATCTTCCATTTAACCCAAGTGTAAACTTAAATAATACAAAAATAGTACAGAAATATCCATTATGTTTCAAAGTGGCTTTATATAGACTTTTCTAAATAATATGTTATCACATACATGTATATCTTCTTTAATCATGTGTTTTCATATTGACAGCTCTGAGATGTAAATGTTCTCTTAAGGAACTCTAGGCACCTTACTGAGAAAATGAAGTAAATAATGTGTTTGGAACTATTGATTTAGGTTAAATTTTTACTAAAAAGCTCTGCATATTTATTTGGTCAATGAGTCTTGTTACTTCTTAACTAAATGTCATTTTATTCATTACAGTTTCCACCAATTTTGATTTTGTTGTTGTAAGGTTGAAATAGATAGGGCTATGTTTTCAATTTTTGTATACACATACCCAGACTAACAGACTATGCATTCTTTCCACACCAGTACATCATATGTGATATAAAATATGTGTATTTTCAAATATTTTAATTCATGCTGGTTTCAGTTTGATTTACGATGTAAGAGACACCTTGTTAAAATAAAACTGGAGAATGCATACATATAAAATTTCAGTTATTATTCAAAATAAACCAGTAACCATTATCACCTCCAAATGTGCTTGCAAAGGTTATCTGTATTAAACCATCGGAGTAAGTATGTGTGATATGGAGGCCTGCTATAGGTTCTTGGCATAGATAGAGCAAGTTACATTTCCAATGTGTTTACATGTTGTTTGATTATAAGTAGTGTTGTGAAATCCTGCAGCTGATTCTCTTTCAGTGTGTGTATGTATATATGTGATATATATATATGTATGTATTGATATATATATATATGTATGTATGTATTTATATATTCAGTATGCATACACACACTCTTTGTTTATAACAGGGTTTCTGTGTACATATCAGTGACAAGACAAAAACAGCGGGATTAAGGCGTTTATTTCGTATGGATCATTGGTGATTATTGAAGAGAAAGTCTGTCTGGATTATTGGTGACCACAGGTGTGAAAGGGAAAATCAATTTTTACTCATGGAAAATAACACAGGTATGTATATCACATTTTATATTTTTGTCAGCAGTTTTCTTTTTCCTCATCATTTTATTGCTTATTTATTTTTAGCAGAGATAGCCTAGATTTATTTTTACACATAAGTGTAGGGTGAATCTTATGTTATGGGTGCAGCACTGTTTAGTTTTGCACAAGTCTGAGAGACTCAAGATGGTCTATGTAAACCATGAGGTATCAATGTTATACTGGCCTACCTCAATGTTATACTGGATTACCTCAGTGTAATATATGACTACCTCAATGTAATACTGGACTACCTCAATATAATACTAGACTACCTCAATGTAATATTGGACTACCTCAGTGTAATATTGGACTACCTCAATGTAATACTGGCCTACTGCAATGTAATATTGGACTACCTCAATGTAATACTAGACTACCTCAATATAATACTAGACTACCTCAGTGTAATATTGGACTACCTCAATGTAATACTGGCCTACTGCAATGTAATACTGGATTACCTCAATGTAATATTGGACTACCACAATGTAATATTAGACTACCTCAATGTAATACTGGACTACCTCAATGTAATACTAGACTACCTCAATGTAATACTGGCCTACTGCAATGTAATATTGGACTACCTCAATGTAATACTTGACTACCTCAATGTAAAATTGGACTACCTCAGTGTAATATTGGACTACCACAATGTAATATTAGACTACCTCAATGTAATACTAGACTACCTCAATGTAATACTGTCCTACTGCAATGTAATACTGGACTAGCTCAATGTAATACTGGACTACCCCAATGTAATACTGGACTACCTCAATGTAATATTGGACTACCACAATGTAATATTACCTTACTACCTTAATAGAATACTTGACAACCTCATTGTTATACTGGATGATACTCATTTGATATAGTCTGCAGTTTTAAAAAAGAGGCCACTTAGTGACTTACCATTTAGTCACTTCAAGTATTAGTGTACTCTCATTTAAAACTATCTACAATTATCCACTTCAAGTACTGATGCACTCTCATTTAAATCTGTCTACTTCGAGTACAGAAAATGTCATCTAAACTATCTACTACAAGTACGAGTGTACTATCATTTAAAACTGTATAGAACTATCCACTTCAAAGACTGGTGTACTCTCATTTAAATCTATCCACTTCAAGCACTGATGTAGCAGTTTTTTAATCTATCTACAGCCTTAAAAGATGTGGCAAATAACCTACCACTCATCTCTTATAGATTGACATGGAGCAAATAAACTACCACTTAACCACTCATCTGTTATAAAGTGTGGCAGATAAACTACCACTTAGCCACTCATCTGTTATAAAGTGTGGCAGATAAACTACCATAAAGCCACTCATCTGTTATAAAGTGTGGCAGATACCCTACCACTTAGCCACTCATCTGTTATAAAGTGTGGCAGATAAACTACCACTTAGCCACTCATCTGTTATAAAGTGTGGCAGATAAACTACCACTTAGCCACTCATCTGTTATAAAGTGTGGCAGATAAACTACCACTTAGCCACTCATCTGTTATAAAGTGTGGCAGATAAACTACCATAAAGCCACTCATCTGTTATAAAGTGTGGCAGTTAAACTACCACTTAACCACTCATCTGTTATAAAGTGTGGCAGCTAAACTACCATAAAGCCACTCATCTGTTATAAAGTGTGGCAGATACCCTACCACTTAGCCACTCATCTGTTATAAAGTGTGGCAGATAAACTACCACTTAACCACTCATCTGTTATAAAGTGTGGCAGATAAACTACCACTTAGCCACTCATCTGTTATAAAGTGTGGCAGATACCCTACCACTTAGCCACTCATCTGTTATAAAATGTGACAGATAAACTACCATAAAGCCACTCATCTGTTATAAAGTGTGGCAGCTAAACTACCACTTAGCCACTCATCTGTTATAAAGTATGGCAGATAAACTACCACTTAGCCACTCATCTGTTATAAAGTGTGGCAGCTAAACTACCATAAAGCCACTCATCTGTTATAAAGTGTGGCAGATAAACTACCATAAAGCCACTCATCTGTTATAAAGTGTGGCAGATACCCTACCACTTAGCCACTCATCTGTTATAAAGTGTGGCAGATACCCTACCACTTAGCCACTCATCTGTTATAAAGTGTGGCAGTTAAACTACCAATTAGCCACTCATCTGTTATATTTTACTATGTGGCAAATAACCCACCACTTAACCACTCATCAGATAATTTAAAGGTGGGACAAATAACCCACCACTTAGCCACTCATGTATCATAAAGTATGGCAGATACCCTACCACTAGCCACTCACTCATCTATTATAAAGTATGGTACCCTACTACTCACCCATTCATCTGTTATAAGGTGTGGCAGATACCTTACCACTTAGCCACTCACTCATCTGCTATAAGGTGCGGCAGATACCCTACCACTTAGCCACTCACTCATCTGTTATAAGGTGTGGCAGATACCCTACCTCTTAGCCACTCACTCATCTGTTATAAGGTGTGGCAGATACCCTACCACTTAGCCACTCACTCATCTGCTATAAGGTGTGGCAGATACCTTACCACTTAGCCACTCACTCATCTGCTATAAGGTGTGGCAGATACCCTACCACTAGCCACTCACTCATCTGTTATAAGGTGTGGCAGATACCCTACCTCTTAGCCACTCACTCATCTGCTATATGGTGTGGCAGATACCCTACCAGTACCACTTTGTATACTCATTCATCCTCTATGTTAGAATTTAATAATTATGTGGAATTCTTCTTTAATATACAGTAGAATATGAATTATATTCCCCTGTTAGATTAAGGTGTAAAAAATGTATGTTCCAGGAATTAAGTTGAAATGTTTTGTCTACTTTTTGGTTAAATTAGTAGAAAATCAATAAATAGTATAAAGCTAGTTGTCTTTTGTCCATTTCACATAACTTAGTGGGGCAGAGCTACATTTTGATTATCACACGGATAATTCTATTCACTTTTAGTTAAGAGAGGCTTCACTGGAAATGCATTTTACTTTCCACTGGATGCCTCTAGGTATGATGACAGGCATTGTTTTTCAAATTTCATTTAATCATGCCACATTACGTAAACTTTTTTAAACTTGTCCAGGTCAAAAAGGGTTCATGGGCCACAAGTCTGACAGGTTACATGAACTGGTGTACGGTCTACAAACCAAATTTAAAACCATGTTTTAACCTCCAGAAAGTTTTTAAAATTTTACTCGACTTCAAGGGGTGTTATCTGTGTTTTTTCCAAACTTTCTTTCCTGTTTAATTGCTTAAATTAATATATAATAACAAAAAAGAGATACACAGGCATAAAAACTCCTAAATTCCTATATATTTTGTGAAATTTGATTGATAAACTCAGTTTTGCAATTATTCACTTACAAGTCATTAATTCAACCTTACTGTTTGTATCTACATACCACAGTAGACCAGACCTTATATTTTTCACAGTGTATATTGGAGTATAAGATTTTTTATGCCTGTGTAGCCTATAGCTCTTATTTGCTATTGTACATTAAGGGCAAATAGTAAAAGAAGGAAAAAAATAAAATAATGTGTTACGATCAACACAGCTAATGCCCCTTTATCTAATTGGCCAAAATGGCAGAGTTTAGAATATTCTCAGATTTAAGTAACTGGGGTCCAGAGCTTACACACAGTGACATCAAGATTTGCAAAACAAAACTCATTTACAAGATACATTTTGAGGCATCTGTAGTAAGCAATAAATCTTATTTAAGATTATAATGTTTGTATGTTTAGCATATCTTATGAGGTCAACAAATTATATAGTTATTTTTCATTATACTATATTTTGATTTTTTTACACTCTTCTTTCAGATCTTAAAAATTTCCATACATTTATATTAGTCCTTGTAATGAAATGGGCGATGACAAGGATAGTTAAAATTAATGGAAAAGTGCTACATATAAAGAAGTTGTATTATGAGAAATAAAGTTTAAACATCAGCGTGTATTTACGAGACTTTTATGTGCTCATTGAATCAAATTTAGATTTATCATCAAGATGTAGTACAGACTATATAAGACTGAAAACATATTTCATAGGCTAAGATAAGTTACGTGGTGAATAAAACAGCCAGGTATAAACATGAGATTGTTAAAGGTATGATCAAATGTATTGGAACCTAGCCATTGGTATTACATATCACAAGACCTCTGATACAATTATACTCTTAATACTCTTAGTCTATTTGTCCTTTTCTTTCTCTCATTCTCTCTCTCTGCTCTCATTGTCTCTGTTCAGTCTGTCTGTCTGTCTGTCTCTCTCTCTCTCTCTTTCTCTCTCTCTCTCTCTCTCTATCTCTCTCTTCTCTCTCTCTCTCTCTCTCTCTCTCTCTCTCTCTCTCTCTCTCTCTCTCTCTCTCTCTCTCTCTCTCTCTCTCTCTCTCTCTCTCTCTCTCTCTCTCTCTCTCTCTCTCTCTCTCTCTCTCTCTCTCTGTTAAATATGTATAATTGTGAGTGAGTTAAGTGTTAAATATTTAGGATATGATGTTCCCTTAAATAAGGATGGTTCACTTAGTTTTCATAGTATTCTGTTTCCTTTCATCCCCTACATATTGAGTCTAAATGTTGGTTGGACAGGATCTGAGACAGGGTTAACCAGTCACAAGAAATTATTGGAAATTCATCTAAAGATAAGGAATGGATTCAATCAATACCTCTGCCATTGACTGATATGTCAGAATTATGTCCTCCCAGTACCAAATATCTATAGCACTCTCACAGACTGTCAGAATTATATCCTCCCAGTACCAGATATCTATAGAACTGCCATAGACTGTCAGAATTATATCCTCCCAGTAACAAATATCTATAGCACTGCCATAGACTGTCAGAATTATGTCCTCCCAGTAACAATATCTATAACACTGCCAAAGACTGTCAGAATTATGTCCTCCTAGTAACAATATCTATAGCACTCTCATAGACTATCAGAATTATATCCTCCCAGTACCAAATATCTATAGCACTGCCAAAGACTGTCAGACCTATGTCCTCCCAGTACCAAATATCTATAGCACTACCAAAGAAGACTCAGAATTATATCCTCCCAGTAACAAATATCTATAGCACTGCCATAGACTGTCAGAATTATGTCCTCCCAGTAACAATATCTATAGCACTCTCACAGACTGTCAGAATTATGTCCTCCCAGTAACAATATCTATAGCACTCTCACAGACTATCAGAATTATATCCTCCCAGTACCAGATATCTATAGCATTGCCATAGACTGTCAGAATTATATCCTCCCAGTAACAAATATCTATAGCACTGCCATAGATTGTCAGAATTATATCCTCCCAGTACCAGATATCTATAGCACTGCCATAGACTGTCAGAATTATGTCCTACCAGTAACAATATCTATAGCACTGCCAAAGACTGTCAGAACTATGTCCTCCCAGTAATAATATCAATAGCACTCTCATTGACTGTCAGAAATATATCCTCCCAGTACCAAATATCTATAGCACTGCCATAGACTGTCAGAATTATGTCCTCCCAGTAACAATATCTGTAGCACTGCCAAAGACTATCAGAACTATGTCCTCCCAGTACCAAATATCTATAGCACTGCCAAAGACTGTCAGAACTATGTCCTCCCAGTAACAATATCCATAGCACTGCCAAACACTGTCAGAACTATATCCTCCCAGTACCAAATATCTATAGCACTGCCATAGACCGTCAGAATTATATCCTCCCAGTACCACATATCCAAAAATATAGGCTTTCATTCTGTAATTAATAAGAAAGCAAAAGAAAAGTTAAGAAGCAATATGGTACCCTGACCACTTCATACAATTTTGGTCAAATATTTCCTCACTAGCCAAACTGACACAATTGTCTTAAAGGGGCATTTTCATGTGTTTTGTTTTGTTTTCTGTTTTTTTCACAAAATTACTTTCCATTTTGCTACTTAGATTGATGTACAATAACAAAAAGATATACACAAAAAAGATATACACAAAAAAGATATACACAAAAAAGATATACACAAGCATTCAAATTCTCAAATTCTTATAGATTTGAGAAACCCAGTTTGACAATTATTCATTTGCAATTGATTAATTCAACCTTACTATTCATGCATGCATACCACACTGGACCTGACCTTATTTTCACAAAATATACAGAAATATAAGATTTTTTATGCCTATATATAGCTCTTATAATTTATTATTAAGTATAAATAGTAAAAAAAGAAAAAATTAGATTTTTTTGTAAACACAGCTAATAAATGCCCCTTTAAGAAAGGATAAATTTAATCTGGGAATAACAGCAACCATTCAAAGTAACAAATAAAGTCGTCCTTTTTGCTACAGTATCTCAATAAAATCTGCTACAGTATCTCCACAAATGTGCTACAGCATCTCAACATATCTGCTATAGCATCTCCACAAATGTGCTACAGCATCTCAACAAATTTGCTACAACATCTCTGCAAATGTTCTACAGTATCTCCACAAATGTGCTACAGCATCGCCCCAAATGTGCTACAACATCTCCAAAAATCTGCTACAGCATCTCCACAATTGAGCTACAGTATCTCCATAAATGTGCTACAGCATCTCCACAAATCTGCTACAGCATCTCAACAAATCTGCTACAGCATTTCCACAAATGTGCTACAGCATCTCAACAATTTTGCTATAACATCTCCACAAATCTGCTACACAAATCTGCTACAGTATCTCCACAAATATGCTATAGTATCTCCACAAATCTGCTACAGTATATTCACAAATATTGGCAGTATCTAAACAAATCTGTGACAGCATCTCAACAAATCTGCTACAGCATCTCTACAAATCTGCTACAATATCACCAAAAATCTGCTATAGCATCTCCACAAATCTGCTATAAATCTGCTACAGAATCTCCACAAATCTGCTACAGCATCTCCACAAATCTGCTGTAAATCTGCTACAGTATCTCCATAAATCTGCTACAGTATCTCCACAAATCTGCTATAAATCTGCTACAGTATCTCCACAAATCTGCTACAGCATCTCCACAAATCTGCTATAAATCTGCTACAGTATATCCACAAATCTGCTAATGAATTAGATAGTTATTTATTGGTTTAAATTATATATAAGAACCTTTTTCCCAGGAGTGATGGATGTCAGTTTTATAGTCATTACATAACAGTAAATATATCAATTTTTATTTTCTAATCAAAGTCAGTGTTAGCCAGAGTAATATATCAGATGTAATGTGTTTGGTGTTACCATGAAATCTTTTGATAAATGTAATATATTGGAGCAATAAAGATGTTGAGCCTGTGAGTTTCGACAGGTTAAAGAGACTCTAACCATAGGGTAATCTGTACTTCAGAAGTACCAAATGTACACAGAAATGTACACAGAATAATTATGAAGTAATGATTATGTTACATCACACAAAAATAGTGGAATTTGTAAATTATGTCAGTATCACGAAATATCTGAAAATTGGACATCAGCCCATTGTGTGTTGTAGATTTTGTCATCATCTTAGCTCTCACTTAAGTGAATCTGAGTGAGTTATCCAATTTGTTATTAGTAGTCTGTTATTCTTATTTGTGAGATACAGAATAACCTCCCATTTGCAACAGTTGTCTTTCTTTAAAGCAGGTATCTTGTATTGGACAAATTGGATGAAAAACTACTTTTGTTTTTGCTTTAAAATTGAATGGCCTGATGAACCCAGTATAACTTTAAAACATGAAAAATTAACATATGTTGTAAATACATGTTACCTAGGTCTGTAAGGTGTATAAGGAATCTTTTTTAGCAGAAAACCAAAAAATTGGCCAAGAGGTCTTTACAAGATACCCGCTATAAAGAGGAGATAACTCAGCAAATGGGAGATAACTCCTGTAATCTACAAGTATGGAATACATCAAGTATAACTGGAGTCAGTCATTTACTGTCATATTTTTAAGTGCATAGATCATAGGTCTCACTATAGTGAGTATTTTTTTTCGAATTATAGATTGTTTACATGTCAGTAATCTCACTGTAGTAAGTTATCGGTATTGTATAGATTATTTTCATCATCATAAGTTATTCCTCTCACTACCATGCATATTTTTGTCATTGTAATTTTCAGTGTATCGTAGATTTATCACTTCAGTAGGTTTTTGTTCTCCCTATAATGTGTCATTAACTGTAATTGTATCAGTATCAGTATATCATAGACTTTGTCAGTATCATGAGTCATAGGTTTTTGTTCTCCCTATAATGTGTCATTTACTGTAATTGTATCAGTATCAGTATATCATAGACTTTGTCAGTATCATGAGTCATAGGTTTTTGTTCTCCCTGTAGTGTGTCATTTACTGTAATTGTATCAGTATCAGTATATCATAGACTTTGTCAGTATCATGAGTCATAGGTTTTTGTTGTCCCTGTAGCGTCATTTACTGTAATTGTATCAGTATCAGTATATCATAGACTTTGTCAGTATCATGAGTCATAGGTTTTTGTTGTCCCTGTAGCGTCATTAACTGTAATTGTATCAGTATCAGTATATCATAGACTTTGTCAGTATCATGAGTCATAGGTTTTTGTTGTCCCTGTAGCGTCATTTACTGTAATTGTATCAGTATCAGTATATCATAGACTTTGTCAGTATCATGAGTCATAGGTTTTTGTTCTCCCTGTAGCGTCATTTACTGTAATTGTATCAGTATCAGTATATCATACACTTTGTCAGTATCATGAGTCACAGGTTTTTGTTCTCCCTGTAGCATCATTTACTGTAATTGTATCAGTATCAGTATATCATAGACTTTGTCAGTATCATGAGTCACAGGTTTTTGTTCTCCCTGTAGCGTCATTTACTGTAATTGTATCAGTATCAGTATATCATACACTTTGTCAGTATCATGAGTCAAAGTTCTCATTCAAGTCAGTTTTGTTAAAGTTAATTCTTTTGCAGTGTGTTATCGAGTGTATCCATTAAGATTGTCCTGTTTAACCATATGTTGAGGGTGACACAAAACTTTGTCAGTATCAGTCAAACAAAATTAACTTCTCTAAAACATTTCAGAAACCCACATACAATAAAATTGATTCCATATTAGTTAAAAAAAGAGGGGTCGGAATAATCAATCTTTGCAAAACAATAAACAATACCAAAATATTTGGAAAACAAGATGTGTTTGTGAAACACAAATGCCTCCAATCCCAACAAATTTTTGCAATGTCCTACATTTTGACTCCCCCCCCCCCAGGGGCATTTAATGTCAGTGAAGTGTGAGCCATTAATCTTTATTTAATGAATTTACAGTCACAAAACAACATTCGTTTACTGTATAAAAAAAAAGCATGATCCCAAACTTGAAATATTTCACTTTATAATGTTAGCAGGATTGAATTACACAAACAGACAAACAAATGCACAATCCAAACACTTTGTATATATACCCCTGGTGGACCTTTCAGGCAGGGGGTATAAAAATGATAATCTATATTGTATATTTCAATTTGATGTGATATTTCAGTATCTGTTCCCCTCTATTGGACCCCTTATGTATGTGTCTAGCTTTGACTATCAGTTCTAGTTATACTACATTTGACTTATCTATTTTACTTTGAATACAAGTAGTCCCCTTTGGTTATTGATAGTAAGGCCATCGTCTGTCGCTTACCATAGTTTTACACATTTCTTTTCCCATGTTTTAAGCGCATAGTAAACCTGTGTTGAAGGATCAAGATGTAAATGCCAGAGATATTTATCCCTCTGCTAGGAAGAACTTTCTGCACTTAAGATTATTTCATATTAGAATATATGTGTATATGTATATGATAGGGAAAGTGTAGAACATCACTGTAACAAGAAAACCAAAATAATATATATATATATATATATATATATATATATATATATATATATATATATATATATATATATATATATATACCTGAAAACCAATATTGACCGAGGTGATACCCACTTCGGAATAATTGTAAAACAAGATTTTTAATCAGGGGAGAGGTTTAGGCGTGATAATCGTTAACTTTTAACTGTAGCACTGGGTGGCACTACTGACAGACACAGAAAACAAGAATCTCATTGAGATTTTTTATATTGACTGTGGATTCAGATCATCTGCTATATTTGTCCATGGTTCACCGATTGTCAACCATGTATGTAAGTGTGAATGAAGTAGCCGCACTTATAACAGGTATTTAGGGACACTTTCATCAATATTGCAACTTTATACACAGCCATAAACTTCACAGTGGGTCACATGTTTTTTGTGATTGACACTTGTTGACAAACCATATCAGTATCAACTTTATACCTCAGGAGTCAGTGAAACATGATCTGAAATGACTCATTGCCGAGTTACACATGAGTCATATGGTTCTTATATATGAACAGTCAGAAGACATCTCTTAACTACTTGATTTTTTTTTTAATTCAAATTTATAACCCATCCACCCTTCAGACCTTAGTTAATTAGTTTAGATATGACAGAAAAGAGCGTCCCTTTAAGATGCTTCGGTCAAGTAACTCGGCAATATGAGCTGGAACTCTTATGAAGCCTTTTTTTTTTTTTTAATTTGACTGATGTATTTGTGTTATGAATACTTATAAAAATTGGTAAAAATACTGTATGTAATCGTAATGATTGGGTGATACAGGTGAGCACTAGACCAACAGGAATCATAGCAAAGATAGGTATTGGTGCTTCCCGTAGACAGTCAGGATCTTATCAGCCATGTTGAATGTATATTTGCTGATTACAAATTTCAAATTGATTTTATATTATAACAAGTCAAATGTATTGTTTTATATTATAACATGTGAAATGTATTCAGACTGTAATTCATTCTTTGTATTCTATATCGATGTGTATAAACTGTTTTTTTATTGTATTTCTGGGGTCCTCTTTGGTCAAGTCATCAGAGATATGGCACTTTGAACCATGAATTCTCTCACTTCTGGTCAACACAGGTTCGACCTGGCTGAAATCTAAGCTGACTTTGGTGAGAAAGTTTGCCAGTTTGCCAGTTTGCCAGTTTACCAGTTTACCTGCAGAACCGGTAGTCTCTTCCCAGATACTATGTAAAAATAACTGGTCGCTACTCTATAAATGAAAAATTGTTGAGTGTGGCGTAAAACACAATTAAAAATCAATCAAAATATTGAATTTGTGGCAGAAAAATTCCTATAAGAACAGTGTTTTACTGAAACTGAAGTTACAATATTCTCAGTATGGTGATCCAAAGAGTGTCCGTATATATTTTTGTCTGTGGATGTTTTCTTCTAATAAGTTTAATTTCACAAAATTCAAAACCTACCTTACGATCAATTCTCTACATTTAAACATTTTACTGTACCCTCTGTTGTCAACTTTATATTGAACAATCATTGTATCTATATGCTGTATTGCATTTGTTGAATAAAGAATTGAATTAAGATTATCATTATAGATGTCTAATTACCAGAATTTATTAAAAGAATGAACACTTGTCACTTGCCGTTTGGGTGACAGATAAATAGAATGGCGCCTATAGTTTCCCATTATTTTTTCTTGTTGAAGATTTCCTTTTCTCAGCCTGGGTTAAATAAACTTTTCTATGACATGATATAAACACACTGCAGTGTAGCCTCACTCTGGGTTAAATCAACTCTTTCTATGACATCATATGAACACACTGCAGTGTAGCCTCACTCTGGGTTAAATCAACTTTTCTATGACATCATATAAACACACTGCAGTGTAGCCTCACTCTGGGTTTAATCAACTCTTTCTATGACATCATATGAACACACTGCAGTGTAGCCTCACTCTGGGTTAAATCAACTCTTTCCATGACATCATATAAACACACTGCAGTGTAGCCTCACTCTGGGTTAAATCAACTCTTCTGTGACATCATATAAACACACTGCAGTGTAGCCTCACTTTGGGTTAAATGAACTCTTTCTATGACATCATATGAACACACTGCAGTGTAGCCTCACTCTGGGTTAAATCAACTTTTCTATGGCATCATATAAACACACTGCAGTGTAGCCTCACTCTGGGTTAAATCAACTCTTTCTATGACATCAAATAAACATGCAGCAGTGTAGCCTCACTCTGGGGTAAATCAACTCTTTATATGACTTTATATAAACATGCTGCAGTGTAGCCTCACTCTGGGTTAAATCAACTCTTCTATGACATCATATAAACACGCTGCAGTGTAGCCTCACTCTGGGGTAAATCAACTCTTTCTATGACATCATATGAACACACTGCAGTGTAGCCTCACTCTGGGTTAAATCAACTCTTTCTATGACATCATATGAACACACTGCAGTGTAACCTCACTCTGGGTTAAATCAGCTTTTCTATGACATCATATAAACACACTGCAGTGTAGCCTCACTCTGGGTTAAATCAACTCTTCTATGACATCAAATAAACATGCAGCAGTGTAGCCTCACTCTGGGGTAAATTAACTCTTTATATGACTTCATATAAACATGCTGCAGTGTAGCCTCACTCTGGGTTAAATCAACTCTTCTATGACATTATATAAACACGCTGCAGTGTAACCTCACTCTGGGTTAAATCAACTCTTTCTTTGACATCATATAAACACACTGCAGTGTAGCCTCACTCTGGGTTAAATCAACTCTTTCTATGACATCATATAAACACGCTGCAGTGTAACCTCACTCTGGGTTAAATCAACTCTTTCTATGACATCATATAAACACGCTGCAGTGTAGCCTCACTCTGGGTTAAATCAACTCTTTCTATGACATCAATAAACAAACTGCAGTATAGCCTAACTCTGGACATAAAAAA
The DNA here is from genome assembly GCA_030159075.1 of Atrina japonica. NCBI lineage: Eukaryota > Metazoa > Mollusca > Bivalvia > Pterioida > Pinnidae > Atrina > Atrina japonica. The sequence goes on along the minus strand of BROG01000038.1, from coordinate 1,691,341 downwards.
TGTAGACCTTCATGGTTGAGATTCCTGCATCCATGCAACACTGTTATTAGATATAGATTGTATTAGGTCTTTTCAGCTCAGATTTGACCATCTTTGTTTTTGTGACTTTTTGGTGCACCAGCCATGTTTATTGTTTAGTCTCTAAGTACCTGTTCTAAGTTATTAAAGTCATACATTGTATTTAATAACAACGAAACTAAACCCAGAATTTGAAACAAAGCTCAATTTTCTAAGATGACAGCAATGAAGATAGTATGTAGTTGATATTTATGGTCATTGTTTTTTTTAATTTTTCCTTATTTTAGTCTCAGACTACTTTGTGTGGTAAGTTTTTTCTTATTTTAGTCTCAGACTACTTTGTGTGGTCAGTTTCTTCTTATTTTAGTCTCAGACTGCTTTGTGTTGTCAGTCATTCCTTATTTTAGTCTCTGACTGCTATGTGTGGTCAGATTTTCCTTATTTTAGTCTCTGACTTCTTTGTGTGGTCAGTTTTCCCTTATTTCAGTCTCAGACTGCTATGTGTGGTAAGATTTTCCTTATTTTAGTCTCTGACTACTTTGTGTGGTCAGTTTTTCCTTATTTTAGTCTCAGACCACTTGTGTGATCAGTTTTTACTTATTTTAGTCTCACACTGCATGTATCTAGTGGTTGACATTTCTTTCATTTGGCCATTGTACAGAGGAAAGCATCCACTTAAAATGATATGTAATAGAGAATGTATTGTAGATCTACCAATATGAAGTGGTACATCTGAGCTCTGTCTCAAATCTCCAAAAATAGGTTGTACAGATTAAAGGTATCATCTTGCCTTGATGCCATTGTGCCAATAACAAGCTTGTCACCCTGATTTAAGTTGAACTTGTTGTGTTTGTAAACATGTGTCAGATTATCTTGGCAGACCTATAGTGACTTTTGCTAAGTGTTGGATGTACAAAATGATAGTTACTCATCTTTGTGTGAGACTAATAATATAGAGACACCTTGCTACATTGACCTGGGTACATTGTAAACAGCAAAGGTCTAAATTTAGGGCACTTAACCTACAAAAGATCTAAATTTAGGGCACTACACCTATAAATGGTCCAAATTTAGGGCACCACCCCTACAATAGATCTAAATTTAGGGCACTTCATCTACAAAAGATGTAAATTTAGGGCATTTCACCTACAAAAGGTAAAAATTTAGGACACTGTTCCTATAAAAGGTCCAAATTCAGGGCACTACCCCTATGATAGATCTAAATTTAGGGCACTAAACCTAAAAGGATCTTAATTTAGGGCACTGCACCTACAAAAGGTCTAAATTTAGAGCACTTCATCTACAGAAGGTCTAAATATAAGGCACATCATCTACAGTTGTGTCAAAAATCCTTAGAAGCTCTGAACACTTATCTGCATATTGCAATTAAAAATTATTTTCAAACCATCTCAGAAAATGTCAAAATCAAATTAACATCAATTTAGTTTTCTGTTTTACAAGTTGACAGACAGTGATGTTGATCTGTATGTATTGTTTATCTACTACAGTAATGACATTTATAATACACAATTTGTGATGTGCTTTACCAACAATGAAAAGCTTTGATACACTACAGGCTAAGGCTGTAGAGAACAGTAGGGTAAACATTATCATCCTGATAAAACAAAGGCTGTAGAGAACAGATATAGCCTACATATCAACTGACAAAACAAAGGCTGTAGAGAGCAGTAGGGTAAACATTATCATCCTGATAAAACAAAGGCTGTAGAGAACAGATATAGCCTACATATCAACTGACAAAACAAAGGCTGTAGAGAGCAGTAGGGTAAACATTATCATCCTGATAAAACAAAGGCTGTAGAGAACAGATATAGCCTACATATCAACTGACAAAACAAAGGCTGTAGAGAGCAGTAGGGTAAACATTATCATCCTGATAAAACAAAGGCTGTAGAGAGCAGTAGGGTAAACATTGTCATCCTGACAAAACAAAGGCTGTAGAGAACAGATATAGCCTACATATCAACTGACAAAACAAAGGCTGTACATCAGGTACACTTAGGTATGAGTCATTGTTAATGGATACATCAGGTACACTTAGGTATGAGTCATTGTTAATGGATACATCAGGTACACTTAGGTATGAGGCATTGTTAATGGATACATCAGGTACACTTAGGTATGAGTCATTGTTAATGGATACATCAGGTACACTTAGGTATGAGTCATTGTTAATGGATACATCAGGTACACTTAGGTATGAGGCATTGTTAATGGATACATCAGGTACACTGTCAGACAGTGAGAACACCCAGGTTCCTGTCATTGTCTGTCATACAGTAAGAACACTCAGGTCCCTGTCAGGTTCCTGTCATTGTCTGTCATACAGTAAGAACACTCAGGTCCCTGTCATTGTCTGTCATACAGTGAGAATACTCAGGTTCCTGTCATTGTCTGTCATACAGGGAGAACACTCAGGTTCTTGTCATTGTCTGTCATACAGTAAGAACACTCAGGTCCCTGTCATTGTCTGTCATACAGTGAGAACACTTAGGTTCCTGTCATTGTCTGTCATACAGTGAGAACACTCAGGTTCCTGTCATTGTCTGTCATTGTCTGTCATACAGTGAGAACACTCAGGTACCTGTCATTGTCTGTCATACAGTGAGAACACTCAATTTCCTGTTATTGTCTGTCATACAGTGAGAACATGCAGGTCCCTTTCATTGTCTGTTGTACAGTGAGAACACTCAGGTTCCTGTCATTGTCTGTCATACAGTGAGAACACTCAGGTCCCTTTCATTGTCTGTCATACAGTGAGAATACTCAGGTTCCTTTCATTGTCTGTCATACAGTGAGAACACTCAGGTCCCTTTCATTGTCTGTCATACAGTGAGAACACTCAGGTCCCTGTCAGGTTTCTGTCATTGTCTGTCATACAGTGAGAACACTCAGGTTCCTGTCTTTGTCTGTCATACAGTGAGAACACTCAGGTCCCTGTCATTGTGTGTCATATAGTGAGAACACTCAGGTTCTTGTCATTGTCTGTCATACAGTGAGAACACTAAGTTTCCTGTCATTGTCTGTCATACAGTGAGAACACTCAGGTCCCTGTCATTGTCTGCCATACAGTGAGAACACTCAGGTCCATGTCAGGTTCCTGTCATTGTCTGTCATACAGTGAGAATACTCAGGTCCCTTTCATTGTCTGTCATACAGTTAGAACACTCAGGTCCCTGTCAGGTTCCTAACATTGTATGTCATACAGTGAGAGCACTCAGGTCCCTGTCACTGTCTGTCAGACAGTGAGAACACTCAGGTCCCTGTCATTGTCTGTCATACAGTGAGAACACTCAGGTCCATGTCAGGTTCCTGTCATTGTCTGTCATACGGTGAGAATACTCAGGTCCCTTTCATTGTCTGTCATACAGTTAGAACACTCAGGTCCCTGTCAGGTTCCTAACATTGTCTGTATTACAGTGAGAGCACTCAGGTCCCTGTCATTGTCTGTCATACAGTGAGAACACTCAGGTCCCTGTCATTGTCTGTCATACAGGGAGAACACTCAGGTTTCTGCCATTGTCTGTCATACAGTGAAAACACTCAGGTTCCTGTCATTGTCTGTCATACAGGGAGAACACTCAGGTTCCTGTCATTGTCTGTCATACAATGAGAGCACTCAGGTTCCTGTCATTGTCTGTCATACAGTGAGAAGACTCAGGTCCCTGTCATTGTCTGTCATACAGTGAGAACACTCAGGTTCCTGTCATTTTCTGACATACAGTGAGAACACTCAGGTTCCTGTCATTGTCTGTCATACAGTGAGAACACTCAGGTTCCTGCCATTGTCTGCCATACAGTGAAAACACTCAGGTCCCTTTCATTTTCTGCCATACAGTGAGAACACTCAGGTCCTTTTCATTGTCAGCCATACAGTCAGAACACTCAGGTTCCTGTCATTGTCTGCCATACAGTGAGAACACTCAGGTTCCTGTCATTGTCTGTCATACAGTGAGAACACTCAGGTTCCTTTCATTGTCTGCCATACAGTGAGAACACTCAGGTTCCTGTCATTGTCTGTCATTGTCTGCCATACAGTGAGAACAGTGAGAATCAGGGTCCCTGTCATTGTCTGTCATACAGTGAGAACACTCAGATTCCTGTCATTGTCTGCCATACAGTGAGAACACTCAGGTTCCTGTCATTGTCTGTCATACAGTGAGAGCACTCAGGTTCCTGTCATTGTCTGTCATACAGTGAGAAGACTCAGGTCCCTGTCATTGTCTGTCATACAGTGAGAACACTCAGGTTCCTGTCATTTTCTGACATACCGTGAGAACACTCAGGTTCCTGTCATTGTCTGTCATACAGTGAGAACACTCAGGTTCCTGCCATTGTCTGCCATACAGTGAAAACACTCAGGTCCCTTTCATTGTCTGCCATACAGTGAAAACACTCAGGTCCTTTTCGTTGTCAGCCATACAGTCAGAACACTCAGGTTCCTGTCATTGTCTGCCATACAGTGAGAACACTCAGGTTCCTGTCATTGTCTGTCATACAGTGAGAACACTCAGGTTCCTTTCATTGTCTGCCATACAGTGAGAACACTCAGGTTCCTGTCATTGTCTGTCATTGTCTGCCATACAGTGAGAACACTCAGGTCCCTGTCATTGTCTGTCATACAGTGAGAACACTCAGATTCCTGTCATTGTCTGCCATACAGTGAGAACACTCAGGTTCCTGTCATTGTCTGTCATACAGTGAGAATACTCAGGTCCCTTTCATTGTCTGTCATACAGTGAGAACACTCAGGTTCCTGTCATTGTCTGTCATACAGTGAGAACACTCAGGTTCCTGTCATTGTCTGTCATTGTCTGCCATACAATGAGAACACTCAGATCCCTGTCATTGTCTGTCATACAGTGAGGACACTCAGGTTCCTGTCATTGTCTGCCATACAGTGAGAACACTCAGGTTCCTGTCATTGTCTCTCATACAGTGAGAACACTCAGGTTCCTGTCATTGTCTGTCATACAGTGAGAACACTCAGGTCCCTGTCAGGTTCCTGTCATTGTCTGTCATACAGTGAGAATACTCAGGTCCCTTTCATTGTCTGTCATACAGTTAGAACACTCAGGTTCCTGTCATTGTCTGTCATACAGTGAGAACACTCAGGTTCCTGTCAATGTCTGTCATTGTCTGCCATACAGTGAGAACACTCAGGTCCCTTTCATTGTCTCTCATACAGTGAGAACACTCAGATTCCTGTCATTGTCTGCCATACAGTGAGAACACTCAGGTTCCTGTCATTGTCTGTCATACAGTGAGAATACTCAGGTCCCTTTCATTGTCTGTCATACAGTGAGAACACTCAGGTTCCTGTCATTGTCTGTCATACAGTGAGAACACTCAGGTTCCTGTCATTGTCTGTCATACAATGAGAACACTCAGGTCCCTTTCATTGTCTGTTATACAGTGAGAACATTCAGGTTCCTGTCATTGTCTATTACACAGTGAGAAAACTCATGAGCACGACTCATGTCCATGATTTCACTGCACTATTTAATTAATCTGAGTCCAGCTTATATTTTCCATACAAACCTTAAGATTATTATGTAAATATCAAATTGTTGACTTGCTAGCAAAAGACGAAGAAAATAAACAAGAAATAATCATGTCTGAAATCTGTCATTAACCTTGAAAAACTTTTAACAAGACTACGGTAAAATGTTATTTTTAAAATATCATTAGTTTACTTTATCAGACATGTTTTTTGTATTGGCTGTAAAAGATTTCTCTGTCGTCAATTTCATACTGGAAAGTTATTTTTACACAGCACCTTGTGCATTCTGTGCCGGGGCAAAACAGAGACTATATAAATGGAATTCGGTGAAGAAAATGAGACTGAAGGTATCAAATCAATACACAGTAACTATTACAAAACTATATAGGCAATCAATAACTCTACAATTAGTTAAGATATAGGTTGATAAACACTTAACAGGAGAACAGGAACTACAGAAAAAAAAAGATCTTAAAAGGTAACGGAAAGTTAAACTTCAGTTACAATTTTACATTTACGTGAGAGGTGGATCTCTAAGGTATTGGAGGTGTATTTTGTGAGTGATGGAACACTGTTATATGGGAAGCTTATAACACATGTATACTTACAGTAGTGTAGGAATTGTTTTAATTAAAACTGGAAGGTATATTAATTTGGTTAAAATAGTATGTAATGGGGGTTTATGATAAGAGAGGTGTTTAGTTTTTATTTAATGAAATGTATAGAAAAGACAGGTGGTTGACTGTATTGTAGGAAGTTGATCATTTAAAACAGATTTATCTTAATGCTTGATGTGTACCTAAGTTTAGAGGGGATCATATGTGGTACTGCAGATTGTATGTATGCACAGGGATTTCCCATAATCTTTTGGGATTGGGACCTGAGCCATTTGACTTGGGAATTTTAGCAACATTTTTTGGAAACTTGGAAATCTAAAAATACACATAACGATTTGAAAACAAAAGAATCTCCTTGAATTCATTGTCATTTAACTTCAGTCGGGACATTTTGACTGCAAATTAAACAAATGCACTTTTTGCATTGGGAATGGGACAATTTTTTGGTCCCTATGGATGGAAAATCCCTGGGATATTTCAGGATGACAGGTATATTATAGGTGTGTTGATGATCTGTGTCAACCACCATAACACTCTCAATTTGTGCCTGCTTACCTAATCAGATCTCAGGAGTAGCCGATGTTAAGTAAAATATTTAGACAGAAGTAACTTTAATGGTGCCAGATCATACAAAATATTAGAATATCATAGCAGCATATGAACATGCAACTTACAAAAAGAACTGTATGCTTCAAATTTTCTCAAAACCTTTAATTATACTTTTCAAAATTATTGTTTTAACATTATTCATGAAATTACTCCTTTTTTAGGATTTTTATGTACAGTTATTCTGTGGAATTATATCTGGCATCTGCTTATTTATCTGTAAACTCTTTACTTTTTTTTGTCTTTTCTAGAACTGCTCAACCAACTCAAACCAAACTTTGTTAAATTTGTCAAATTGCTTTCCTTGGATCAAATATTTGTCCAAGCTCTTTTGCTGATTTTTCACTATTAATTCTATCATCACAATAGTATTCCTACTGATACTTTATCTGATTTTTCTGAGAACAATATTTTTGTGATTCATCAGAACAACTGCTGTAATGCCCAGTTGATTTGTATTACAACCAAAAATTATTCTTCGAGATGTCATACTTTGCTTGGAGCCTAACTCGCCAGAAAGAGAGGGAAAGCAAATTGATGGAAATGTCACAAAAAAGAGTCACCAGAAAGAGAGGGAAAGCAAATTGATGGAAATGTCACAAAATAAGTCACCAGATAGAGAGGGAGAGTAAATTGATGAAAATGTTATAAAAATAGTCACCAGAAAGAGAGGGCATTGACAAAAATGTTACAAAAATAAAAAGAGTCACCAGAAAGAGAGGGAAAGCAAATTGATGGAAATGTCACAAAAAAGAGTCACCAGAAAGAGAGGGAAAGCAAATTGATGGAAATGTCACAAAATAAGTCACCAGATAGAGAGGGAGAGTAAATTGATGAAAATATTATAAAAATAGTCACCAGAAAGAGAGGGCATTGACAAAAATGTTACAAAAATAAAAAGAGTCACCAGAAAGAGAGGGAAAGCAAATTGATGGAAATGTCACAAAATAAGTCACCAGATAGAGAGGGAGAATAAATTGATGAAAATGTTATAAAAATAGTCACCACAAAGAGAGGGCATTGACAAAAATGTTACAAAAATGAGTCACCAGAAAGAGAGGAAATTTATGAAAATGTTATAAAAATGAGTCACCAGAATGAGAGGGAGTGTTATTTGATGAAAATGTTATAAAAAGAGTCACCAGAAAGAGAGGAAGAGTAAATTGATGAAAATGTTACAAAAATGTAACCAGAAAGAGATGACAAAAATGTTACAAAATGAGTCACCAGAAAGAGAGGAGAGTGAATTGAAGAAAATGGAACAAAAATGAGTTATTTTTGTTTTTTATCTCACTCATTTAAATGTTCCCTCTATGAATGAAGATCAATGATTCTTCTTTGCCAAATTTTCTGTTTTAGTAAGTGACTTTAACTCTGTGAACTAGTTTTGATGCTTTTAAGAGTTTGATGCTACTATACAGATCTTATCAACCAGTTGTTGACTTCCCACTAACTATATTTTAGAGATGCAAAACATCCATTGTGTGATTGGATATCTCACTGAAGACTAATAAGTGTGAAAATGCTTCTATATATATAGACTTTGATCCTAACTACTACTACTACACCTACAGTCTACTACCCAGGACTGATAAGTAAGAAAATGCTTCTATATATAGAATTAAATCTCACCAGTCTCCCATGGAGGACTGATAAGTGAGAAAATATTTCTATATATAGACTTAAATTTCACCACTCTCCCACTGAGGACTGATAAGTGAGAAAATATTTCTATGTATAAACTTAAATCTCACCAGTCTCCCATGGAGGACTGATAAGTGAGAAAATACTTCATTATATAGACTTAAATCTAACCAATCTCCCACTGAGGACTGATAAGTTAGAAAATACTTTTATATATAGATGTTAATCTCAGCAATCTCATACCCAATAACGCCTTGGTTCCTTTGAAGATTATTAAGTAATCAATGTGTTAATGACAACGTCAACAGTAAACACTCTAAATTTTCATATGACGCAATAAATCACATTTGTTCCTCAAGAGGTGATATTGGCAACATTTGTACTTTACAAAAGGCTTTGTAGTGCAACAAATTGAATTAAGGCTGATGTCATTTTGTTGAAGAACGGTTGTTTGATGTTCAGTTAATTTCTCTTTTTATAATTTTGTCCTAGTACTGTGAGCAAAATTATAGAGAATGCAAGTTGAAAATCCAAAGGTCAAAATTCATATTGTATACAGTAATTCTAAAATTATGTGCATTATAGTTTTTATACAGTAGAAAAGTATTAAGCTAATATAAACTGAATAGAAGTGTGACAGTAAATATTCTCTAAAGGGATATTAGCTGTGTTTTTTCAGGAAAAAATCTTTTTTTACTACTTAGAGAGTAATATACAATAACAAAAGAGATATACACAGGCATAAAAATTCTAAAATTCCTATAAATTTTGTAAAAATTATTTGAGAATCCCAGGTTTGGCACTTTTTCACTTGCAAATGGTTACTTCAACCTTACCATGTTTATATCAATAACACACTGAACCTGACCTTATATTCAGATAACATATAGGAATATAAGATTTTTATGAATGTGTGTAGCTCTTGTTTGTTATTGTATATCAAATACAAGTAGTAAAAGTGAGAAAAAAAAAATTATTTTTTTGGTAAGCAGAGCTAATGCCACTTTAATTGATTTTTTTATCTAATAATTTGGGCTTTTGTATCTAATAATTTGGATTTTTGTATCTAATGATTTGTTTTTTATTCATTCCAAAGATTTTATAAGCTGAAATAAAAAAAAAATTCTGTCGAAATATTTTGAATACTTAGCTATTGTTGCCATTTTATTTTTGTTTGACTTTCATTCCAAGTAATTGTCAAAGGAATGGTCACTACCTTGTTGTAAATATGACCTGTGTACTGGGAGTCATACCCCAGGCTTTCCACTTGCAAGTCATACCACTAGAACACTACAAGTAGAGAACTACAAACAAGAATATACTTGTGCAAATGTCAGCCATTAAATTTGAAACAGGTAAATGCCATGCTTGGAAACTCAACTGAATAAAGTACAGGAAAAGTTAGCTAGTACATTGGGAAACCAATCCAAAACAGTCCTGCAAAAGTCATTCAATCTAAAAACGTTTTGTGTTCCATTACAAAGACTCAAACAAGCATGAAATTGTTTATGAGGAATTGTTGCACCTAATACTACTGAGAGACAGTGGCTAGTCTTCCTTTCTCTTTCCCACAGTTCTGTATGTCACCTGACTGACCCCATCCAATCAGATCCTTGTTTTTATTCTTTGTGAAATGTCAGAGCAACTAAACACTTGATTAGTGTAAATGGATTTGGAATGAATATTTCTTTTGTTGTTTTGGCTGTTAGCACTTGAATTCAGGATTTTGTTTGAGAAAATGATGGTATTAGAATCTGTAGAAGCCATTAAGATTCTCAAGTCTTTGTATTCTTCCTGTTGTGTCATTTCTTCTCCGGCAATAAATTCCTGTAAAAATTGCTTTGAACTTTTGGAAAGTGGAAGAATGTTGTCAAACATATGTTTTATCATCAAGTGAAGATTATCATTGATGAAAGTAAACCAGAGTTGCTCAGCTGGGTTCATATTCAAACCATTCATGGATGATTTATCTGTAAATCATGATTCATTGTTCTAACATTAGTGAAATGTGATGAAACATCTAGGTCTTTGTTGGTGATGATGATGGTCCAAGATAATTTCAGATTTATGACAGGATTTCAATCTTCAGCAAAGCTCGTTTACCATTTTGTAAACTTGTTACTGTTCAACAGGTTATTTTCAATCCTCGTTATTTTTCACCCATCTTAAATTTGCCCTGAGAAATCACCACATTTTATAATGTAAAACATACTCTCTCCGTCTTAATTTTGCCCTGAGAAATCACCACATTTTATAATGTAAACATGTTCACCCCTTTGCAATTTTGCCCTGAGAAATCACCACATTTTATAAAGTAAAACATATTCACCCCGTTTTAATTTTGCCCTGAGAAATCACCACATTTTATAATGTAAATATATTAGCCCCATCTTAATTTTGCCATGAGAAATCACCACATTTTATAAAGTAAAACATATTCACCCTGTCTTAATTTTGCCCTGAGAAATCACCACATTTTATAATGTAAAACATATTCACCCCATTTTAATTTTGCCCTGAGAAATCACCACATTTTATAAAGTAAAACATATTCACCCTGTCTTAATTTTGCCCTGAGAAATCACCCCATTTTAAATTTTGCCTCGAGAAATCACCACATTTTATAATGTAAACATATTCACCCTGTCTTAATTTTGCCCTGAGAAATCACCACATTTTATAATGTAAACATATTCACCCTGTCTTAATTTTGCCCTGAGAAATCACCACATTTTATACACCCTGTCTTAATTTTGTAAAACATATAATGTCCCCTGTCTTAATTTTGCCCTGAGAAATCACCACATTTCATAATGTAAACATATTCACCCTGTCTTAATTTTGCCCTGAGAAATCACCACATTTTATAATGTAAACATATTCACCCTGTCTTAATTTTGCCCTGAGAAATCACCACATTTTATAATGTAAAACATATTGTCCCTGTCTTAATTTTGCCCTGAGAAATCACCACATTTCATAATGTAAAACATATTCACCCCTTTTTAATTTTGCCTGAAAAATCACCACATTTTATAATGTAAAACATATTCACCCTGTCTTAATTTTGCCCTGAGAAATCACCACAGTCTTCTGGATGACATGTATATCTGGGCATCCGTTATTTAGTTTGAAAATTTTATTTTCATTTTAAATTCATATTTTCAATTAAGGGCCGAAATGGTTAAAATTAAATGACGGCCTTTTCAGGCATACATTATTGGAAATGAAAGCTTTATGTAACATTTAAGTTTTCATTTATGTCTAAGGGGCCATGTGCAAAGATACAAGGAATGTTGATTAGATCTTTGTAAATGTTCTGATCATTTATAAGATATAAAATGACATTGTTTACTCCAACACTGCAGTTTTGGAACCAGGATATTTGAGTCAGTAGCTGAGAAAAGGGGCCTGAGGACAATTTGGGGGAGAAATTGTGATTTTTATGATTTCAGAAATTTGAACATATGTGGATTTAATCAAATATCTTGAGAATGAGCACAGGTGAAAACAATTCTTTCTCTCCAGGACGAAAAATCTACAAAACTAAAATTACGTTTGACGGAATGCCTTGTTTTCTGGCATTTCATTGGTTATGTTGTAAGAACCTTTTTCTCAATTGCTGGCTCATTATACATATACGTGCAACAGTTTAATAGTATGATAATCACAAGTTTTATATACTACAGGATAAGCCATTCTTAAACTGTAGAAGGGAATAGCACCAACTGTGTGCAAATACATTTGGGAAACTTCTAAATATAATCAGTTTGGGCTTCAGCTAGGCTGGTACCCACAATGACATAAGTTTAGAGACATCATGCTTTAAATCACAATGCTGTTACCACCTAGCCACTAGATCCCACAGGTCTAAAACTTACTGCAGCTGTTACCACTCAGTGACTAGGCCCCACAGGTCTAAAAATTAACAATGCTGTTACCACTCAGAGACTAGGCTCCACAGGTCTATAAAATATGGTGTACAATAATCCCCAATAATAAAGAAAATTTTTGTAATAAAATATATTTTTGAAAATTGATTCTTAAATCACATGTTGTTTAGGAGGTGGTGTTTTATACATGTAGTAAAATGACTAACATTTCAGAAAAATATTAGTAAAATTGGATTAGCATCATTTTGGTTACTGCTGTAGAAGCTTGGTTAGAAATCATGATGTATTGATTTATTACATGCCAAACCATGATCATAATGATTAACAAAATCCGAAATCTGTTGTATTTTCCCCTGCAGCTGAGCTGAGATAATCTTTAATATTTGCTTCAGCGTATGTCACATACTCTACACTCTTGAAATGCAAATGACATTATTCATTGCTTTTTTTTATTTTCATGTAAAAATCACCTTGTTCTTTTAAGAGACTATACTGACTTTTAGATCTAATACTATCTATATATTTTCAATGATATTTTGAATCTGCTCCTGTTTTTAGATATTTTCCACTTTGCCTGTCCATCTTGTCAATATGGCTTTATCTCTTAGATAGTTTCCACCTTGCCTGTCCATCTTGTCAATATGGCTTTATCTCTTAGATAGTTTCCACCTTACCTGTCCACCTTGTCAATATGGCTTTATCTCTTAGATAGTTTCCACTTTGCCTGTCCATCTTGTCAATATGGCTTTATCTCTTAGATAGTTTCCACTTTGCCTGTCCATCTTGTCAATATGGCTTTATCTCTTAGATAGTTTCCACCTTACCTGTCCACCTTGTCAATATGGCTTTATCTCTTAGATAGTTTCCACTTTGCCTGTCCATCTTGTCAATATGGCTTTATCTCTTAGATGGTTTCCACCTTACCTGTCCACCTTGTCAATATGGCTTTATCTCTTAGATAGTTTCCACTTTGCCTGTCCATCTTGTCAATATGGCTTTATCTCTTAGATAGTTTCCACCTTACCTGTCCACCTTGTCAATATGGCTTTATCTCTTAGATAGTTTCCACTTTGCCTGTCCATCTTGTCAATATGGCTTTATCTCTTTAATAGGTTCCACTTTGCCTGTCAATCTTGTCAATATGGCTTTATCTCTTAGATGGTTTCCACCTTACCTGTCCATCTTGTCAATATGGCTTTATCTCTTAGACAGTTTCCACCTTACCTGTCCACCTTGTCAATGTGGCTTTATCTCTTAGATAGTTTCCACTTTGCCTGTCCATCTTGTCAATATGGCTTTATCTCTTAGATAGTTTCCACTTTGCCTGTCCATCTTGTCAATATGGCTTTATCTCTTTAATAGGTTCCACCTTACCTGTACATCTTGTCAGTATGACTTTATCTGTTAGATAGTTTCCACACTTTGACAAACTTAGATAATTCATTTACAGTGATACTCAAAGTGTAGAAATGATATTACTACCTGTTCAGTATCTACATACTCAAGGACATTTGATGTGAAACAAATTTATTTCTATTTTCACTTGACCATGATTGATGATAGTTACCTGAGCATATATTTTCATTTCAGGACAGTTTAATTATCTACCTGTCCCCAGGATTCTATATATTTAATAATATTGTCAAATGTCTACAGAAACCTCAGCCAGGTCATGCAAAAGAAATTTATTATTAAATGATATTTGATGCTTCCACTTGACACTTTTGGCATATTTAGAATATAATGTTGTATCAAGTGAATGGCTGGGATCTACACCAAGCTGTAACCTGATATGTACAGGAACTTTTTGTCAAATTTATTTTCCTGTAGAATAAAATAATATCAAATATTAAATGTACCTGTTTTAAATGGTTCCATATCTATTATTCCATCTCAACTGTACATCCTATATGCAATTAAACTAAGCAAAGTGTCATAAAACTGATGAACTCGTATGAAGTGCTACAAAAACTGATATCCTGAACTCAGAATTCAGCATTGTATGAAGCTGAGAATACTCCCATATCAATAAATATTTTTGGCTAGGTTGCAAAGCAAATACTAGTCGATGATTTGGCAATGTCTGTCAGACAGTCTTTCCGTGTGTGAGTCTGTCTATCCATGTGTCTGTCTGTCTGTCTGCCTAGATGTATGTCTATCTGCCTGCTGTCTGTCTGTCTGTCTGTCTATCTGTAAGTTTGCCTGCCTGTCTATCTCACTATCCATCTGTCAGTCTATCCATCTCTCAGTCTATCTGCCTGTCAGTTTGTCTGTCAATCCATCTGCTTGTCTATCCATCTGTCAGTCTGTCTGTCTATTTTTCTGTCAGTCTGTCCATCATTCTGTCAGTCTGCTTGTGTCAACAATTTGGTTTAGCTATTTGGTTTAGCTCTGTTGTAAGATCACCAGAGCATCACATTGTGATGATAGGTCATGATGACATTACATCACTAAAACCTTCAGTATTTGCCTTGGCTTTTGACTTTTGAAATACAATGCTATGCAATATGACCGTATCACCTCTAGCAGTTTTATATTACTACTTTATTATTCTAGAGTTGATTCCAGGAATAAAAGCATCATTTTAAAAAAATTCATAAATAAGTAATTGGTATACCACAAACCTACAGATTTATAAAATTTGGGGAAGCATTGTCCAGGTCTGTTTTATATCAAGTAGCCATATTTAATTAGCAGTCATACTTTGATGATCTTCAGTCAAGTCACCTTCATCTTATTGAAGAGGGTATGACAGTATGTTTCACTTTTTGTCTTTAACGCCACCATGGGGCAGTGGTTAACTTACATCTCACTAATATGAAATGAGTTTGATTTTTGGGCCAGTCAGAGAAGTATGCTAATTGGAAGCAGTCTGTAGCTGGGCACATGGATTTTATCTGCTTACTCCAATGTCCTTTCTGAATAAGTACACACTTAGAGTAGCATCTGTCACAGTTATAAACGATAATTTAGAAATGAAAATATTGGTTACAATCTAATTAAGTGATGCATAACAAAACTTATAAGAAAATCCAAGGAAAATGTTCCTAGGAAACCTCTTTTTTTCTTCAGGGTGGTGCTCTTGTATATGACAACAAAGTTGCAACTGCTTATGTTAGGGGTATGGCTCAAATTTGAACCTATTCAATAACAAGATTTGGAGCTTTTCACACATAGTTATCCCCCCCCCCCTTCCTGGAAGAAGGTATTGAGGTCAAGCATGACTGTTGACAAATATCAGACACACTATGTGAAAATGTTGTTTATAATTGTATGATGCCAAAAACATTTTGAATGTTACTATAAATAGTAAATCAAATTCAGAAATTTTAAATCCATTTTATCTTTTATTTCAATTCTTACACCATGTCTAGAACAATTAAGTTGTGTAAGCACTGTGCCCATTAAATTTTCCCTTTAGATGTACAGGAAATATCTAAAATGCATTTAATTTTTTATCTCCTAAATTCTGGAAATCAAGCAAAATGGAAATTGAAAACTGCAGGTGTGCGCAGAGAAAATGCACTTAAAGTAATTTAAATACAATATCATTGGTTTTCAATATGTCTGTATTAATGATGTTACATGCAGCAGGTTTGTTACATTCTCTAAGATCATCTCAAATAATTCGTATTCTGTTGCTTTCTGATTCATTTCATCTCCTGTTTTTATTTGATGCCAAAAAGCAATTAGACACTGATGATCGTTTTATTAAAGAGAAAAACTTGTACCTATAGAAAGACTCGTAATGATAACATCATCGCATATAAAGATATTACTGATGTTTATATTTCACTTATCACGAACTTTATACTATCAACACCTGTGCTGGTTATAGTTGGGTTTTTTTTTACAGATAATCATAAGTACATTATTTTTCATTATTTTACATTTAACCAAGAATTTTTAAACAATGAAATCCAGAGAATTTTGATAAATTTCATTCTGTTTAATGTCTATCATTTATTTGAATAGTTTTTGTATACCCCATCCTCTGTGTGGCCTGTCAGTGTTTCTGTAACAATTTGTTTTTCCATTGAATGACTTGAGTTTGTTTATTTTATCACTGAGATAGGAGTGTCAGTATGGTCGGCAGATATAATGTTGATTTACAGACTTTAAATGATTCATATTGTTTTATGTCCATATTGTTATGTTCAACTTATGATTACAAAAGATATGTTTACAAGAAAAATAAAATGTTGACCGTATACACAACATCAATCTGCAGAGAAATTATTTACCTCAGTGTGTGAAAATAACTCAACACAAGAAATTATCTACCTCAACACAAGAAATTATCTACCTCATCAATATAAATTATCTACCTCAATGTAAGAAACTAATGTCATCAGCATGAGAAATTATCTACCTTTACACAAGAACTTATCTACCTCAACATAAGGAATTATATGCCTTAACATATGAAAATGCCTCAACATAATAAATTATCTATCTTAACATAAGAAAATAACTCAACACAAGAAATTGTCTACCTCAAAATAAGAAATTATATACCACAGTGTGAGAAATTATCTTCTTCAACATAACAAATTGTCTAACTCAACACTAGAAATTATCTACCTCAAAAGAAGAAATTATCTAACTCAGCATAGTAAATTATCTACCTCAACATATGAAAATAACTACTTTGGCATAAGAAATTATCTTTCTCAACATAAGAAAATAACTCAATGCAAGAAATGATGTACCTCAAGATAAGAAATCATCTAACTCAGCATAAGAAATTATCTACCTCAGAATAAGAAATTATCTTCTTCAAAATAAATTATCTACCTTAATCTATGAAATTATCTCAACTTAAGAAATTATCTACCATAGCATCTATCACAAGATAAAAAATTATCTCAACATGAGAAATTATTTTCTTAAAGATAAATTATCTACCGGGCCTGAAGTTACCAAATTTACTCAGTACTCAAGCTCAACTAACTTTTCATAATTTTAAGGTAAAAACACACAAAGTTTATCCTTAACTGGATATGTTTATATATTGGTGGCATATAATTGTAAATAATTATCAAAATCATTGCTCATTTGAAGAAAACTTTTGAAATATTAAAATATTGTTTGAGTATGTACTCAAATTTTGAGTACCGTACTCAACATATTTATGCATTTTTACAGGAAAATTTCTGGGTATGACGCAAAAATTTATATGTGAATGATAAAAAATAATAATGTGCTTCCTAATCATTCAACCCAAATATTTTAGAAATGATTTTATAGTCAAAATAATGAAATAAAAAGTTGAGATTGAGTATTAAGTAAATTTGGTGACTTCAGGCCCTGAACACAAAAAATTATCTATCTCAACATAAACTATCTACCTCAGCACAAAAAATTATCTACTTCAAAACAAGAAAAAAATATACACAAGAAATTATCTATCTCAACATAAATTATCTATCTCAACACAGGAAATTACCTACCTCAACACAAGAAATTATCTACCTCAACACAAGAAGTTATGGTTTATGCACACACACACACACACACACACACACACACACACACACACACACACACACACACACACACACACAAAATGCGATCCCCACTTACCAGAATAAATCTGATTTCTTATCTCTGAAGGTACATATATTAATTTTAAAATTCATTAATGTGATTATGGCACACCCAATCCAAGATTTTCTTTACTTTTGTTTTCTCAAACATTAATAGAGAGGGCAGGTCATGAAGTGAACTCATGGATAACATGTGTATACACAACATAGAAAAGAGACAGAACTTAGCTAGAAGCTATACACTGTATAGAACTTTAAAAATCTCAAGTCTGGACTATGCCAACCTGAAACTTCACCAGTCTCTCTTCACAAAAACATATTGAAATCTAATGTTGTAGAGACTTTTTCTGGTTAAATTTTATAAGATGAATACTGTTACTTTTTACAGAAAAAGTTCTTTACACAGCTCAAAACATAAAACAGATAGGGACTGTACCTTCACTTAGCACTCAAAACTTAAAATAGATAGGGACTGTACCATCACTTAACACTCAAAACTTAAAACAGATAGGGACTGTACCTTAACTAAACACTCAAAACTTAAAACAGATAGGGACTGTAACTTCACTTAACACTCAAAACTTAAAACAGATAGGGACTGTACCTTAACTAAACACTCAAAACTTAAAACAGATAGGGACTGTACCTTAACTAAACACTCAAAACTTAAAATAGATAGGGACTGTACCTTAACTAAACACTCAAAACTTAAAACAGATAGGGACTGTACCTTAACTAAACACTCAAAACTTAAAACAGATAGGGACTGTACCATCACTTAACACTCAAAACATAAATCAAATAGAGACTGTACCTTAACTAAATACTCAAAACATAAAACAGATAGGGACTGTACCTTAACTAAATACTCAAAACATAAAACAAATAGAGACTGTAACTTCACTTAACACTCAAAACTTAAAACAGATAGGGACTGTACCTTCACTTAACACTCAAAACTTAAAACAGATAGAGACTGTACCTTAACTAAACACTCAAAACTTAAAACAGATAGGGACTGTACCATCACTTAACACTCAAAACATAAATCAAATAGAGACTGTACCTTAACTAAATACTCAAAACATAAAACAGATAGGGACTGTACCTTAACTAAATACTCAAAACACTGTAACTTCACTTACACTCAAAACTTAAAACAGATAGGGACTGTACCTTCACTTAACACTCAAAACTTAAAACAGATAGAGACTGTACCTTAACTAAATACTCAAAACTTAAAACAGATAGGGACTGTACCTTCACTTAACACTCAAAACATAAAACAGATAGGGACTGTACCTTAACTAAATACTCAAAACATAAAACAGATAGGGACTGTACCTTAACTAAATACTCAAAACTTAAAACAGATAGGGACTGTACCTTAACTAAATACTCAAAACATAAAACAAATAGAGACTGTAACTTCACTTAACACTCAAAACTTAAAACAGATAGGGACTGTACCTTAACTAAATACTCAAAACTTAAAACAGATAGGGACTGTACTATCTTTCAGGACAATAAGTAGATGTAGCACATAAAAAGATCCCTTGCTGCACACAGATCAGGTCATAACTTGGGGCACTTCATACATGTATATATCTAATGAAGGAAAGAGAAAATTTCTTGGCAGGATGTAAAACAAGCAATTCAACATGAGATTGTTTTTATACTATCTATATCAAAACTTCATCATTCTTATGTAAATATCAGTAGGTTGAAATATGTAAACAAATCAATATTTCAGCAATGTTACATCACGGTTACATAAATTTGACTGTTACTACCTTGGGTCCAAAAGCTGATAAATCATTTTATCTGATGGCAGTCCTGATATTAAGTTTACTGTCTTTGTATTATCAAGATGCCAAACACATCCACATATTTCTATATTCAAAAATGCAAAATGATTGACATATGTTTCACCAGTGCAGTAAAAATCAGTGAATTTAAGTTAAATTCAAATGAAGAATTAAAGATATTGGGGATATATGAATGGATCAGATATAGATATAAATATAAAGTCTGAGTAAGTCAGCATTTGCAGAAAATGACAGGAAACTGACATCAGTTAGTGAGGTTTATCAACTATAGTTGACATGTAAAGTGAATATTGTGCCAGATGACTGTAAAAAGTAATTACTGCTTTGTGCTGGTCAGTCACTTGTGTACTTTTATAAGGTCAAAATGAAGTTGAAAGTGTCAGAACGCTGGTACAATATAAAAGTGCTGATATAAGCCTAACACACCTCCTAATGCCTTCTAAAAGCTGTGGGTATCAGTAAGAGAATGATAGCAACAGAAATGGACAGTGCCTTTTTCTAATCAAGACTTTGAGAATATTTCACTTATACATATATGAATGAGGTATAAAACTTTGACCTGTGCTACAGGCTAATGCCAACCAGCAAGTTATAGTTCTTAAACTTATCGTGCCTATTGTGAGAGTGTAAAGGAACAGTCACTGATATAAAATCATCTCTGGTATGACCCTGAACAGAAATCCAAACTCGGGACCCTCACAAGGAATTGAAAGGATTGTTAAGAATCTAAGACTAAGTGTCGATTGTTGCTATCATCACTGTGTACATTGTTGCTATCACTGTGTACATTGCTGCTATCGTCACTGTGTACATTGTTGGTATCGTCACTATGTACATTGTTGCTATCGTCGCTGTGTACATTGTTGCTATCATCACTGTGTACATTGTTGCTATCACTGTGTACATTGCTGCTATCATCACTGTGTACAATGTTGCTATCATCACTGTGTACATTGTTGCTATCACTGTGTACATTGCTGCTATCGTCACTGTGTACATTGTTGCTATCATCACTGTGTACATTGTTGCTATCACTGTGTACATTGCTGCTATTGTCAATGTGTACATTGTTGCTATCGTAACTATGTACATTGTTGCTATCATCACTGTGTACATTATTACTATCATTTCTGTGTACATTGATGCTATCGTCAATGTGTACATTGTTGCTATCGTCACTGTGTACATTGTTGCTATCTTCACTATGTACATTGTTGCTATCACTGTGTACATTGTTGCTATCGTCACTGTGTACATTATTGCTATCATCACTGTGTACATTAATGCTATCGTCACTGTGTATATTATTGCTATCGTCACTGTGTACATTGATGCTATCGTCACTGTGTACATTATTGCTATCGTCACTGTGTACATTGTTGCTATCGTCACTGTACATTGTTGCTATCGTCACTGTGTACATTGTTGCTATCGTCACTATGTACATTGTTGCTTTTGTCACTGTGTATATTGATGCTATCATCACTGTGTACATTGTTGCTATCGTCACTGTGTACATTGTTGCTATCGGATATGGTATAAATGATTGTTGGTGTGAATATATTATGATTTAATGTAAACTATTCATGCTCTGTACATCTACTGATATAAAACTCATGTTGGTGATGGTCAAACAGTAGAAAGACAGAAAAAGACATAGTGACTGACTTTTAGAAATACTTCCATGTTGCCAGAATTACTTATGTCAAAGACTTCACTGTAAAATACGTTTTCAGTAATTTATGTGCAATTAGTCATTCCAGATATACAATAACTTTCTTTTTTCAGAATTATTTGGCAAGTTGGAATGCTTTCACATTCCATGAACGCTTTATGTAATTTATAAAATGCAAAACTGGTAATTTGACATAAGATTTTGGTAATGAAGATTTTTACCACCTGTTGTATCTGTAAAACTCAGGCTAATCAAACAAAGGCAGTCTCTTTAGCACATGTATGTGTTGTAGACATTGTGTAATGTTGTATCAACTAAAATCACAGTGAATAATCACAAATTACATACTTGACTCCAAAAGTGGCAATCATTACTGTAATTTGTCCCCTTTGCAGCAGATTAAGGCATTGGCAGAGACGCTAGAGTTTTGTGATATTGATGTACATAATTTAAAGGGGCATTTATGTATTTTTACAACAACAACAAATTGTTTTCCAATTTTACTACTAAGATTGATAACCAATAACAAAAAAGAGATATACACAGCATAAAAATTCTTAAATTCCTATATATTTTGTGAAAATCGCTTGAGAAAACCCAGGTTTGGCACTTATTCACTTGCAATTGATAAATTCAACCTTACCATATGTATTTAAATACCACACAGGACCTGACAAGTTATTTTCACCAAATATATAGGAATATAAGATTTCTGATGCCTGTGTATAGCTCTTATTTGTTATTTTACATCAAGTACAAGTAGTAAAAGTAGAAAAAAGCAAAATAATATTTCTAGTAAACACAGCTAATGATCCTTTAAGAATATTGATGCAACTTTTTATTTTTATTTATACTGTATATACACCTGGACATTTTTGCTGCTGGTTATTTTTTCTCTTTTACAATGGGAAACCCTTGACCCTATCTTAAACTCTCCCTAAATAACCCACAGGTACTTGTATACAGGATCTAGTCTCTGTAACATTTTTTACCCCTCCTTCACTTGATAACCCACAGGTACTTGTATACAGGATCTAGTCTCTGTAACATTTTTTACTCCTCCTTCACTTGATAACCCACAGGTACTTGTATACAGGATCTAGTCTCTGTAACATTTTTTACTCCCCCTTCACTTGATAACCCACAGGTACTTGTATACAGGATCTAGTCTCTGTAACATTTTTTACCCCTCCTTCACTTGATGTTTTTTTTTTGGTCAATTGTTTACGAATTAAAGAGGGGTCATATGTTACAGAGACTAGATCCTAAACACAAGTACCTGTGATATAACCATATTATATATATTTTATATTTTATGGGTGACATGTATGTCCATACTTCAACTATTAAAAAACTTTCATTTTAAATTCACCCTCTCATCTAATGGTGAAATTTAAAAAGGAGTGAAAACTTCCAGGTGAACATTATGAGTTATTTCCCCTTTAATTTTAATACATTATTAACTACCCATTATTTCTGTTTTTGTTTTCATATGAATTCACATTGTTTTGTTTTATAGTACTGATAGGTTTTGCAAGATACAATATTTTTATGTCTCTTTATGATATGTGTAAATAGGGATTTATGACAAAGATATTAATTTCATGTTAAAATTGCTGAATTTTGGAAATAGACATTTTTAACTTTCTAAGCAAATACACACTGAAAGTACATTTTATTGCATAAGTTTGTTCAAGGTTAATTAAAAACTTTTTGTGAATGTTTTAAAAAAATTTTTGAACAATAAAGAGAGAAATAACAAAAGTTCCCTTAATGTATGTGCAGCACTATATATGATAAGAAATCAACCAATATATTTTTGTACCATGCTGTATCATGACAAGAAATCAACAGATATATTTTTGTACCACGCTGTATCTTTGATTTACGATAATTTGTTGTGATTTATATCATCATATAAAATGCTATGTAAAATAAGATCTCGTTATTAAATCAAATTTTGTAGATATGAAATAAATGTGAACAACACATGTTCGCCTGCTTGTAGATCTTAATATGATGGCAATTTATGTCCATAGCATTTTCAGTCCATGTCTCAGATCAAAATTTATATCAGAGTTCTCTTCATGTAAATTGTTCTTTACTATAAATCTTGATTTTTTTATGATTTGATATAGGAATCTGATAACTCTTAAGAACTGTTGTAGAACACACTTTTAGCACCAAAGCACAAATTTTGTTATGTTGTATATGTATGTAATCATAATACAAGCTAACCCATTCTCTTATAAAAATCTGATCCTACCTTCTCTGATTCTCTACAAATACCTTACCACTTCCTATGTTAAAACTGAATTTCTTGTTACATTTATTTTTTCATTGTTTTTGTTTTATTTTGGTAGAAATGTGAGATTTTGTTTATTTCAAATACACCCGACCTTGAGACTTTTATATTTTCTCACATTGCCATGGTAACACAGTATCTTAGTTTTTCATGGATCATGGTAATTCTCACCTTCATGTAAACACTGTTAAAAATATCTGTCATTTACATCACACTTTGTTCATTTGTTTATTGATATTTATCTGGTATTTATGTATTTACTTCTTAATCACTTTTAATGGTATTCAGTATCTTTAACTAACAGCTTCACACCTTTAGTCAGCAAGGGTTTCAGCAGTAATCTTGCCAAGGCCACTAATCTTCTCCTGGAAACATATTGTAATAGGGTTGTCTTAAAAACTAACAACTGGTGGTTCTGATCTTCTCCTGGAAACATATTGTAATAGGGTTGTCTTAAAAACTAACAACTGGTGGTACTAATCTTCTCCTGGAAACATATTGTAATAGGGTTGTCTTAAAAACTAACAACTGGTGGTACTAATCTTCTCCTGGAAACATATTGTAACAATAGGGTTGTCTTGGAAAAAAACTAACAACTGGTACTGGTACTGGAAACATATTGTAATGGTCTTAAAAACTAACAAGTAGTGGTACTCTTCTCCTGGAAACATATTGTAATAGGGTTGTCTTAAAAACTAACAAGTGGTGGTACTGGTCTTCTCCTGGAAACATATTGTAATAGGGTTGTCTTAAAAACTAACATAGTAGGGTGGTACTGGTCTTTCTCCTGGAAAAAATATTGTAATTGTAATAGGGTTGTCTTAAAAACTAACAAGTGGTGGTACTGGTCTTCTCCTGGAAACATATTGTCTTCTCCTGGAAACATAATAGGGTTGTCTTAAAAACTAACAAGTGGTGGTACTGGTCTTCTCCTGGAAACATATTGTAATAGGGTTGTCTTAAAAACTAACATCTTCTGCTGGAAACATATTGTAATAGGGTTGTCTTAAAAACTAACATCTTCTCCTGGAAACATATTGTAATAGGGTTGTCTTAAAAACTAACAAGTGGTGGTACTGGTCTTCTCCTGGAAACATATTGTAATAGGGTTGTCTTAAAAACTAACAAGTGGTGGTACTGGTCTTCTCCTGGAAACATATTGTAATAGGGTTGTCTTAAAAACTAACAAGTGGTGGTACTGGTCTTCTCCTGGAAACATATTGTAATAGGGTTGTCTTAAAAACTAACAACTGGTGGTACTGATCTTTTCCTGGAAACATATTGTAATAGGGTTGTCTTAAAAACTAACAAGTGGTGGTACTGATCTTCTCCTGGTCTTCTCCTGGAAACTATATTGTAATAGGGTTGTCTTAAAAACTAACAAGTGGTGGTACTGGTCTTCTCCCTAGGGGAAACATATTGGAAACATATTGTAATAGTCTTAAAAACTAACATCTTCTCCTGGGTTGTCTTAAAAACTAACATCTTCTCCTGGAAACATATTGTAATAGGGTTGTCTTAAAAACTAACAACTGGTGGTACTGATCTTTTCCTGGAAAACATATTGTAATAGTGGGGTTGTCTTAAAAACTAAAAAACTAACAACTGGTGGTACTGATCTTTTCCTGGAAACATATTGTAATAGGGTTGTCTTAAAAACTAACAAGTGGTGGTACTGATCTTCTCCTGGAAACATATTGTAATAGGGTTGTCTTAAAAACTAACAACTGGTGGTACTGATCTTCTCCTGGAAACATATTGTAATAGGGTTGTCTTAAAAACTAACAACTGGTGGTACTGATCTTCTCCTGGAAACATATTGTAATAGGGTTGTCTTAAAAACTAACAACTGGTGGTACTGATCTTCTCCTGGAAACATATATTGTAATAGGGTTGTCTTAAAAACTAACAACTGGTGGTACTGATCTTCTCCTGGAAACATATTGTAAAAATAGGGTTGTCTCCTGGAAACATATTGTAAACTAACTAAACAACTGGTGGTACTGGTCTTCTCCTGGAAACATATTGTAATAGGGTTGTCTTAAAAACTAACAACTGGTGGTACTGATCTTCTCCTGGAAACATATTGTAATAGGGTTGTCTTAAAAACTAACAACTGGTGGTACTGATCTTTTCACAAGAACAATGTTCACAGTACTATTCTTTTACTGGGAATATTGTAATTGGGTTGTCTCCAAAATTAAAAACTGGCAGTACTGTTTTTTACTGGGAATATTGTAATTGGGTTGTCTCCAAAATAAAAAAAAACTGGCAGTACTGGGTACATTGTAATTTGGGTGTCTCAAAAACTAAAAACTGGAGGTACTGGTATTTTCCAGGGAACACTGTAATTTGAGTTGTTTCAAAAATCAAACACTGGCTATCATTGTATACCTTGTTGAGTATGACCTGAAACACGTTTCAAACAAAAAAGTCAAAACCAGAAGCAGCAAAGTTTATTTTGTTGAAATCCTCAAAGTACATCACAAAGTATGTTTTTACTCACAACTTTAGATTTTGTAGATTAAATAATGACTGGTATGGTACTAAGTTTATTACATTAAATGATAGATAGGTATATCCCATGTACAGATATCAGGTTTTTAGGGACCAAATATCAAAGGGGAAATAACTCTTGTACATCAAATTTGTTATTTTGTATTATTATTATTTTTCAAAAAACTGGTTTCCGAGTTAATCTTGATGACATGAAAGATAAAACATAATTATTGGATTTTTTTATGATTACTGTACAATTATCATTCACAAATATTTAATTGATGTCATATATAAGACATTCTTCTAAAGTAAACTCATTTTACAATATCTTGATTGAGATTTACTTTTTTCTGAAATTTACCATGATTGTGACAGAAATATCTGAATATAACATACTCATTTTTACAATGGATACTTTGGATGATAATGAAATAGATCAAGACCTGTAATTACATCAAGGTCACAATGACCTGTAATTACATCAAGGTCATAATGACCTGTAATTACATCAAGGTCGCAATGACCTGCAGTGAATGCATACGATGAATTATCTTTGTATACAGAAATGTACACAAATTACAGAAATGTATATAAATTACAGAAATGTATATAAATTACAGAAATGTATATAAATTACAGAAATGTATATAAATTACAGAAATGTATATAAATTACAGAAATGTATATAAATTACAGAAATCTAGATCATTGTGATATGATATGTAAAAACCATGAAAAATTAGTATTAATAAGATTTATCACAACAGTAAACTATAATAGAAGGGTTACTAGCTTTTCTAGTTTTCAACAGTTCTTATTAAAATTTCCTGCTTTCGCCTTAAAACTCCTAAACCCCCAAACAGACAGAGTTTTAACATAACCCATTTTGTATCTTTTAAAAGTTTTTGGCAAAGGAATATCTCAAAATACCTTTTGTTGAAACTGGTATAAATCTGATATTTTTTCACAGATTACTGCTTTGAAATTTGGGTTTAGATCCCAGACACCACATCTGACACACTGATTGTTTAATATACCAATGTTCATCAATTAAAAAATCTGCTATTCCACCATTTTTTTTTAGAGACCATAAATGAAAAAGTCAGTCCTGGTTTTCCAATTGTCGGCTCAGTGACTTTTGGTAATGTTTTACCCCAAACCTCCATAACCCCTATGGCTAGAGTAACAGCATGTCTCATTTTGTAGAAATTTTGATATGCTTTCAGAGAAACATATCATCGAAACTTTCCCTTTATTAAAATTTGTGGCGCATGTATTTAGTGGCCTAAAGTGAAATAAAGTTTTTACAGATATCTGTTTAAAAACTGGTTTTTACCTTAAAATACCACATTTGATATACAATGATTGTGTAATTGGCTAAT
Organism: Atrina japonica; assembly: GCA_030159075.1. Lineage (NCBI taxonomy): Eukaryota > Metazoa > Mollusca > Bivalvia > Pterioida > Pinnidae > Atrina > Atrina japonica. Next base: position 1,663,800 of record BROG01000038.1, on the reverse strand, counting down.
ACGTATTATTCCAGATATTTGTCATACAAAAATTAAACTCATTGCAAAAAGCCATAATAAATGAAGGATTGTTTGAAATTTTCCAATTTTTATCGATTTTGTTACTATTTTATGGGTTTACCTCCAAATTCTTGAACATCTCAATGGTTAGAGAGCTAATATGGCTTATTTTGTAGCATTTTCATTAAGCTTTCTGACAAACATACTCTCCAAAATACTCCTTGGTAAAGAATAAGGACTTTAGTGGCCAACAGGCTATTAATTGTTTTCACAGATTTCCGTTTAAAAATTTGATTTTTAGTCCTCAAAACATCCAATTGTAAGATAATGATTGTATAATGTACCAAGACTTCTCATTTTAGATATCTGTCATACAATCACCAAACTAATTGCAAAAAGTGGAAATTAATGAAGAACTAATTGAGATTTTGCAGTTTTCGGTGATTTGTGTAATTTTTTTTTATTGTTTTGTCTCAAAACTCTTAAATGCCCTTTAGGCTAGCATGCTAACATGGCTCATTTGGTAAGCGTACAGATAAGCATACCCTCTAAAATCCCATATGATAAAAACTGAGGGTTTTTGTTGCCTAAAGTCTAGTCATTTTTACATAGATTTCTATTTAAGAATTTGATGTTTTACCCCAGAACACCATATTTGATAAATAATGGTTGTTAAAATGGGTCAATACCTGTCTTTTAAGATATCTACCATACAGTCAGTACATTCATTGTAAACAGAGACCAGAAATGAAGGATTAATTGAGGTTTTCTAATTTTCTTTGACTTTTTCTTAATTTTCTATGGTTTTTACCCCAGAACTCCTAAACGCCCCAACAGCCAAAGTGCTAACATGGTTCATTTTGTAGCATTTTTTATAAACTTTCAGAAAATCATAACCTTAAAAAATATCCTGGGGAAACAGGGGTAATTGGTCATATTGTTAGTTGTTGAAGTGGTATTGTTCTATCTGATTGGTAGATGTTGAGGTCACATTGGTGAATCTGTTTGGTAGATGTTGAGGTCATATTGTTCTATCTGATTGGTAGATGTTGAGGTCACATTGGTGAATCTGATTGGTAGATGTTGAGGTCATATTGGTGTATCTGATTGGTAGATGTTGAGGTCGCATTGGTGTATCTTATTGGTAGATGTTGAGGTCATATTGGTGTATCTGATTGGTAGATGTTGAGGTCATATTGGTGTATCTGATTGGTAGATGTTGAGGTCATATTGGTGTATCTGATTGGTAGATGTTGAGGTCGCATTGGTGTATCTAATTGGTAGATGTTGAGGTCATATTGGTGTATCTGATTGGTAGATGTTGAGGTCATATTGGTGTATCTGATTGGTAGATGTTGAGGCCATATTGGTGTATCTGATTGGTAGATGTCGAGGTCGTATTGGTGTATCTGATTGGTAGATGTTGAGGTCATATTGGTGTATCTGATTGGTAGATGTTGAGGTCATATTGGTGTATCAGATTGGTATATAAAGGTGAGGTCATATTGGTGTATCTGATTGGTAAATGTTGAGGTCATATTGGTGTATCTGATTGGTATATAAAGGTGAGGTCATATTGGTGAATCTGATTGGTAAATGTTGAGGTCATATTGGTGTATCTGATTGGTAAATGTTGAGGTCATATTGGTGTATCTGATTGGTAAATGTTGAGGTCATATTGGTGTATCTGATTGGTATATAAAAGTGAGGTCATATTGGTGTATCTGATTGGTAAATGTTGAGGTCATATTGGTGTATCTGATTGGTAGATGTTGAGGTCATATTGGTGTATCTGATTGGTAAATGTTGAGGTCATATTGGTGTATCTGATTGGTAAATGTTGAGGTCGTATTGGTGTATCTGATTGGTATATAAAAGTGAGGTCATATTGGTAAATCTGATTGGTAGATGTTGAGGTTATATTGGTGTATTTGATTGGTAGAAGTTGAAGTCGTATTGGTGTATCTCATTGGTATATAAAGGTGAGGTCATATTGGTGAATCTGATTGGTAGATGTTGAGGTCATATTGGTGTATCTGATTGGTAAATGTTGAGGTCATATTGGTGAATCTGATTGGTAGATGTTGAGGTCATATTGGTGAATCTGATTGGTAGATGTTGAGGTCATATTGGTGTATCTGATTGGTAAATGTTGAGGTCATATTGGTGTATCTGATTGGTAGATGTTGAGGTCATATTGGTGTATCTGATTGGTAAATGTTGAGGTCATATTGGTGTATCTGATTGGTAAATGTTGAGGTCATATTGGTGTATCTGATTGGTAGATGTTGAGGTCGTATTGGTGTATATGATTGGTAGATGTTGAGGTCGTATTGGTGTATCAGATTGGTATATAAAGGTGAGGTCATATTGGTGTATCTGATTGGTAGATGTTGAGATTGTTTTTCATACCTATCTTTACTACAAATTAAATTTTATTTTGGGATCACATTTTATAGAGTGCTGTTTTGCCAAGTTGGTAGGTGCACATTGAGCAAACAAATATTTGAGCCAGATTTTCATTGGATGATAAAATTCATTTTAATTTGAAGAAAGTTACTCAACACTACATGTAATTTAGAATGTTGACTAATAGATTAGCCACAGGATAAAGTATTGCTAGACCTGATTAGGTGACGACTGTCTGTGTCTGGAGCCTCACAGGATAAAGTATTGCTAGACCTGATAGGTGACGACCGTCTGTGTCTGGAGCATGGTTCTGTGTTTATGTTTATATCACAGAGACAAGCTTGCACTATTTATTGCAGTTTTGTTGGATAACAAGTCATCTTGGTGCAGCAACATTTCTTTCTCTGCAAAATGTCAGAATTATTTATTGAAATTAAAAAACGTTATAGATTGAGGCTTGATCATTGAAAGAATTACATGTTTTACATTTGAATTTTTATGCATGTAAATCTAGATAAAACTGATAGGGGATCTCAACTTTTGCCTCAGCGCAAAGTATGCAGATGTATTTTGTGATTTGAGCTAATTTATACATACCAGTATAAAATTCTTATGTAATCTGTGGGTAAATTTGTGACCTCAGGGAAATATTTCATGCTTGTCTGACATCAACTGAGTCTGCAGATTTATATGAAAGTGTGACCTTTGCCTGACTGAATAAAAGTTGGCCAGACCGTGATTTCCCTAAATACACAAAATGTAGACAAAATATTTATACTTCAACATGAAACATATTGAGGTTATTCTCACCAGCCTGTATTTACCTGTCATGTTGATTTCAATGTGACTTGTTCTTTTGATTAACCTATAATCATATCAATTATTATATGACTTGTGGACTTTCCGTCCACTGATTGGTCGTAACTATATATGACAATAAATCCGAATATTAAACATAGAAGTGCTACTTTCATTTATTTGACAGGGCCGCGGATTGTTATGTAGCCCTCTTGTGCTTCCATTTTTTTTTTAAATGTGTAAGTGTATATGACTGGATGAATCAAATCCATAAGCCAATGAAAAATCGGCTCTCATTTCTGTTGCTCTTAGTCATTCATGAGAAAGAACAGCCTAAAGATTTTGAAAATCATTCTGCGCTGGAGTTCGTATTGCATTGGATCTGAAATTGTTTATTGTTTCTAAAGTTGGAAATAGTCATATAATAAAACAATTACTGACTTTAATATCAAGTTTAATATAGCCATCAGTCATCTTATAAGCTTATGATAATATCAAGTTTGATATAACCATCAGTTATCTTATAAGCTTATGATAATATCAAGTTTCATATAGCTATCAGTTTTCTTATAAGCTTATGATAATATCAAGTTTCATATAGCCATCAGTTATCTTATAAGCTTATGATAATATCAAGTTTCATATAGCCATCAGTTATCTTATAAGCTTATGATAATATCAAGTTTCATATAGCCATCAGTTATCTTATAAGCTTATGATAATATCAAGTTTCATATAGCCATCAGTTATCTTATAAGCTTATGATAATATCAAGTTTCATATAGCCATCAGTTATCTTATGAGCCCATGATAATATCAAGTTTGATATAACCATCAATTATCTTATAAGCCTATGATAATATCAAATTTGATATAGAATCCATCAATTATCTTATAAGCCCATGATAATATCAAGTTTGATATAGCAACCAATTATCTTATAAGCCCATGATGATATCAAGTTTGATATAGCCATCAGTTATCTTATAAACTTATGATAATATCAAGTTTGATATAGCCACCATCAGTTATCTTATAAGCCTATGATAATATCAAGTTTGATATAGCCATCAGTTTTCTTATGAGCTTATGATAATATCATGTTTCATATAGGTTCCATCAGGTATCCTATAAGCCCATGATAATATCAAGTTTGATATAGCCTCCATCAGTTATCTTATAAGCCTATGATAATATCAAGTTTGATATAGCCTCCATCAGTTATCTTATAAGCCCATGATAATATCAAGTTTGATATAGCCGCCATCAGATATCTTACAAGCCCATGATGATATCAAGTTTGATATAGTGAATAATTATCCTTCTTCTTTATCCGTGTTTACACCTGTCTTACAAGGTTTGTCTGTAATTATCTCTGTTCATAAGTTTTACTTTTTATTTTCATTTTATTTCTATTTTCCCATATTATTTACCTGTGATTTCATCAATCCAACAATAGCCATTTTAGTTACCAGCATGTGATTACATCCATTAATATAATTAATAATCTTATTCAATTGTAATTACATATGTCATTTTGCTAGCCATCTTATTCACTTGTGATTACATTCATATTATGGCTAGCCATCTTAATCACCTGTGAATACATTAATCATATGGCTAGCCATCTTATTCACATAAGGGTACATTCATCATATGGTTAGCCATCTTATACACCTGTGATTACATCCATCAGATGGCTAGCCATCTTATTTACCTGTGATTACATTCATCATATGGCTAGTCATCTTATTCACTTGGATTACATTCATGATGGCTAGCCATTTTATTCACATGTGAGTACATTTATCAGATGGCTAGCCATCTTATTCACCTGTGATTACATTCATCAGATGGCTAGCCATCTTATTCACCTGTGATTGCATTCATCAGATGGCTAGCCATTTTATTCATTTGTGATTGCATTCATCAAATGGCTAGCCATCTTATTCACCTGTGATTGCATTCATCATATAGCTAGCCATCTTATTCACCTATCAGTACATTCATCAGATGGCTAGCCATCTTATTCACCTATAATTACATTCATCAGATGGCTAGCCATCTTATTTACATGTGGGTACATTCACCATATGGCTAGCCATCTTATTTATATGCGGATACATTCACCATATGACTAGCCATCTTATTCACATGTGGGTACATTCATCATATGGCTAGTCATCTTATTCACAAGATTAAATATCTGTATGGTTTAAACTATCAGACATTTAAATGATTTTGTGGATGACAGTTTGCAGATGTTGATGAAGTAATTGGTAGCACAAAGACCTAAAGAACCAGGATAAGGACAGTTACTTGTAAACAGTATCAGAAAGCTATAACAATACTTTTACAAATGACTTGAATTAAATTAAAGTAACTGTTACAATACTGGTACAAATGACTTGAATTAAAGTGGCTAGAACAATACTAGGACAAATGACTTGAATTAAAGTGACTAGAATAATACTGGTACAAGTGACTTGCATTAAAGTGACTAGAACAATACTGGTACAAGTGACTTGCATTAAAGTGACTAGAACAATACTGGTACAAGTGACTTGCATTAAAGTGACTAGAACAATACTGGAACAAGTGACTTGAATTAAAGTGACTAGAACAATACTGGAACAAGTGACTTGCATTAAAGTGACCAGAACAATACTGGAACAAGTGACTTGCATTAAAGTGACCAGAACAATATTGGTACAAGTGACTTGCATTAAAGTGACCAGAACAATACTGGAACAAGTGACCAGAACAATACTGGTACAAGTGACTTGCATTAAAGTGACCAGAACAATACTGGTACAAGTGACTTGCATTAAAGTGACCAGAACAATACTGGTACAAGTGACTTGCATTAAAGTGACTAGAACAATACTGGTACAAGTGACTTGCATTAAAGTGACCAGAACAATACTGGTACAAGTGACTTGCATTAAAGTGACCAGAACAATACTGGTACAAGTGACTTGAATTAATGTGACTAGAACAATACTGGTACAAGTGACTTGCATTAAAGTGACCAGAACAATACTGGTACAAGTGACTTGCATTAAAGTGACCAGAACAATACTGGTACAAGTGACTTGCATTAAAGTGACTAGAACAATACTGGTACAAGTGACTTGCATTAAAGTGACCAGAACAATACTGGTACAAGTGACTTGGATTAAAGTGACCAGAACAATACTGGTACAAGTGACTTGAATTAATGTGACTAGAACAATATTGGTACAAGTGACTTGCATTAAAGTGACCAGAACAATACTGGTGCAAGTGACTTGAATTAATGTGACCAGAACAATACTGGTACAAGTGACTTGCATTAAAGTGACTAGAACAATACTGGTACAAGTGACTTGCATTAAAGTGACCAGAACAATACTGGTACAAGTGACTTGCATTAAAGTGACCAGAACAATACTGGTACAAGTGACTTGAATTAATGTGACTAGAACAATATTGGTACAAGTGACTTGCATTAAAGTGACCAGAACAATACTGGTACAAGTGACTTGAATTAATGTGACCAGAACAATACTGGTACAAGTGACTTGAATTAATGTGACACAATATTGACAAGTGTTTCCTATAAGATATGTTTTTACTAGTGTTTCTAGGATAACAGTATCCACTGCTGACTTACCTGTTTGTACATTACATTATAAGATATGTTTTTAGTAGTGTTTCTGGGATAACAGTATCCACCGCTGACTTACCTGTTTGTACATTACATTATAAGATATGTTTTTACTAGTGTTTCTGGGATAACAGTATCCACCGCTGACTTACCTGTTTGTACATTACATTATAAGATATGTTTTTAGTAGTGTTTCTGGGATAACAGTATCCACCACTGACTTACCTGTTTGTACATTACATTATAAGATATGTTTTTAGTAGTGTTTCTGGGATAACAGTATCCACCACTGACTTACCTGTTTGTACATTACATTATAAGATATGTTTTTAGTAGTTTTTCTGGGATAACAGTATCCACCGCTGACTTACCTGTTTGTACATTACATTATAAGATATGTTTTTAGTAGTTTTTCTGGGATAACAGTATCCACCGCTGACTTACCTGTTTGTACATTACATTATAAGATATGTTTTTACAAGTGTTTCTAGGATATCGGTATCCACCGCTGACTTACCTGTTTGTACATTACATTATAAGATATGTTTTTAGTAGTGTTTCTGGGATAACAGTATCCACCACTGACTTACCTGTTTGTACATTACATTATAAGATATGTTTTTACTAGTGTTTCTAGGATAACAGTATCCACCGCTGACTTACCTGTTTGTACATTACATTATAAGATATGTTTTTAGTAGTGTTTCTGGGATAACAGTATCCACCGCTGACTTACCTGTTTGTACATTACATTATAAGATATGTTTTTACTAGTGTTTCTGGGATAACAGTATCCACCACTGACTTACCTGTTTGTACATTACATTATAAGATATGTTTTTACTAGTGTTTCTGGGATAACAGTATCCACCGCTGACTTACCTGTTTGTACATTACATTATAAGATATGTTTTTACTAGTGTTTCTGGGATAACAGTATCCACCGCTGACTTACCTGTTTGTACATTACATTATAAGATATGTTTTTACTAGTGTTTCTGGGATAACAGTATCCACCGCTGACTTACCTGTTTGTACATTACATTATAAGATATGTTTTTACTAGTGTTTCTGGGATAACAGTATCCACCGCTGACTTACCTGTTTGTACATTACATTATAAGATATGTTTTTAGTAGTGTTTCTGGGATAACAGTAGCCACCGCTGACTTACCTGTTTGTACATTACATTATAAGATATGTTTTTAGTAGTGTTTCTGGGATAACAGTATCCACCGCTGACTTACCTGTTTGTACATTACATTATAAGATATGTTTTTACTAGTGTTTCTAGGGATAACAGTATCCACCGCTGACTTACCTGTTTGTACATTACATATAAGATATGTTTTTACTAGTGTTTCTGGGATAACAGTATCCACCGCTGACTTACCTGTTTGTACATTACATTATAAGATATGTTTTTACTAGTGTTTCTGGGATAACAGTATCCACCACTGACTTACCTGTTTGTACATTACATTATAAGATATGTTTTTACTAGTGTTTCTGGGATAACGGTATCCACCGCTGACTTACCTGTTTGTACATGTACATTCTTATTTTTAATAAATTCTGTCAAGGCCTTTTGACAGTCCTCAAAAACCAAACATGAATAGAAAAGGGAATGTAATTTCTTTCTCAAGGACATTTTGGCAGTAATTCAAACTTAATTCACTATGTTTATGATGCAGTTTCATGTCTCTTTCCCCAGGGGAATGTGTGTTTATCTTGTAACAGTAATTTATCTGTCTGTCTATGTACAGGTGGAGGACAGAAGTTGATGTTATACATGTGTGTGTATACGTGTATGACAAATGTCAATACCCAGGGGCTATAATCAGGGAATGAACTTAGATTTAAGTCAAAATTACACTTCTATGTGGCATAGTTCTTAAACCATTGTATTAATTAGAATGGGATTGAGTCCCCATGGAACCCAAAAGGGAAAGATGTTTGTTGAATTGACTTTTGAAAAGCTTGGTGTCTTTTCTCAGGTACATTGTAACACTGACCTGTGAAGACTGGTTGTCTTTTCTTTGGGCACATTATAACAATGACTTGTGTAAGAAGGCTGGTTGTCTTTCCTGGTGTACATTGTAACATTGAATTGTGTAAGAAGGCTGGTTGTCTTTCCTGGTGTACATTGTAACATTGACTTGTGTAAGAAGGCTGGTTGTCTTTCTTTATGTACATTATAACATTGTTTTGTGTAACAAGGCTGGTTGTCTTTCCTGGTGTACATTGTAACATTGAATTGTGTAAGAAGGCTGGTTGTCTTTCTTGGTGTACATTGTAACATTGACTTGTGTAAGAAGGCTGGTTGTCTTTCTTTATGTACATTATAACATTGTTTTGTGTAAGAAGGCTGGTTGTCTTTCCTGGTGTACATTGTAACATTGACTTGTATAAGAAGGCTGGTTGTCTTTCTTGGTGTACATTGTAACATTGACTTGTGTAAGAAGGCTAGTTGTCTTTCTTGGTGTACATTGTAACATTGACTTGTGTAAGAAGGCTGGTTGTCTTTCTTGGTGTACATTGTAACATTGACTTGTGTAAGAAGGCTGGTTGTCTTTCTTTATGTACATTATAACATTGTTTTCTGTAAGAAGGCTGGTTGTCTTTCCTGGTGTACATTGTAACATTGACTTGTGTAAGAAGGCTAGTTGTCTTTCCTGGTGTACATTGTAACATTGAATTGTGTAAGAAGGCTGGTTGTCTTTCCTGGTGTACATTGTAACAGTGACTTGTGTAAGAAGGCTAGTTGTCTTTCCTGGTGTACATTGTAACATTGACTTGTGTAAGAAGGCTGGTTGTCTTTCCTGGTGTACATTATAACATTGACTTGTGTAAGAAGGCTGGTTGTCTTTCTTGATGTACATTGTAACATTGACTTGTGTAAGAAGGCTGGTTCTCTTTTCCTGGGAATTTTGTAACATTGACTTTTGGAAGGTTGGTTGTATTTTGTCTGGTGAAGGCTGGTTGTCTTTTCCCAGGTACATTGTAACACTGACCTGTGGAAGAAGGCTGGTTGTGTTTTCTGGGGTATATTGTTACACTGACCTGTGTAAGAAGGCTCATTGTTTTTTCTGGTGTATATTGTAACACTGACATGTGAAAGGCTGGTTGTCTCTTTGCATGGTACCTGGCAGATTATATTATTTTGTTATATATGGCCTATGACCTGGGACTTTTACTTGTATTGTATAGTCATACAGAGGCTTTCATTAGATTGACCTCCTATTATAGGTATACCAATAAATATTGACATATGTTTACAAACACAACTTGTCTAAATTGAATCATACCAGGGGTGACATTCTACTTGATGGCACAAAATACTAGAGCTACAGTAATACATGGAATCAAAACAAGTCAGTTTTGTTATCTGTACACCCCATTTTGGAAAAAAGGCAGTACTATTTGGCAACATCTGGATTTATCATTTTACCTTGGTAGACCTGTTATAAGGAATTCAGGACTTTTTTGTTCATGAGGCATTCACTTTAGTGATCTAATTAACTCAAGAACATTTAGAACAAAAGTGAATTCTGAATCATCTAAACCATAATTCTTCAAGATTTAGATATGGTTGACTGATTTTGTCATTTTGAAGTTATATTGATTGACATGTTTAATTTTGTATCATGAACAATTGTTACCTGAGGTTGCACAATTATATCTGAAAACTGTTCATAGATTGACAATTCTTAGTTCTGATCAGTCTTTTAGCAGTTATCAGTAATGGAAAAGATGCAATGTTTGTTTGAAGCCATAGTATTGCAGGCAAGGGAAGAAGGCAATAATGGGTTTCCACATGTAGGATACACACAGTTGTATAGAAAAGATGAACAAGCGTGGAAGTGATGTTTTTGGGTTTTTTTTTAGAATACTCTATCATGCAACCATCTTTTACATTTTTTATAATACGCTGTTACACAACCATCTTTTACATTTTTTACAATACACTGTTACACATCCATCTTTTACATTTTTTACAATACACTGTTACACAACCATCTTTTACATTTTTAGAATACACTGTTATACAACCATCTTTTACATTTTTAGAATACACTGTTCCACAACCATCTTTTACATTTTTAGAATACACTGTTATACAACCATCTTTTACATTTTTAGAATACACTGTTACACAACCATCTTTTACATTTTTAGAATACACTGTTCCACAACCATCTTTTACATTTTTAGAATACACTGTTCCACAACCATCTTTTACATTTTTAGAATACACTGTTCCCACAACCATCTTTTACATTTTTAGAATACACTGTTCCACAACCATCTTTTACATTTTTTAGAATACACTGTTATACAACCATCTTTTACATTTTTAGAATACACTGTTCCACAACCATCTTTTACATTTTTAGAATACACTGTTCCACAACCATCTTTTACATTTTTAGAATACACTGTTATACAACCATCTTTTACATTTTTAGAATACACTGTTCCACAACCATCTTTTACATTTTTAGAATACACTGTTACACAACCATCTTTTACATTTTTCTTTTATATAGTTTAATGTTATGATACTTCCATGCTGAGATTTCTTGTAATACTTCTTGTTGTGAGACTTCTTATGATATTTGTTGTGACATTTGTTGTGATAATTCTTGTGAAATTTCTTATGATATTTCATGTGGGATTTCTTGTAATAGTTCTTGTGAGATTTCTTTTGATACTTCTTGTTGTGAGATTTCTTATGAGATTTCCTGTAATATGTAGCATTTCTTTCACTCTCCAGTTGTGTATGTGTGAGTGGGTGTTTATGTACGTTTTCCATGTTGAATCGTTTTGTCCTTATGAAGGGACAGGTCACCCTAAAATATATATATTTACTCCATATCTTTTTGACTTGTATATTAAAACTTTATTCTCCTTCTTGTATAAAATTTGCATCTGTCTTGTTACCTGTAAATAAAAAAGAAATCCTTCTTATTTACATAAATTTACAGCTGCCTGAATTACCTGTAGCCTTTCTTGTTTACCTGTATCTAAAAGCTGCATCTCACTCATTTGACAGTATACTAAACTACATCTCACTTATTTGACTATATACTAAATTACATCTCACTTATTTGATTATATACTAAACTACATCTCACTTATTTGATTGTATACTAAACTACATCTCACTTATTTGACTGTATACTAAACTACATCTCACTTATTTAATTATATAGTAAAGCTACATTTCACTTATTTGATTATAAACTAAAGCTACATCTCACTTATTTGATTATATACTAAACTACATCTCACTTATTTGACTGTATACTAAAGCTACATCTCACTTATTTGACTGTATATTAAAGCTATATCTCACTTTTTTGACGGCATACTAAACTACATCTCAATTATTTTATTATGTACTATACTACATCTCACTTATTTGATTATATACTAAAGCTACATCTCACTTATTTGACTGTATACTAAAGCTATATCTCACTTATTTGATAATATGCTAAAGCTATATCTCACTCATTTGACTATATACTAAACTACATTTCACTTATTTAATTAAATACTAAATCTACATCTCTCTTATTTGACTGTTTACTAAATCTACATCTCACTTATTTGACTGTATACTAAAGCTACATCTCACTTATTTGATTATATACTAAATCTACATCTCTCTTATTTGACTGTTTACTAAATCTACACAGTAAAAACTGGAGGTCCCGTGTCACAGTAGATGTCGGCACGTTAAAGAACCCTCACTGCTCAATGGCCGTAAGTGCCGAGCATAGGCCAAAATTTGAAGCCCTTCACCGGCATTTGGTGACGTCTCCATATGAGTGAAATATTCTTGAGTGGGACGTTAAACAACAATAAACAAACAAACAAACTAAATCTACATCTCACTTATTTGACTATATACTAAAGCTACATCTCACTTATTTGACTGTATATTAATGCTATATCTCACTTTTTTTAACTGTATACTAAACTACATCTCACTTATTTGATTACATACTAAAGCTACATCTCACTCATTTCATTATATACTAAAACTACAATGATCTGATTTTATTCCACTTCTTTGCCATTTTGTCATCCAGGCTCAGATTTAATTCCTTGAACTGTATTTTTGACATTTTCTCTCTAGTTATACTATCATATTTTAATTTTAAATCATGGATCATGAGTAGCATCAAAATAATATTAGATCATGTGTATGCACCGCTGAATAATTGTTAGGTACATGTATATTCATATATTTATCAAAAACTTATCCACAGTTTCTTAAATTTATGAGTTTATCTACACCATGACTATAGCCAATATTAACACCAAATTTTGTTTTTGCCCTGTACAGTATAGATCTGAGGTAGATGCTGTGGTTTTGTTGATTTATATATCTTGGCATTAAGCTGTGGTGGTGGGGGGCTGTAAAGTCGCTAAATTTCCCTTGTTTTCTTGAGTCTCTTAGTTGAGGAGCAGCTCTGTAGAGGCAATAAACAAATACAAAACACCAGATACATGTCTCTGTGAAGAATGAATAAATATTTAAAAATAAACACATATTTTCTATACATAATTACACACAGTTTGTAACTAAAAATATCCTTGAAAAACAACGGGCTGTCTATTGAGAAAATTCTTTACATATTGTGTAGCTTAAATCCTTGGCAAAATAAACTTATGAATATTGTTAGTTGGCAGCTTCATAAACAAAATATATATTTTCATGAAGTGAAGGTATTATTTTTCTACGATCACAGAATTTAGCCCAAATGGGATAGGGAGGGGGTGTAGGAGAGAAAAGGTTGAGTCTGTGTATAAATGATCCAGAGAAAAAAAATTATGTTACAGCTGTAAGAAATATATCAGTTTTTTTACAGGATTTATATATATATTTTTATTTTAACTTCTCATCCAAGAGCAAAAATGACAAAAATTAAACAGAAGTGAAAACCTCTTTGTATATATTATTTGTTTGTTATAAGACACGGAATACTGATTACTAAACTAAAATCCTCTAAATGTCTTATCTCCTTTACCTTTTTCTGAATCTCTCTTGCTCTATTCCTGTCTTGATCTCTTCCACTCTCTTTCTATCTCTATCTCTCATTGTTCCTCCAGCTTTTATTCTTTTTCCCTCCTCTCCATCTATCTATCTAGCTAGCTAGCTACAATGCTAAGAGCAGGATCTACTATCTCTGTACAAACCATGTTATACCATAGAGCAGGATCTACTATCTCTGTATAAACCATGTTATACCATTCATAGAGCAGGATCTACAATCTCTGTATAAACCATGTTATACCATAGAGCAGGATCTACTATCTCTGTATAAACCATGTTATACCATAGAGCAGGATCTACTATCTCTGTATAAACCATGTTATACCATGAGTAGGATCTACTATCTCTATACAAACCATGTTAGACCATAGAGCAGGATCTACTATCTCTGTATAAACCATGTTATACCATAGAGCAGGATCTACTATCTCTGTATAAACCATGTTATACCATAGAGCAGGATCTACTATCTCTGTATAAACCATGTTATACCATAGAGCAGGATCTACTATCTCTGTATAAACCATGTTATACCATAGAGCAGGATCTACTATCTCTGTATAAACCATGTTATACCATAGAGCAGGATCTACTATCTCTGTACAAACCCTGTTATACCATAGAGCAGGATCTACTATCTCTGTATAAACCATGTTATACCATAGAGCAGGATCTACTATCTCTGTACTAAACCATGTTATACCATAGAGCAGGATCTACTATCTCTGTATAAACCATGTTATACCATAGAGCAGGATCTACTCTCTCTGTATCTGTTATACTAGAGCAGGATACTATCCACAACCATGTTATACCATAGAGCAGGATCTACTATCTCTGTACAAACCATGTTATACCATACATAGAGCAGGATCTACTATCTCTGTATAAACCATGTTATACCATAGAGCAGGATCTACTCTCTGTACTGTACATAGAGCAGGATCTACCATCTCTATAAACCATGTTATAGCATAGAGCAGGACTATCTCTGTACAAACCATGTTATACCATAGAGCAGGATCTATCTCTGTACAAACCATGTACCATAGAGCAGGATGTACTATCTCTGTACAAACCATGTTATACCATAGAGCAGGATCTACTATCTCTGTACAAACCCATGTTATACCATAGAGCAGGATCTACTATCTCTGTACAAACCATGTTATACCATAGAGCAGGATCTACTATCTCTGTACAAACCATGTTATACCATAGAGCAGGATCTACTATCTCTGTATAAACCATGTTATACCATAGAGCAGGATCTACTATCTCTGTATAAACCATGTTATACCATAGAGCAGGATCTACTATCTCTGTACAAACCATGTTATACCATAGAGCAGGATCTACTATCTCTGTATATACCATACATAGAGCAGGATCTACTATCTCTGTATAAACCATGTTATACCATAGAGCAGGATCTACTATCTATACAAACCATGTACAAAGAGCAGGATCTACTATCTCTGTACAAACCATGTTATACCATACATAGAGCAGGATCTACTATCTCTGTATAAACCATGTTATACCATACATAGAGCAGGATCTACTATCTCTGTATAAACCATGTTATACCATAGAGCAGGATCTACTATCTCTGTACAAACCATGTTATACCATAGAGCAGGATCTACTATCTCTGTATATCCATGTTACTATCTCAGGATCTACAATCTCTGTATAAACCATGTTATACCATAGAGCAGGATCTACTATCTCTGTATAAACCATGTTATACCATAGAGCAGGATCTACTATCTCTGTATAAACCATGTTATACCATAGAGCAGGATCTACTATCTCTGTACAAACCACCCATAGAGCAGGATTACTATCTCTGTATAAACCATGTTATACATAGAGCAGGATCTACTATCTCTGTATAACCATGTTATACCATGAGCAGGATCTACTACTCATATAAACCATGTTATATACCATAGAGCAGGATCTACTATCTCTGTATAAACCATGTTATACCATAGAGCAGGATCTACTATCTCTGTACAAACCATGTTATACCATAGAGCAGGATCTACTATCTCTGTATAAACCATGTTATACCATAGAGCAGGATCTACTATCTCTGTACTAAACTTGTTATACCATAGAGCAGGATCTACTATCTCTGTATAAACCATGTTATACCATACATAGAGCAGGATCTACTATCTCTGTATAAACCATGTTATACCATAGAGCAGAATCTACTCTCTCTGTATCTGTTATACCATAGAGCAGGATCTATATCTCTGTACAAACCATGTTATACCATAGAGCAGGATCTACTATCTCTGTACAAACCATGTTATATATACATAGAGCAGGATCTACTATCTCTGTATAAACCATGTTATACCATAGAGCAGGATCTACTATCTCTGTATAAACCATGTTATACCATACATAGAGCAGGATCTACTATCTCTGTATAAACCATGTTATACCATAGAGCAGGATCTACTATCTCTGTACAAACCATGTTATACCATAGAGCAGGATCTACTATCTCTGTACAAACCATGTTATACCATAGAGCAGGATCTACTATCTCTGTACAAACCATGTTATACCATAGAGCAGGATCTACTATCTCTGTACAAACCATGTTATACCATAGAGCAGAATCTACTATCTCTGTACAAACCATGTTATACCATAGAGCAGGATCTACTATCTCTGTACAAACCATGTTATACCATAGATCAGGATCTACTATCTCTGTACAAACCATGATATACCATAGAGCAGGATCTACTATCTCTGTATAAACCATGTTATACATAGAGCAGGATCTACTAGTATAAACCATGGATACCATACAGGATCTACTATCTCTGTACAAACCATGTTATACCATAGAGCAGGATCTACTATCTCTGTATAAACCATGTTATACCATACATAGAGCAGGATCTACTATCTCTGTATAAACCAATGTTATACCATAGAGCAGGATCTACTATCTCTGTACAAACAAACCATAGAGCAGGATCTACTATCTCTGTACAAACCATGTTATACCATACATAGAGCAGGATCTACTATCTCTGTATAAACCATGTTATACCATACATAGTTACTATCTCTGTATAAACCATGTTATACCATAGAGCAGGATCTACTATCTCTGTACAAACCATGTTATACCATAGAGCAGGATCTACTATCTCTGTATAAACCATGTTATACCATAGAGCAGGATCTACTATCTCTGTATAAACCATGTTATACCATAGAGCAGGATCTACTATCTCTGTATAAACCATGTTATCATAGAGCAGGATCTATATCTCTGTATAAAGGATCTAGAGCTATACTATCTCTGTACAAACCATGTTATACCATAGAGCAGGATCTACTATCTCTGTACAAACCATGTTATACCATAGAGCAGGATCTACTATCTCTGTACAAACCATGTTATACCATAGAGCAGGATCTACTATCTCTGTATAAACCATGTTATACCATACATAGAGCAGGATCTACTATCTCTGTACAAACCCTGTTATACCATACATAGAGCAGGATCTACTATCTCTGTATAAACCATGTTATACCATAGAGCAGGATCTACTATCTCTGTACAAACCATGTTATACCATAGAGCAGGATCTACTATCTCTGTACAAACCATGTTATACCATACATAGAGCAGGATCTACTATCTCTGTATAAACCATGTTATACCATAGAGCAGGATCTACTATCTCTGTATAAACCATGTTATACCATAGAGCAGGATCTACTATCTCTGTACAAACCATGTTATACCATAGAGCAGGATCTACTATCTCTGTATAAAACATGCTACAGACCAATCTACACTATGACAAGTAGATAATTGACGATGTCTGTAGATCGCTGGCTGTACCATGCAATGTTTTTAATTTCTGTAGATAAATTCTTGTATTGTTTATTTACTATCAAGCTACATGTTGTGATGATGGACAGGAAACCTATATATACACAGATGATTATGTTTATCCAAAGATCTACTAACAGACATAGGAAAAACCAAGTGCAGTCATTAGTTTCTTGTACATATAAATATAGAAACTTAATAACTTAAAAATCAAAGATGCTTTCCACTTCCCCGAATATCTGAAGGATAAAGCATTAGTTTACTACATGTTGAGGTAGTGGCTGAAGATTAAAGGATTTGATAAGGGGAGATAATCCATTCTGTGTCTGTGTACAGTGATGGTTTATCCTTTTGCTCATACATCCCAAAAGACACATTTGGACTGGCCTGTATCATTGATTTTCAGTAGAATCCATTATTTTCAGGGGTAGTTGGGTTAACACCTTTGTTGTACTAAGTGTATATGTCTCTTGAATAATTGTTTCTTCAGATTTTCTCCAAGGGATTGCCATTTATTAATTGTACAGAGATTAATTAATGTCATCTTTTTATATTTTCAGATTTTAAATTATTCAAAAGTAGTTTAACATTTTCTTTATTTATAAAAGTTCACTTTGAGAGATTATTAATTGCTTTCATTTAATATCAAAATCCCCTTTTTTTCCCAGTAAGATCATGAGTAATATTCTTTAGCAATACTTAACAGTATTTCCCATCATCATTTTTTATAATGTTATAAGACTTTTAAAATGATTTACAGCATTCAAATCATATACGGTAGGTTTAAAACACTGCAGAGAGAAATATATAGCTTTCCTAAATATTGGTGTGTTAAGTAGAGTCAGCACCACACAAGAACCGTAACTCTTTCATGCCCTTATGAAATGGGAAATCTTATCAGCTGCATTTAATTTTTGTCTATTAGGTCTTTCTGCAAATTTCTGTAATGTGTAAAGTTAACTCCCTTCCTAAGGAATTATGTGTAAGCATAATATCACTTCACATTCAGAATTGATGTATGTACAGTAGAGACTGTCTTAAGTGTCCTTAGATACAGTCATATAGGACAGGATGTCTTTATATACAGTGTCACTTGAGCACTCTCGACTGTATAGGCTATAGACGAGGTACATGTACAGTAATATTTGGATTCCGTCATTATCCATATCACTTCATATTCATTATGTTAACCACTGTACACATTTTGTAGTTGCAGTTTAATATGTCTAACATTTGTAATTTTAAACCAAAGTAAAACATATATATATATATATATATATATATATATATATATATATATATATATATATATATATATATATATATATATATATATATTATATGTAAAACAGAAATAATAACATTTTAAAACTTTTTAGTTGCTCATTTTTTTCTTAATCCTTTATTCATAGCAATGACAAGTTATTCTGTTCAACGCAGGGATAAATGCAAATAAATGTGTATCAAGTCAATTACCCTGTCCACTGGATCATAAATCGTAAAGATTCAAATGGCTTTATTTTGAACTTAGATGCTGACAGAATATTCATTGGTGCATCCTCCCAGTACTGTAAATGACAGTTATATGTAACAGATCTACTGTGCTGTGTTGTCAGAATGTTAATTGACTACAATCCAAAATATCACCTAGAGACTACACAACTCTTGATGTCTGTGAAGACATAGGGCTTATACTTCCGCTAAACACAGATTTTAGACCAGTATATTTGGCACCGATTTTAACAACATATAGATGTTTTATAACATAGGTATTAATGGAGTCTGAGATTACAAGAAGACGGAGAACAGCTACAAATATTATGGGTAGGTTTAATTTCTACATAGCCATTTAAAAAGTATGTCAGGGAGGAAAACAAAAAGGCACTGATGTAAGTAAGAGATATCATTGTATATATAATATCTATATAGAATCTTTAGGTATCGGTTTGTGGTCTTACAGTTTGGTCTATGATATCTATATAGAAACTTTAGGTATTGGTTTGTGGTTCTACAGTTTGGTCTATGATGTCTGTACAGTAACTTTAGGTATTGGTTTGTGGTTCTACAGTTTGGTCTATGATGTCTGTACAGTAACTTTAGGTATTGGTTTGTGGTTCTACAGTTTGGTCTATGATGTCTGTACAGTTACTTTAGGTATTGGTTTGTGGTTCTACAGTTTGGTCTATGATGTCTGTACAGTTACTTTAGGTGTTGGCTTGTGGTCTTACAGTTTGGTCTATGACATCTATACAGTAACTTTAGGTATTGGTTTGTGGTCCTACAGTTTGGTCTATGACATATATACAGTTACTTTAGGTATTGGTTTGTGGTCCTACAGTTTGGTCTATGACATCTATACAGTAACTTTAGGTATTGGTTTGTGGTTCTACAGTTTGGTCTATATCTATATAGTAACTTTAGGTATTGGTTTGTGGTTCTACAGTTTGGTCTATGATGTCTGTACAGTAACTTTAGGTATTGGTTTGTGGTTCTACAGTTTGGTCTATGATATCTGTATAGTAACTTTAGGTATTGGTTTGTGGTTCTACAGTTTGGTCTATGATGTCTGTACAGTAACTTTAGGTATTGGTTTGTGGTTCTACAGTTTGGTCTATGATGTCTGTACAGTTACTTTAGGTATTGGTTTGTGGTTCTACAGTTTGGTCTATGATATCTATAATCTATATAGTAACTTTAGGTATTGGTTTGTGGTTCTACAGTTTGGTCTATGATGTCTGTACAGTAACTTTAGGTATTGGTTTGTGGTTCTACAGTTTGGTCTATGATGTCTGTACAGTTACTTTAGGTATTGGTTTGTGGTTCTACAGTTGGTCTATGATATCTATATAGTAACTTTAGGTATTGGTTTGTGGTTCTATATTTGGTCTATGATGTCTGTACAGTAACTTTAGGTATTGGTTTGTGGTTCTACAGTTTGGTCTATGATGTCTCTACAGTAACTTTAGGTATTGGTTTGTGGTTCTACAGTTTGGTCTATGATATCTCTACAGTAACTTTAGGTATTGGTTTGTGGTTCTACAGTTTGGTCTATGATATCTCTACAGTAACTTTAGGTATTGGTTTGTGGTTCTACAGTTTGGTCTATGATATCTATATAGTAACTTTAGGTATTGGTTTGTGGTTCTACAGTTTGGTCTATGATATCTATATAGTAACTTTAGGTATTGGTTTGTGGTTCTACAGTTTGGTCTATGATGTCTGTACAGTAACTTTAGGTATTGGTTTGTGGTTCTACAGTTTGGTCTATGATGTCTGTACAGTTACTTTCGGTATTGGTTTGTGGTCCTACAGTTTGGTCTATGACATCTATACAGTAACTTTAGGTATTACTGTGCGGATGACAGTTTTGTCTATGATATCCATATAGTAACTTTAGGTATTGGTTTATGGTTTTACAGTTTGGTCTATGATATCTGGTCAACCTGCCTAAGTCGGTAGCCCGTTTGACTCTTGATTGTGAGGTCGTGATTCGAGTCCAGCCAGCAGCAGCAGCTTGGTCTCCTGTCTTTCGGATGAGACAGTAAAAACTGAGGTCCCATGTCACAATAGGTGTAGGCACATTAAAGAACCCTCACTGCTTAATGGCCATATGTGCCAAGAATAGTCCAAAATTTGAATCCCTTCACTATCGTTTGGTGAAGTCTCCATATGAGTAAAAGATTCTTGATTGAGACATTAAACAACAATAAAAAAAACCAAACAAATCTATGATATCTATATAGTAACTTTAGGTATTGGTTTATGGTCCTACAGTTTGGACTCTGATATCTATACAGTAACTTTAGGTGTTGGTTTGTGGATTTATAGTTTGGTCTATGATATCTGTACAGTAACTTTAGGTATTGGTTTGTTTTCCTACAGTTTGGTCTATGATATCTGTATAGTAACTTTAGGTGTTGGTTTGTGGTTTTATGGTTTGGTCAATGATATCTATACAGTACATTTAAATATTGGTTTGTGGTTCTGCAGTTTGGTCAATGATATCTTAACAGTAACTTTAGGTACTGGTTTGTGGTTCTACAGTTTGGTCAATGATATCTAAACAGTAACTTAAGGTACTGGTTTGTGGTTTTACAGTTTGGTATATGATATTTATATAAAGTAACTTTAGGTGTTGGTTTGTGGTTTTACAGTTTTGTCTATGATATCTATACAGTTACCTTAGTTATTGGTTTGTGGTTTTACAGTTTGGTATATGATATTTATATATAGTAACTTTAGGTGTTGGTTTGTGGTTTTACAGTTTGGACTATGATATCTATACAGTAACTTTAGGTATTGGTTTGTGGTTTTACAGTTTGGTATATGATATTTATATATAGTAACTTTAGGTGTTGGTTTGTGGTTTTACAGTTTGGTCTATGATATCTATACAGTTACCTTAGGTATTGGTTTGTCAATAGAGTATATGATGTCTGTACAGTAACTTTAGGTGTTGGTTTGTGGTTTTACAGTTTGGTTTATGATATCTATACAGTAATCTAAGGTGTTGGTTTGTGGTTTTACAGTTTGGTCTATGATATCTATACAGTAAACTTAGGTATTGGTTTATCAAAAGAGTATATGATGTCTGTACAGTAACTTTAGGTGTTGGTTTGTGGTTTTACAGTTTGGTTTATGATATCTATACAGTAACTTTAGGTGTTGGTTTGTGGGTCACAGTTTGGTCTATGATATAAGAAAGATAAACAGGGAATATGTGGTATTTTCTAATTTTCTCTTAGTAATATTCCAGAGACATGAATACACACACATAAACAGCGAGATGTTTAGACAGACTGCCATTGTTGATAATGTTATCTATTACATACATATACTGTATGTATGCTATATGTCAGACATAAACATGTGTATATCATTCTGCTGATCATTCTGTCAAAGTAAATTTTCTACACAGATGTGATGTTAACAATTCTGATTATCACAAGAGAGAGAGAAAGAGAGAGAGAGAGAGAATGAGAGAGAGAGAGAGAGAGAGAGAGAGAGAGAGAGAGAGAGAGAGAGAGAGAGAGAGAGAGAGGTTAGTATATGATAAATCCACATACTCACAGTTAGCAATTTGTATATCATAGTCAGTATTTATCACTTTAACAATGAAGTGGGGTGGGAGGGGTTTATATTCCGGTGAATAGAGCATTGCAATGTATCTCACTTGAAGTCAGAGTGAGTTTAAGCCTGTCTGAAACAGGGCAAATTTGCTAGTTTATTTATGGAATATATATATATATATATATATATATATATATATATATATATATATATATATATATATATATATATATATATATATAATGTGTGTGTGTGTGTGTGTGTGTGTTCTGTACCTGGATACAATTTTGATTGCTTTACTTTTCCATCATTCAAATTGGCTGCCACTATGTAACCAGAAAAATGTTGAGGTACTAGAAGATAATAAGTAATTGACATAGATCAAATGACATTCTACATTTCCATAGCTATACCCCGCTTGCTGTTGCTTAGTATGCCTTCAGTATTTGTTTCACTAAACAGAAGAGGCCACACGCTGATGTGTCCTGAACATTATACAGTAGATCTATGTCATTACCAATTTTGAAGCTTCTGGTCTAAACTTGCTGACCTCTGCAGGTGAATTATTAATTACAGGTAAACATAGATCTAGGGCAAATCACGTGTGAGATCAAGTGTTCCTTAGGAATGAGTACTTCAGGCTATTACATCAATTTGTCATGAAGAAAAAACTTACTTTGATGCAAATCTATCACATTCAGCATTTAGGAAAGCTAAACTTAGATATATCTTGTCATTGTCAAATTATTTCTTCTTTTCTGCATAAAAATTTGAATTTTCACAGAATTTTTTTTTTTTTATGGTTGTGGTTGTCATACTGTATCATTTAAATGCTGGATTTCTTGAAGTCTGCTGGCTTGAGATAGCCTGGATCCACTGTAGTCTGCTGGCTTGAGATAGCCTGGATCCACTGTAGTCTGCTGGCTTGAGATAGCCTGGATCCACTGTAGTCTGCTGGCTTGAGATAGCCTGGATCCACTGTAGTCTGCTGGCTTGAGATAGCCTGGATCCACTGTAGTCTTCTGGCTTGAGATAGCCTGGATCTACTGTAGTCTGCTGGCTTGAGATAGCCTAGATCTACTGTAGTCTGCTGGCTTGAGATAGCCTAGATCTACTGTAGTCTGCTGGCTTGAGATAGCCTGGATCCACTGTAGTCTGCTAACTTGACGTAGCCTAGATCTACTGTAGTCTGCTGGCTTGAGATAGCCTAGATCTACTGTAGTCTGCTGGCTTGAGATAGCCTGGATCCACTGTAGTCTGCTTACTTGACGTAGCCTAGATCTACTGTAGTCTGCTGGCTTGAGATAGCCTAGATCTACTGTAGTCTGCTGGCTTGAGATAGCCTAGATCTACTGTAGTCTGCTGGCTTGAGATAGCCTGGATCTACTGTAGTCTGCTAACTTGACGTAGCCTGGATCTACTGTAGTCTGCTGGCTTGAGATAGCCTAGATCTACTGTAGTCTGCTGGCTTGAGATAGCCTAGATCTACTGTAGTCTGCTAACTTGACGTAGCCTAGATCTACTGTAGTCTGCTGGCTTGAGATAGCCTAGATCTACTGTAGTCTGCTGGCTTGAGATAGCCTAGATCTACTGTAGTCTGCTGGCTTGAGATAGCCTGGATCTACTGTAGTCTGCTAACTTGACGTAGCCTAGATCTACTGTAGTCTGCTGGTTTGAGATAGCCTAGATCTACTGTAGTCTGCTGGCTTGAGATAGCCTAGATCTACTGTAGTCTGCTGGCTTGAGGTAGCCTGGATCTACTGTAGTCTGCTGGCTTGAGGTAGCCTGGATCCACTGTAGTCTGCTGGCTTGAGGTAGCCTGGAGCAATTGTAGTTTGATCAGGTTTGTAAACCAGGACATGATACACTGTTGTTATGGTGATAATTAAATTGACTTTCTTTGTCTATGTATCATTGGTCTACCAATAATAAAATAAATAAAATATCTCCATGTTTTAAACAATTGCTAAACAAATCTTGTGAAAGGTAAATTCACAAGAGAAAAACTTAGAGAGACAATTTTGAAAGCCTGTACATGTGGATTATCAATGATATTGATTTCATATTTTACATACAAACATGCACATTCAAATGTAACAAAGCAAATCCTGTTTTATATTCCTTGGGCAATTGATGTCTTGTGTCTCATCACCTTTTCCATTATTGTCATCACATTTTTTACAAAATAATAGAAAGTAGAGATGTAAACATATTATCAAAAATGATTAAAAATAGACTTCCATTATAGAAAGTACCTTTATGACAATCATTTTCTTTTAAATATTAAAAAAAAACATGTAATTATCAGGACAAGCTCTTATAGCTTTTAGTGTTGATACTTATATCTTACATGTAATTTTGTTTTATTTCATTTGTTATTTTAAGATGTATGTATTGTCTTGGAAAATTCCATGTAGAAATCTGGATCTACAGAATCCAGTATATGTAGAAATCTGGATCCACACAAATTTACTATATATATATATAAATCTGGTTCCACAAATCCAATATATGTAGAAATCTGGATTTTTAATGTTTAAATCTAGCACTAATTATTAATCATAATGACTATAAATGTCTTAAATGGTTCCGAAGCAGCCATATACACCTTATAGAACCTGTGAAACTAAACAAGTATGGTTCTCAGTTACCATCCATGAGTCCAAGTACCGATGTTTCAAACTTTTCCAGGTGGTCCCTTGAACTTCCACTCATTGAAGTTCTACTGTATATATATATATATATCTATATAGATATCTTATATATATATATATATATATATATATATATATATATATATATATATATATATATATATATATATATATACAATATAATTAGTATTCTTTCTAGACCTGTGTTATTTTACCTTCTGTATATACATGTATAACTATCCTCTTTAGACAATGTGTTATTTTACCTTCTGTTTATACATGTATAACTATCCTCTTTAGACCCTGTGTTATTTTACCTTCTGTATATACATGTATAACTATCCTGTTAAGACCCTGTGTTGTTTTACGTACTATTAATATGTATACATGTATAACTATCCTGTTTAGACAATGTGTTATTTTACCTTCTGTATATACATGTATAACTATCCTGTTTAGACAATGTGTTATTTTACCTTCTGTTTATACATGTATAACTATCCTCTTTAGACCCTGTGTTATTTTACCTTCTGTATATACATGTATAACTATCCTGTTAAGACCCTGTGTTGTTTTACGTACTATATATATGTATACATGTATAACTATCCTGTTTAGACAATGTGTTATTTTACCTTCTGTTTATACATGTATAACTATCCTCTTTAGACCCTGTGTTATTTTACCTTCTGTATATACATGTATAACTATCCTGTTAAGACCCTGTGTTGTTTTATACTATTAATCCCTGTATAACTATCCTGTTTAGACAATGTGTTATTTTACCTTCTGTATATACATGTATAACTATCCTGTTTAGACAATGTGTTATTTTACCTTCTGTATATACATGTATAACTATCCTGTTTAGACAATGTGTTATTTTACCTTCTGTATATACATGTATAACTATCCTGTTTAGACCCTGTGTTATTTTACCTTCTGTATATACATGTATAACTATCCTGTTTAGACCCTGTGTTATTTTACCTTCTGTATATACATGTATAACTATCCTGTTTAGACACTGTGTTATTTTACCTTCTGTATATACATGTATAACTATCCTGTTTAGACCCTGTGTTATTTTACGTACTATATATATATATATATATATATATATATATGTTAAAGTATCCTCTTTAGACCCTGTGTTATTTTACCTTCTGTATATACATGTATAACTATCCTGTTTAGACCCTGTGTTGTTTTACGTACTATATATATATATATATATATATATATATATATATTTAAGTATCCTCTTTAGACCCTGTGTTATTTTACGTACTATATATATATATATATATATATATATATGTTTAAGTATCCTCTTTAGACCCTGTGTTATTTTACGTACTATATATATATATATATATGTTTAAGTATCCTCTTTAGACCCTGTGTTATTTTACGTACTATATATATATATATATTTAAGTATCCTCTTTAGACCCTGTGTTATTTTACGTACTATATATATATATATGTTTAAGTATCCTCTTTAGACCCTGTGTTATTTTATGTACTATATATATATATATATATGTTTAAGTATCCTCTTTAGACCCTGTGTTATTTTACGTACTATATATATATATATATATATATGTTTAAGTATCCTCTTTAGACCCTGTGTTATTTTATCTACTGTATATACATATATAACCATCTCTTTAGACCCTGTGTTATTTTACGTACTATATATATATATATATGTTTAAGTATCCTCTTTAGACCCTGTGTTATTTTACGTACTATATATATATATATATATATATATATATATATATATATATATATATATATATATATGTTTAAGTATCCTCTTTAGACCCTGTGTTATTTAATGCACTGTATATCCATGTATGAGTATTCCTTTAAGACCCTGTGTTATTTTACATACTGTTTATATGTATTAGTACTCTCTAGGTTATTTCATGTGTTGTATAAATACTTTATTAAGGTTATTTCATGTGTTGTATTAGTACTCTCTTTAGGTTATTACATGTGTTGTATAAGTACTCTCTTTAGGTTATTACATGTGTTGTATAAGTACTCTCTTTAGGTTATTACATGTGTTATATAAGTACTCTCTTTAGGTTATTACAAATGTTATGTAAGTACTCTCTATAGGTTACTTCATGTGTTGTATAAGTACTCTCTTTAGGTTATTACATGTGTTGTATAAGTACTCTCTTTAGGTTGTTACATGTGTTATATAAGTACTCCCTTTAGGTTATTACATGTGTTGTATAAGTATCCTCTTTAGGTTATTACATGTGTTGTATAAGTACTCTCTTTAGGTTATTACATGTGTTATATAAGTACTCTCTTTAGGTTATTACATGTGTTGTATAAGTACTCTCTTTAGGTTATTTCATGTGTTGTATAAATACTTTATTAAGGTTATTTCATGTGTTGTATTAGTACTCTCTTTAGGTTATTACATGTGTTGTATAAGTACTCTCTTTAGGTTATTACATGTGTTGTATAAGTACTCACTTTAGGTTATTACATGTGTTATATAAGTACTCTCTTTAGGTTATTACATGTGTTATATAAGTACTCTCTTTAGGTTATTACATGTGTTGTATAAGTACTCTCTTTAGGTTATTACATGTGTTGTATAAGTACTCTCTTTAGATTGTTACATGTGTTATATAAGTACTCCCTTTAGGTTATTACATGTGTTGTATAAGTATCCTCTTTAGGTTATTACATGTGTTGTATAAGTACTCTCTTTAGGTTATTACATGTGTTATATAAGTACTGTTTATAGGTTGTTACATGTGTTGTATTTGTACTCTCTTTAGGTTATTACATGTGATGTATAAGTATCCTCTTTAGGTTATTTCATGTGTTATATAAGTACTCTCTTTAGGTTATTACATGTGTTGTATAATTATCCTCTTAAGGTTATTTCATGTGTTGTATAAGTACTCTCTTTTGGTTATTACATGTGTTGTATAAGTACCCTCTATAGGTTATTACATGTGTTGTATTAGTACTCTCTTTAGGTTATTACATGTGTTATATTAGTATTCTCTTTAGGTTATTACATGTGTTGTATAAGTATCCTCTTTAGGTTATTTCATGTGTTGTATAAGTACTCTCTTTAGGTTATTACATGTGTTGTATAAGTATTCTCTTTAGGTTATTACATGTGTTGTATAAGTACTCTCTTTAGTTTGTTACATGTGTTATATAAGTACTCTCTTTAGGTTATTACATGTGTTGTATAAGTACTCTCTATAGGTTATTACATGTGTTGTATAAGTACTCTCTTTAGGTTATTACATGTGTTATATAAGTACTCTCTATAGGTTAGTTCATGTGTTATATTTGTACTCTTTTAAGGTTAGTTAATGTGTTGTATAAGTACTCTCTATAGGTTATTTCATGTGTTGTATTTATACTCTTTTAAGGTTAGTTAATGTGTTGTATAAGTACTCTCTATAGGTTAGTTCATGTACTATATAAGTACTGTCTTTAGCTTATTACATGTGCTGTGTTATATAAGTATACTCTCTTTAGGTGGTATATGACAAGATCAGAACACTCCACGTTTATCTAGTTTCATTTTTACATGTTTTCCCAGCTGTCTTTTAATTCCACTGTTTTTAAATTTCTGAAGCCGATATGTTTTGTCTTTACAAAAACATGAAATGTATCCTGCTCAAACTCCAGTGCATTATTTGTTGCACCTATTTAACTTATTTTGGCATTTTCCCCAAAATATGCGCATAAACAAGGTAAAAGTTTCTCTCAATGATTCAGTGATAGAGGGAGACGGTAATATATTATTGTATTCCATGCCAGATTCTTTTCATCTTATGTTATGCCTGTAACCTTTTCTTCCTCCGATGATGAAGAGTGATATGCCAAAAACATCATGGCACAAATTACATCAATTAATTTATACATAATTTGACGCTGTGTTATTAATCTAAAACTGTAGAAAAAAGGTTACCTCATTAATTAGATCCTCATTGTGTTACCTATTTAATTAGATTCTGATCATTGTGTTCCCATTTCTTTAGATTCTGGTTGTATAATGGATTTTTAGATTATGGTTTTGTAATAGATTTTTTAGATTCTGGTTGTGTTTTCTGTTTGATTAGATTCTTGTTGTGTTGCCTGATTAACTAGATTCTGATTGTGTTACTGGCTTAATTAGATTTTGGTTGTGTTACTGGCTTAATTAGATTCTGGTTGTGATACTGGCTTCATTAGATTCTGGTTGTGTTACTGGCTTAATTAGATTCTGGTTGTGTTACTGACCTAATTAGATTCTGGTTGTGTTACTGGCTTAATTAGATTCTGGTTGTGTTACCTGTTTGATTAGAATCTGGTTGTGTTACCTAATTAACTAGATTTTGATTGCCAGGTACTAAGGTTTACTAACTGCCTGGTACTTAAATGTCCTCTGACTGTCAGGTACTAATGTCCACTGATTGCCAGGTACTCAGGTCCACTGATTGTCAGGTACTCAGGTCCACTGATTGTCAGGTACTAAGGTCCACTGATTGTCAGGTACTCAGGTCCACTGACTGTCAGGTAATACATTCCACTGATTGTCATATACTCAGGTCAAAATTTTATCAGTTACTAATGTCTGCTGATTGTTAGGTACTTATGTCCACTGATTGTCAGATACTAAGGTTCACTGATTGTCAGGTACTGAAATTCAATGATTGTCAGGTAATAATGTCAAATAATTGTCAGGTACTAAAGTCAAATAATTGTCAGGTACTAGGGTCCACTGTTTGACAGGTACTAAACACTACTGATTATCAGGTACTAAGGTGCACTGATTATCAGGTACTAAGGTCCACTGATTATCAGGTACTAAGGTCCACTGATTATCAGGTACTAAGGTGCACTGATCATCAGGTACTAAGGTGCATTGATTATCAGGTACTAAGGTGCACTGATTATCAGGTACTAAGGTCCACTGATTATCAGGTACTAAGGTTCACTGATTATCAGGTACTAAGGTGCACTGATCATCAGGTACTTAGGTGCATTGATTATCAGGTACTAAGGTGCACTGATTATCAGGTACTAAGGTCCACTGATTATCAGGTACTAAGGTCCACTGATTATCAGGTACTAAGGTGCATTGATTATCAGGTACTAAGGTGCATTGATTATCAGGTACTAAGGTGCACTGATCATCAGGTACTAAGGTGCACTGATCATCAGGTACTAAGGTGCACTGATTGTCAGTACTAAGGTGCACTGATTGTCAGGTACTAAGGTCCACTGATTATCAGGTACTAAGGTGCATTGATTATCAGGTACTAAGGTGCACTGATCATCAGGTACTAAGGTGCACTGATCATCAGGTACTAAGGTGCACTGATTGTCAGTACTAAGGTGTACTGATTGTCAGGTACTAAGGTCCACTGATTGTCAGGTACTAAGGTCCACTGATTGTCAGTACTAAGGTCCGCTGATTATCAGGTACTAAGGTGCACTGATTGTCAGTACTAAGGTCCGCTGATTATCAGGTACTAAGGTGCACTGATCATCAGGTACTAAGGTGCACTGATTGTCAGTACTAAGGTGCACTGATTGTCAGTACTAAGGTGCACTGATTTTCAGGTACTAAGGTGCACTGATTATCAGGTACTAAGGTGCACTGATTGTCAGTACTAAGGTCCACTGATTGTCAGGTACTAAGGTGCACTGATTGTCAGTACTAAGGTCCACTGATTGTCAGGTACTAAGGTGCACTGATTGTCAGTACTAAGGTGCACTGATTGTCAGTACTAAGGTGCACTGATTATCAGGTACTAAGGTGCACTGATTGTCAGTACTAAGGTCCACTGATTGTCAGGTACTAAGGTGCACTGATTATCAGGTACTAAGGTGCACTGATTGTCAGTACTAAGGTCCACTGATTGTCAGGTACTAAGGTCCGCTGATTATCAGGTACTGAGATCCACTGATTTTCAGTTACTAAGGTGCAATGATTGTCAGTTACTAAGGTGCAATGATTGTCAGTTACTAAGGTGCAATGATTGTCAGTTACTAAGGTGCAATGATTGTCATGTATTAAGGTCCATTAATTGTCAGGCACTAAGGTTCGCCGATTGCTAATGATTGCCAGCTACTAAGGTCCAGTTATTGAAAGGTAATGAGGTCCAATGATTTTCAGGTACTAAGGTTTACTGATTGTCAGGTACTGACGTCCAATGATTGTCAGGTATTAAGGTTTATTGATCGTCAGGTACTAATGTCCACTGATTGTCAGGTACTAAGGTCCACTGATTGGCAGGTACTAAGGTCCAGTGATTGTCCACTGATTGCCAAGGTCCAGTGATTGTCCACTGATTGCCAAGGTCCAGTGATTGTCCACTGATTGCCAAGGTCCAGTGATTGTCCACTGATTGCCAAGGTCCAGTGATTGTCCAATGATTGCCAGGTACTGACGTCCAATGATTGTCAGGTATTAAGGTTTATTGATCGTCAGGTACTAATGTCCACTGATTGGCAGGTACTAAGGTTTATGGATTTTCAGGTCGTTCTAAAGTCATTTGATTTTGTTGATGTTTTTGATAATTACTGAATTCACTTCATACTATATTTATTACATGAAAGCCAGTAATATGTCGATTTTCTGTAAGTAATTATATGGTAAACACAGTAACTCTCTCAGATTCTACAGCTCTTTTTCATCCACATGGCCTTATGTGGGATGCAATTCTTACAACAATGCTATTTTTTCAGTGGACATATAATATGTCATAATAAAAATATATGTGAAATGTTATAAAATTCTTTGACCTTTACAAGTTAATGTGAGTTCAATTCAAAACATTTTAGTAATTTACATTAGTATTTTTTTTCCATATGCATATAAACCACAGGACATGCATCAATAAATGTCTTTTTTCATGGTCATTCATTAAAAAAGTTAAGCCATATTTAATGTCAGCAGGAAACCAAATACCAAAAAAAAAACAGATGTCATCTCAAATTGAAAAAAACCTGCCAATGTATTTTGAGAAATTCCCTAGATTTGAACTCCTGTATGTTACATAATATCAAACAGCAGTTGAAATTTGTGATTTCAAAATTCTATTATAGAATGGCTAAGCTGACACAGGGATATCCATCAGCAGCTGCATCTTATCACATGTCATCCTTTGTGTCGTAATATGGGTGATGGGTCAGCTCAGAGAGGAATAAAAATCCACGTACTGTTTTCCTCATCAGAAAAAATTGTTCAAGCTTTTCTTTTTTTCTTCTTTACCTGAACATGATAAAGAGAATTAATTACCTGGATTATTTTTTCTTTCCGCTGTTGTTGCAAGAGAGAAAATAACAAAAAACGTTAATAAATATACTTTACACAGACAAATGTTCTGCATGTATACCAAGATAATTGATAATCACAGCGTGTAGTTATTAATCATATTTTAGTCATGTTGATGAGAAACAGATGAATTCGTCCAGTGATTGAATACTCTGTATTTTATCTCCATAAAAAAGCTTTTTAGTTTAACTTTTTAAATGTACAAATGTCAACTTGTTCTTTAAAAACTTGATGGGAAGTTTACCAGCATAATGTTCTTATCAAGTCAGTATGCATTAGCAAACTTTATCACAGCTGTTAAGCTCATTTGATTCACATTCGGTGAATTATTTTCACAAGAGTGAATTTGTCTAATAGTGAATTCCAGAATACATATATTTTCTTTCTTTTCCATAGATTGCGATTTGGATACAGCAGCACTAGATCTGGATGGCGTTGTAAGTGTTTTACAAGACTATATTGTACGGCCCTATTGTACCAAGTTCACAATCACCTTTTAAATATATGATTGGAAAATAATGCTGTTTTCTTTCATGGAATGTGTTTAATTACATGAAGAATTTAATGTGGATTGTAAAATTATTTATGTATGCAGTGACATCTAGTGGAGGAAAATGTCCAAACATCCATGTCAGGTTTGCCAACTCCTTCATTTTAAGATTCATTTCGATTAGTTAAGTATACATGTAATTTAAGAATGGTGTTATTTAGAGAGTGTTCATAGCTATACACTGTAATGTGAATTTAGATGACAATATGTTATTTCTGGTGTTTTCTCTTAGAGTACACATTTAGAGGGCATGAGTTGTCTTCCCTTAACTTGAATCCAAAGATGACATTTGATTCATTACTATAAAATGATGTATAAATGCTATGAGTTTTATTAGTCTGAATAATTAATCTCATTATATTGGATATCAAATATTTTAAATGATTTATTTATTTATCTATTTATTAAATTTTTACTATAACTGTACAGATGTTTTAAAAAAGTTATAAGAAATCATATATAAAAACTCAATAATTATTATCATGAACCCTGCGATGACAGCATCACCAACAGATGTGTATATATCAAAGCATAGGCTAAACAAGGATATATACAGTACTAGACCAAAAGATATGTATATATCAGAGTATAAAAACAAGGACATATACAGTACAAGACTAAAATATGTAGGCTATATATATCTATAAATATCAGAGTATAAAACAAGGACATATACAGTACTAGACCAAAAGGAATGTATATATCAGAGTATAAAAACAAGGACATATACAGTACTAGACCAAAAGATGTTTATATATCAGAGTATAAAACAAGGACATATACAGTACTAGACCAAAAGATGTTTATATATCAGAGTATAAAACAAGGACATATACAGTACTAGACCAAAAGATATGTATATATCAGAGTATAAAACAAGGACATATACAGTACTAGACCAAAAGATATGTATATATCAGAGTATAAAAACAAGGACATATACAGTACTAGACCAAAAGATATGTATATATCAGAGTATAAAACAAGGACATATACAGTACTAGACTAAAAGATATGTATATATCAGAGTATAAAAACAAGGACATATACAGTACTAGACCAAAAGGAATGTATATATCAGATTATAAAAATAAGGACATATACAGTACTAGACCAAAAGATATGTATATATCAGAGTATAAAAACAAGGACATATACAGTACTAGACCAAAAGGAATGTATATATCAGATTATAAAAACAAGGACATATACAGTACTAGACCAAAAGATATGTATATATCAGAGTATAAAAACAAGGACATATACAGTACTAGACCAAAAGATGTTTATATATCAGAGTATAAAACAAGGACATATACAGTACTAGACCAAAAGATGTTTATATATCAGAGTATAAAACAAGACATATACACAGTACTAGACCAAAAGATGTTTATATATCAGAGTATAAAACAAGGACATATACAGTACTAGACCAAAAGATGTTTATATATCAGAGTATAAAACAAGGACATATACAGTACTAGACCAAAAGATGTTTATATATCAGAGTATAAAACAAGGACATATACAGTACTAGACCAAAAGATATGTATATATCAGAGTATAAAACAAGGACATATACAGTACAAGACTAAAAGATATGTATATATCAGAGTATAAAACAAGGACATATACAGTACTAGACCAAAAGATATGTATATATCAGAGTACAAGGACATATACAGTACAAGACTAAAATATGTATATATATCTATAAATATCAGAGTATAAAACAAGGACATATACAGTACTAGACCAAAAGATGTTTATATATCAGAGCGTAAAAACTAGGACATATACAGTATTAGCTTGATATTTTATGTATCTTCTTCATTTGTACCTGAAGAACTTTTTACCTATTTGCACTAATCATGACCTAAGACATCATGTAAGCCGGTTTTACATAATTAGTCCATTGTGTATATTTCTGTGTAAACAGATGAGGCTGAGGACAGTGTTTGATGTAATGATCATCATTATATCATTGATATACATAACAGAGAGACTCTGATCTAAACTGGAAATGCTATTCTATTTTCTTATTTGAATTTTTTTTGTAGCCATTCTCAGGTTTGGTATCAAGCTTCCTCTGGTTGGTATTCACAGAAATTTGGAAATTAGAAATGGCAAATTTACCTTAAAACCATCATACAGAATTTACCAGTTACCAATGTATGTGTACAAACTTTTATGAGATGCTGTGACCTGAATTTGTTTTCCTCATATGCAAAAACAGTGCATTTCTCTTCCTCCTACACACATTTACATGCATACAAGCATCATTATCTTCAAAATATAGAACAACCTTGTGACCTTTATATGTTGCTAGCAAATTCTAGATATGTTAGCAACCACATGCTAAGCACAACTAATTGAAAACATTCAACTGTTTAAGTTAACAGACATTAAAACAACTTGAAAATAATGGTTTGTGAAATACTGAACAGGAAATCTTCATGTCTAGAGTTGGAATGTTGAAAGAGGTACAAAAAGTGAGCTTACATTGCCAAAAGGCTGCATCTCCATGTACAATATACTATATTACAAGTTAAAATCAAAATATATAAATAGGACATGACATTCAAACAATATATATATATATATATCAATTATATAAGGTGATTTTTTATTCTAAAGGATATAATACAAAACAAGATATATTTTTACAGAAAATTCTGCCATAACAGATACCTTAATTCAGTGGACACCCTCTGATAACGGATCGTTTGTCTAGGTCCCAATTTACATTGTTATATAAGACTAATAGCAGTGACCACCTCCCTTACGACCAACTCCCTTACGACCACCTCCCTTACCCGGACATCGGACAAAATTGGGCCTCAAAATACATAATTTCTGTATTTATAACCTTGAATAAGCAGACATTCTTCCTATGATCTACTTCCATTGCCACAGGCAATTTCTTACTGAGCTGTATATCCCAACTTCTATTTTCAGAAACTTCCCCTACAGTCTCTTATTTTGTGTTTTCCTTGATATTTATTTCCTTGCATTGCATTGTCAGTATTGATAACAAAAATGATTACTTTGATTATACATATTAATGTTCTATCAGTGAATGGTCAACCTTCATTCAGTGGATACTTCTCTATAATGGACAATGTGATTTGTCTGGCAACTGTCTGCTAAACACAGGTTTTACTGTATTTTCTTCATCCTCAAGACTTA
The DNA here is from genome assembly GCA_030159075.1 of Atrina japonica. Lineage (NCBI taxonomy): Eukaryota > Metazoa > Mollusca > Bivalvia > Pterioida > Pinnidae > Atrina > Atrina japonica. The sequence continues at coordinate 1,627,199 of BROG01000038.1, read as the reverse complement.
ATAGAATGATTTATAATAAATGATAAATATTGACTTTGGTTGAGGGTCCAAAGGTCAAGATCATGCTTCTTTAGACTGATAATATATAAATATTACATTCATGAGAGGGTGATATTGCATATTTTCCCCCTGAGGAAGCATTAATGTTGACGGAGGGTTTTTTGGAATGTCACCCAGGCTCACTGGTACGTGCATAACATTGGCGCATGTGATACTTTTTGGAATGTCACCCTGGCTTCTTTATCTTTGTTAACTGAATGGGTGACATTGAAAATTTCACATTTCTCTCAACCAATCAGATTACAAGATTTTAACAGAAGTTATAATAAATCTTTTCATTATTAATTTGATCATCTCCACTAAAACTATTAAACCAAGTTAACTGAAACTTTACAGGAATGATGCATTTAAGGTATTTAGTAAGATTGCTCAAATTTTTTTCATCTGCCAAAAAACATGACCACCAGCGCAAAACATGGTTTAACATTGGACCCAGTGGGGAAACACATTCAAAGATCTTCTCAACCTCTGAAACACCAGGTCAGTTGGAATCAAACTTAGTCACAATAACAATAGTCTTTGGTTGGTCCCCTGCTAAAATAGTGCTCAGCAGGTCCACATCCCGTCCAAGAAGGCTTCCAATGGGTAACATAGTTTAACACTGGATCCTATGGGAAACACATCTGAAACTGCTTTGCAAATTGAAACTGAACTTGGTACCTAAACTCCAGGTTAGCTATACAGGCTTCTGGGAGCCTCTAGTTGATGTTCCTGTACCAGTGGCCAGTCACCTGAGTATCTTGAACATCAGGACCCAGTTGCACAATACATTGTTAAATTTAACCTATATTTAGCATATCATTTCTTCACTTTAAGTTGAATTTAACAAAGTATTGTGCAACCTGGTCCTGCAGTGATGAAAACAATGTAAAGTGTTACATAAATGAGAACCAGTTTTTGATTGGATATTTCAATGCAAATTCTCCAATCATATATGCTAACACATTAAAAATAAATATGGAACCACACAAGGATGACATAACAATAACAATGGTTCTCTGGACAATCCAAGTATCAATTCCATAATTAGTAATTTATCAAGACAAATTACCTCGGTTAATTATACAAATGTATATACAACCTGTATATATTTCAAGTAATGGTGGAAGGGTCCATGCTATATTCAACATGTCTATACATCTGGGGTTTTGTAAATGAGATTGTCCCTGTTTTTATGGGTTTTTTTTTTTGCATCTCTTCATCTATTTTTTCCTGAATTAAGAATCAAAAGAAAGTGAAATACTTATATTTTGAGTTCTAATGGATGAAAGTGTTCAAATAGATACAATTAAAAATATACACAAGATATACTTACAAGTATGCATTATGGCTTTCCATTTGAACAATTTTCATGAAAACAAGCATTCTAATATCTTCCATAGGCATTTCAATAATTGCAAAAGAATATTCCATAAAACATCCATGTATATATTTTCCTATGAAATATTGAAACCAGATCCACTCTGTAAATTAAAAAAAAAAAATTTAATGTTTTATTTGTGTGTTTTTACTAACATGTAAAATTAAGTTCAAAACGGAAATTGAAAAAAAAAGCCAGTATGAAATGTTTCATTTTACTCATCAACCCCCTTGATACTCTTCTGTAATCAATGACTTAGACCAGTCCAAATGTGTCTTCATGGGTAAATGAGTTAATCATTTGTACTTCTTCATCCTGTTGATATTTTGATGATCTTGATAAAGTCATCGTCAAGCTGATATATCGTTTTTGTTTATCACTAGACTTTAAAAATTCAATATTTTTCAGTGTTGCAACTGCCAAGAACTTATTACATTCTATTTTTCATATCTTATTCATCCTTTTATGTATGTACAGAAAAACAAATGAAAAATGACAATATCTGAAATCAGAATATGATTTTCACTTTAAAACTGTTGAAATGGCTATCCTAACATCAAAATACTACAAACACGGAAATTTAAGTGTGGGGGTAATTTTTCACTAAATTTGTAATGGAGAATTTTTCATGTAAATCACACACACAAACACACACACACATGCACGCGCACATGCATACCAGTCCTAGTTGTAATAAGAATTATTGCTTAATACAGGACTAACCCAAAGTAAGTTGTGACATTGCATAAAAATTGCCATGCATATGGTTTGTATACGAAAACAGCATAAATAACAATACATGGAAATATATAGTAGGTAAAACTGAAATGTTGACTTCTTTGAACTGTTGAAATTTTGTCTTACTTTTGTTTCTGTTTTTTTGTTGGTTTTTTATTCTTATTTTCATATTATAAATACTTGAATAGATTTATCTATTCCTAACCTGTTTGTAAATGTAATTTCATTTCTGATTCTGAATTTTTCAGATAAATATCTGAAATTTATATTTACAAAGCATACTCTATTCCTAACCTGTTTGTAAATGTAATTTCATTTCTGATTCTGAATTTTTCAGATAAATATCTGAAATTTATATTTACAAAGCATACTCATATTAAATAATAAGAGATGTGTAAGTATGGTGATATACTGAATTTGACCCAATAAGCTCCCAGGACACTAAAAAGAAATGGGAAATAGGAAAGAAAACTAAAACAAATTGTCTATCAAACAACCCACTTCTAAAACTATGAGTCAAGAACCTCAAAGAAATAATGTTTAATGATGACCTGAGTTAAATATCAGTGTTAATGATGGCTTGAGTGAAATATCAGCTTTAATGATTACCTGAGTGAAATATCAGCTTTAATGATGGCTTGAGTGAAATATCAGCTTTAATGATGGCTTGAGTGAAATATCAACTTTAAGATGGAATAAGTTTGTATAAAGAGGGTATGGCATATGTTATATCAATATGAAGATGGATTAAAGGGGGATGTCATTTGTTATATAAACTTTAAGATGGAATAAGTTTGTATAAAGAGGGTATGGCATATGTTATATCAATATGAAGATGGATTAAAGGGGGATGTCATTTGTTATATAAACTTTAAGATGGAATAAGTTTGTATAAAGAGGGTATGGCATATGTTATATCAATATGAAGATGGATTAAAGGGGGATGTCATTTGTTATATAAACTTTAAGATGGATTAAAGGGGGATGTCATTTGTTATATAAACTTTAAGATGGATTAAAGGGGGATGTCATTTGTTATATAAACTTTAAGATGGATTAAAGGGGGATGTCATTTGTTATATCAACTTTAAGATGGATTACATTTGTAAAAGGGGGTATTGCATTTGAAATATCAGCTTTAAGATGGCTTGAGTGAAATATCAGCTTTAAGATGGGTTAAGTGAAATATCAGCTTTAAGATGGGTTGAGTGAAATATCAGCTTTAAGATGGCTTGAGTGAAATATCAGCTTTAAGATGGGTTAAGTGAAATATCAGCTTTAAGATGGCTTGAGTGAAATATCAGCTTTAAGATGGGTTAAGTGAAATATCAGCTTTAAGATGGGTTGAGTGAAATATCAGCTTTAAGATGGGTTAAGTGAAATATCAGCTTTAAGATGGGTTAAGTGAAATATCAGCTTTAAGATGGGTTAAGTTTGTAAAAAGTGGCATGGCATTTAGGAATATTTGTGTGTTCTAAATTGTATAACCCAGAAAACATTAAGTCAGTATAGTTATATTCAACTCAACCACTGATTACCAAAAACATCAATCTATGTGAAAATAAAATGTCTTATTACCTGACTGTAAACTTTGAGACTTTGAACTAAATCTATTTGACTGCTTGTAATATGAGCTTCTTAATATAACATTTGAACTGACAATGTATCAACAAGAATAGTTATTTGGTCACAAGTGTTTTTGGCATAGTATATTGTTGAATGCCCCAAAATGATTAATGGCTTTTCTGCTGTGCTTTGTTTTGCTGCCATATTTCTCACCATTACATACCTTGGCAACACAGTTTTTGATGAAGAGTGCCAGTCATGACATCTTTCTTTGACAATTTGCCCACACCTTTTATAAACTATCTGTAATTTGAAAGTTTTTATTCCTGCGGTTAGGTCACAAATTGCTGGCTGAAAACTGCCAACAAAAGCCAGGCTCAAAACAGACAATAAATATTAAAAAAAGATAAATGCTTCCTTGTTAGGAACATAAAAAGCTGATTTAGATTTGTTTTAGTCATAGGAAAAACTTCAATAACATAAGTTAGTAAAAGATTTGGTTACAACCTGATTGGACTTGCCATTTGTTGAATTCAAAAAAACAGAGCAGATGCCAAAATCTGCCACAGGGTCTTCAAAACATGTTATTTTTTTTCTTCAAATGAATTTTTTATTAGCTTGATCTCAAAAATGAAAAATTTATAAAAACAAAATATACTCAAGTTTGCAGAACAAATAATGGATTTGACATTAGTTTGTAGTTCTGTCATTTAGTGTACATGTATACTTTTTTTATTTGATATATTCTTGAAGAACAAAAATGATCTGTATCCTCTTGGTTTTACATCTGCCAAACTTACAGATAAGAGTGAGTTTTCAAAACATAACCTGCACTGCTGCTTTATCTTAAAAATAGCTACATTTGTATGAAAGAGGAAGACAAAAACACCATTATTTGTGTTGCTGGTCGTTACTTTTGACATGCACTGTACCTTATCTTCATATCACTGAAGCATCTGCTGGGTTCTGGCTAGGCAATTTGTGCTTGACTGCTTACATATCTAGTTCTTATGTTAAAGTTATATCATTTGAACATTGATGATCATTTTCTTTTCATTTCCTTGAAATCTGTTAGTTATTTGCTGTATAACATTCCACATAGCTGGCAAAATTATCCCTTGAGAACTGGAGAATTCTCACTTTTTATTTCATTCTTTCTTTTTACTGATTTTTTATATCACCACAATTTCAATTCTATACTGGCAACAAATTTTGTACAGTGTTGCCCATTTATCTAGGAAAAAGACCAACTGTGTGGCTAATTTTCCCGGCATAATAAGCCATGAGGTCTATTCTGACATACAGTTAAAATTGCATAAAAGGCCACCTCTGTATAAAGGGCACCTGCCTATAAAAGCCATTCAACCATAACCTTTGTTAACTTTCTATAATGAATAAACCTCTTTATAAAAGCCGTCTGCCTTTAACAGCCTTTACAGGCAAGTTTGACTGCATTTGGTTTGTAGAGGAAAACAACATAATGGTTTAATTAATATCTAATCCCAATCTGGAACCATCCAAGGTCCATGAAATAAAAGCACTTTGTTTTAAGTCTTTTATTCCTGTATCACTGTTGTCTGATTATGCAGGTTATCTATGTCAGAAAGTTCCTGTAAATTCTTGTATCAGATAACGGTACATTATCAAAGGCTTCAGTCTGAGAATATTGCCAGATGTTAGGATATTGACAAATCTATTCATGTCAGTTCATATCTAGTCACAGGTATCTTAGATGAGACTAAACTCATTCACTCCTAAAGACACATTTGGACTTGCCTAAGCCATTGATTTATAGAAGAGTTCATTGCTTTTCAGGGATTGATGGCACTGAGTAAAGAACACTTACTGCATTGGTGTAGGTCTTTAACACAGGTTAAAATGTTTGGTACTTTACTTATAGCTAGTGACATCCCCATAGAAGTAAATAAATTCTGAAAGGGACATTCCATGACAATAAAGTGATAGATATACATAGATAGATGGACAGACAGACAGACAAATAGATTGATTGATATATATCACCATGTTTATCAACTATACATGTTAAGTATTTTTTTTTTTACACCAAACTCAACAATTTTTCAGCTATATGGCAGCGGCCAGTTTTTATTGGTGGAGGAGAGAACCTCAGAAGATACCACCAGCCTTCTGCAAGTAAACTGGCAAACTCACAAAAATCAGCTTAGGTTTCAGCAGGGCCGATCGCTATGCCAACCAGAAGTGGGAGACTACAATACATGCTTCAAAGCGTGATGCTCTAACCACTCAGCCACAGAGGTCCCTGCCTAGTAATTAGACACACAGAGGCGTGTTAATTTGGGCATCTAATTCATCTCCATAAAAAATGCTGTGTTACAAACTGTGGAAAAGGCTTGGCTAGCTCTTTGTCTTTAATCAAATTGGAAATTATCTTATATTAAAAAATAAAAGCCACTCACACACACCTCCCAATATGGATATCTGGGTCACATTTAAAATGAAGCCAGCGTATGGTAACAATAAATAAAACAAAGAATCTGAAACTGTCGAGACACTGACTGCAATCAATATGTGATCTTTCAAGACAGTTTGTCTCTCAAGATAGGTTCTATATATACATATATACCACGAAATTATTTTTAGAATGCTAGGCTAAATGTGTTTAAAGCCTTGTACTGCACTATATCTCAAGTAAACAATTTCAACAACACCTAGACAATTACTTGCCTTTGGCACAATTAAATGCCAATAAAGTGTTGGTAATCAATGTAATGTTTACACATTTGTTGCTATAGTCTCACTAAAATGTCATAAGAAATTATCTCCCTGTATTTTTATATGAAACACCATAAACTTCTCTTATATTTGCTATAAATGTCATATGTCATAATACTTCAAATGAGGCTACAGCTTTAAGTTATCTCCCTAACTCACACTGAACTCAAATGTATATCTTCTGTCTAATGTTGAAGGTTACAGCTTTAAGTTATCTCCCTAACTCACACTGAACTCAAACATATATCTTTCTGCCTAATGGTGAAGGTTACAGCTTTAAGTTATCTCCCTAACTCACAATGAACTCAAACATATATCTTTCTGTCTAATGGTGAAGTTTACAGCTTTAAGTTATCTCCCTAACTCATAATGAACTCAAACATAAATGATTCTGTCTGATGGTGGATTTGTCCCACATTTCCTAAATTATGCTTCTCTCCTCTTTTTATCAGTTATGTGAAGAAAATTCCATATAACTTACTAAGTCATGTTCTTTTTCAATTAACAATTGGTCAGCATGTTAAAATATGAGTGTAATTATCATATCAGTGGTTGTTCATTCATCTGTACCAATGGTGATTAGGATTTATTCCTCAATTCTTTCATTTGAGTGACTGTGGACTCGGATCAGGTACCCCAAGGATATTTCAGAAGGGTCAGTCTCAGACTATAGCCAGTATGATTTTACAATGAAAAATTAAAACAATTTGAATTTGTTTTAATTTTCAATATTTGAAGCACAAATAAATTATGTCAGTACTGGATTCAGGATCATGTTTTCTTTATGAGAGTGAAAACATGTATGTTTCAACCATAATGATTCTATAGACCCTTTCACGACAACCGCTATCCTACTAATCTCACCTGCCCACTTAACACTTCCGAGTGGTATCAAGAAGTTTTGTACTCAACGCAAATCATATCCAATGAAATTCAAATTGTACACAGGGATCAATAAGTCTTTAATTGGGCACTAATTGTCATAGGTATGAAAAGCATGAACCTTCGTGATACCACTCGGAGGTGTTTGTGTGCAGGTGAAATTAGCAGGAATGCAGTTATCAGGAAAGAGTCTAAATATATATATAGTAAAATCTGAATATATTGAAACTGAACGGAAATGAATTTTTCTTTCAAATACAAAACAGGGTTTTGAAAATAACCAAGTTATAATGCGAGTAAATTAATTTGAATGGTGATTCTGAATCATTTCAAGTTAAGCGGGATTTCAACGTAAGAGAGTTCACTATAAGTGGGATACCAAGTATACACACATATAGTCTGATTCACAAGTATGTTTTACATTTTACAAAATATCTTAAACGTCAAACAGCTTATCTTATTTCACTTTTTCATTCGTAATATGTTTGTGATCAGAATTTTTTGTGAAAGGAAATACATAAGTGTTTCATTGCTGTTTGAAGTTTCAACAATTTTACCAATGAACAGACACAGAAACTCATGGAGGTCCTTCAAAAAGTTCTTTATATATGATTAGCCAAATGCAGGGTGGCATTAAAATATATCGGTGCTGTTTGGCACATGCTCAAATAATCCACTGCTATCTGTTGTGTAATCATTTGTTTTTATTTTTATTTTTGGTACTGACAAGAGGAGTAATTAGTAATCCAGAGTGTGTCTCACTGTTTATGAAGGATTGTTCATTTATCTTGTTTTTACTTTTGAGATGAAAGTGAAGGAAATAGGTATCTATGTATGTTGTGGCAAGCTTCCAAAGAAGTAGTAAAAAAAATCCCTGTTTAATGAGGCAGGGGAGATCAAGTTTTTATTATTATGGGAGCAGCATTTGGTTTACAACCTAATCTTGTACCTTAATTATATACGACAATGTCATTTTGTAAACAATCCTCAAATATTGATTTCTACATAGACCGCACAAATGCAAATCTTTTTCAATCTTTTTGATTTATAATATTTATGTATAACTGAACTTATCTTAAATTTTTTTTTTTTCATCCAGTTGACAACAAACTTCTTAAAAGCTTTTCTGAATTGTGTTAATTAGGATTTTGTGGTAATTTATGAGGATTCAGTTTACAACCAGAGTGAAGTATCCCTCAACAACTTGAGATATTGCATTGACTGGCAGAATTAGGATTTGGTTTATACATTTTTGGTGTTAAGTTTTGACAAATTATTACCTTGTTTTATTTTTATCTTTTAACACCTACAGTGTTTTTCAAGATAATTAATTACCATGTAAGTTCTTGTTAGTATTAAGTGCATCATGTTGCCCTTAACTGATGAAAAAATAAAAAATTGCATACCTCTCTCTCTCTCTCTCTCACACACACACACACACATACACTGACACATGTGTGTATATATGTATATGCTATATACTGGTATTCTTATATCAGGTAACAGGGTATTTAATAGGGAAAACTCCTCTATAAGTATTTGGGGCTTTGGGGGAGGGGGGGGTAGGTAAAGGGTAATAAAGTATTCAATATATATGATACTGAAACACATTCTGATGTCATTAGCAACATAAATATCATACCTTTAGAAATGAGAACTATCAGGAATTATCCGAGAACTATTATAGTGTTATTCTGCTAGAAGAGCATGACTTGAAGCTTAGCATTCCCTTCCAATTGGAATATACCACATTAGATACCCATTATGAAGGAAGTGTTAATATATATCAACTATAATGTATGTCTAATTATTTTTTATCACAATAATGTCAAATTTGCTTAAAAATAGTAATAATATGTCCTTGAAATCTGATTAATACTCAAATCATTTATCATGTTTATTTAACTGGTATTATAAAGTGCATAATCATCACAGTATTGTTTTAAAGTACAGGTGTAATACTTGGCATTTACACACCTGTAAATATGAGGTAAATCCTTAATCTCACAAATAAAATATGTAATACCAATCAGTACAAGTAGCCTACTATTCTGTTTGCTTCAACTCTCCACAGTGGTAGAATGGTTTAGCTCATTTTACCCTTCAATGTGGTATAGTGGTAGAGCTCATGAATCCTTCACAGTGGTAGAGCTCATTAACCCTTCACAGTGGTAGAGCTCGTTAATCCTTCACAGTGGTAGAGCTCTTAAACCCCTTTACAGTGGTAGAACTCTTAAACCCCATCACAGTGATGGTAGAGCTATTAAACCTTTCTCAGTGGTGGTAGAGCTATTAAACCCCTTCATAGTAGTAGAGGTCTTTAACCCTTCACAGTGGTGGTAGAACTCTTTAACCCTTCACAGTGGTAAAGCTCTTAAATCCTTCACAGTGGAGGAACTCTTAAACCATTCACAGTGGTAGAGCTCTTAAGCCCTTCACATTGGTAGAGTCATTTAACACTTCACAGTGGTAAAGCTCTTAAAGCCCTTCACAGTGGTAGAGCTCTTTAACCTTTCACACTGGTAGAGCTTTAAATCCTTCAAAGTGGTAGAGGACATTTTAACCTCCACCATGATAAATTGGTAGAGCTCTTAACATCCCCACAGTAGTTTAATGGTAGATCATTATGCACCATTATATACTGTAGATTACTTTTATTTCGCATGAAATTTAATTTGTGTTAATCCGCGAGACACCTCGAATGCGAATTCAAATTCATCGCGTAATTTTATACACAATTATTGCCTAATTTTCGCGAATAAGATGTATACAGGCATGTATGTTGCTGCGTACTGCGTACATGTTTTAATCGTCCATTAGTCCTCCCCATCCTTTTATTCATCCATTGTCTTTGTTTTAGTTTCTTCCTATTTCACAGAATGTATTTGTTGATGAAATTATATTTCACTGGTGTCACTGTCTGTGAGGACGATGATTTACTTTGTTTCCTTTCTGCAGTATCCATGCAGGATTGTAGATCTTATCGTAAGGCCGTTTTGCAGTGATGTTTGTGATTGACTCGAATTGCATAACAGCTTTACAACTAGGTCTTACAACCTGTGGACATTTTAGAAAGAAACAAAGTAAATCATCATCCTCAGGGACAATGACATTAGAAATCACCTATCTATATATAGATAGCCAAGGTATATCACAAAATATTCAATGAAAAATAAAACAATGCAAACATCGATGATCGAAGGGACATAAAACAACTGCAAACAGGGAAGGGACATAACTCTTACTTAAAAAAAACCTGCATTTGTTATACGATTGACACGTTACATTCGTAGAGGTCGCGAATTCAAATGTTTTCTAGTTTATGAATGCGAATTCAAATATTTGTGAAAAGACAAAGGAAGATGACCTCCTGAAATGTGGTAAACGCGAAATAAAAGTAATCTACAGTAGTTATACACCATGATACATCATAATACACAGATACACCACAACACACTTTGATACACCATAATACACATACATGATGCACCAAAATACACTGTGATACACCATAATACCTTGTGATACACCATGATACACCACAATATGCTGTGATACACCACACGGATATACACCATTATATAGATAAACACCATAATACATTGTGATACACCACAAAACATTGTGATACACCATAATACACTGTTATACACCATAATACACTGTTATACACCATAATACACTGTTATACACCATGATCAGTGTCAGCGAGGGACACTTTATGAGTCTTTGTTAAATCTTGAATAGTATACCAAGTTTCAACCTAAACAAGAATCACTGTTTTTCAACTCATTATAATAAACATTACTTTTAGGGGAATGACCACATTTCCAGTTTCTTTCATGATGAGGAAATACTAGTTGTAATTTTATCTCTCTTTCAAGAGTTTTTTCTGCACCATTCAAGTGATTGCAGTTAGATTATCATAGATACAGCTAAACTATACTTTGTTTGGAGACCTACATCATAGTATGTAGTTCATGTAGCAGTTAAAATGTAAATACACCCACATTCTCCTGAAATTTGACATCTCATACAACTATAAAGTGCATCTGAACACTACCACAAAAATACTTGGATGACTTTGGCACAAATGATTAACTGTACTTCCTCAAGACAGACACTGGATTTAACATACATATCTATCACTTTATTTATATTATCTTTTTTGCTATAAGTTAAATTGGGAAAGGAGGGGAAAATGACCTTTGTCTTCAAATGTTTTTGTGATAAAAACACATAAACATGCATTTTTACCAGCAGAAGCATGCAGATCTTAGATAAGTTTTAAATTAATAAAAAATGTAGAATGGAGTTTTGTTTTTTGCATATACAACATCATGTGTTTGTCGCTGTTACTGTTACGGCAGACCTACACCATTTAACAGAACAAGAATGACATTCTGTCAGATGACCTTCGTTACAACAAGGTGACCTATTAGGGAACTTTAGAGTTAGCCCAGATTACCGTTATGATCCTGCATTTATCCATGCCTTCTTGATTTTTTTCCTCATATGTTCTTTTGATTTTCATACTTACCTTCGCAATGTATGTAAAGTAAATGGAAATATTTATACTTTTTGGCGCATTCAATTTATTTTGTATAAAGAAACCCAAGAGACTCTTAAAACATACTACAGTGGGTTATTTAGATGAACGCCAAATTACTGAAATGTATCAGGCAGAGAAAAATTTGTGGACAGACCGGGAATCAAACCCAGGACCTTCCAAACACTTGCAGGGCACTTTTACCAATTGTGCTATGGGGGCTTTCTATATATTATCAAAATTACATTGAGAAACACATTTCTAAAATCACGCAACTGACAATAATAAAAGCAGGATTATAAGGATAATCTCTCGAAAGTTCCCTATTATAGGACATATCTAAAATTGTAACACCGCTGAGCATTCCAGGACATATCTGAAATTGTAACTCCGCTGAACGTTCTAGGAGTTATCTAAAATTGTAACACTGCTGAATGTTCCAGGACATATCTAAAATTGTAACACCACTGAAAATTCCGGGACATATCTAAAATTGTTACACCGCTGAACATTCCAGGACATATCTAAAATATAACACCGGTGAAGTCAGATTCCATGTTGTACGTTAACACATCATTAACTCATTCACCCTAAAGACACATTTGGACTGGTCTAGAGTCATCAATTTACAGAAGAGTCCATTGTTTTCAGGGATTGGCAAGTTAATATCTGCCAAAAAGCTGATATAGAATTAAGGTTTTATCTTTTAAAAAGTGAATATGGCATATTTTAAAATCTGTGATTTTTTAAAAACTTTATAAGTTAAAAGTTCATCAATTACTGAATCTGTATCAAATTGAACTAATCTCCAACAATTCATATTTTCTACTTCAACAGATTTATCCCATTCATTATGTATTTAGGAAAGTTTTCAAAATCTTTATCAAACATGTCATAAGCTTCAGTTCTTTTCTGTCTGAAAAGTAATGGCCTCCAGCTCAGATTAGTAAAGTGACCAAAAATAGAGCCATAACAATACTATGAACTCTCATACAAATGTTTAATATGTGGAATATAATAGTTAAATATTTGACAAAAATAAAAAGTTATCATACCACAAAATAAAATAAAATGATTCTGTAAAGAGACCAAAATTAGAACCACCTCAATGTTACAAACTCTCAAAATACAAATGAACAAAATAAACTATTTTTTTTTCTGGAATAAAATAGTTAAATACTTGACAAAAATAAAAGTTATCATAGCGCAAAGTAAAAACAAATCTGTGATTTTGTAAAGTGACCCAAAATAGAACCACTACAATGTTACGAAATCTCAAAATACAAATGAACATTTTTAAACTTTTTTTCTGGAATATAAAAGTTAAATACTTGACCAAAATAAAACGTTACCATACTGCAAAATAAAAAACTGACTGACTACATTTCAGAAACTGTTCTGGTCATCTGACTGACTACATTTCAGAAACTGTTCTGGTCATCTGACTGACTACATTTCAGAAACTGTTCTGGTCATCTGACTGACTACATTTCAGAAACCGTTCTGGTCATCTGACTGACTACATTTCAGAAACTGTTCTGGTCATCTGACTGACTACGTTTCAGAAACTGTTCTGGTCATCTGACTGACTCTGCATTTCAGAACCTATTCTTTGGTCATCTGAGTGCCTCTACATTTCAGAACCTATTCTGTGGTCATCTGACTGACTCTACATTTCAGAATCTGTTCTGGTCATCTGACTCTACATTTCAGAATCTGTTCTGGTCATCTGACTCCCTCTACATTAAGAAACTGTTCTGGTCATCTTACCTGTACATGTGCTTTATAGCTGAACCTGTCATTAAAAATACCATCAACCAGCCTTACTCTAAAGTTTGAAAGGAATTACAAAACACAAACTTTGAGTTTGGCCTCATCATTTTACAGTATCATTGTGGGACCAATTTGCTTCATTCATCATGTCATTCTGATTTCAGATTTTCATATCACATTTCAAATTGTTTGCAAAATGTTTTCTTCTTGTTCCATCGGTCATACTTGCGAGATTTATTTTGACAAAATATGCTATTTAAACAAAATACCTGACAAATTTGACCACTCATTTAAATTCTAACCCTTAATTGTAAGGGCAAATCTAAAATGAAGTTCAAAATTTTAAGCTCAATAACTGAAGCATGGTATTACAGGCCATCCACCTGTCTATAACAATTTAGGACAAATTTAAGACAGGGTGCATGAAGATGTTTTCTGTCACAAAAGGGTCAAAATGTCTCGCAGTATAAATTAAACATCCTTATGCTGTCCATCTCATTGTTGTAGATTAATTTATTTAACACTTCACTGATTCACAGAATTTCATACAATTTTATCAATTCTATCACAAAATGTTTCTGTTTGCTGTAAAAATATAAAATCATTGGATTGTTTTAAGAATTAACCACCCAATAGGAAGGTTGCATACTTATACTTAACCTTTCTGTCCTAAATTCATGAGGCCATGATGAATTTTCTCCATTTCTCCATACTGCCGTGCACTGGAGAGATAGAGTTATGTTAACTAAGACCTTTGAAAACTCGTATGCATAGAGTCCTACATAACACACACACATACATACACACACACACACACACACACACACACACACACTCATGTTTTGATTACACCTTGATATTTTACTAAAACCATAAAATGATAGAGAAAAAAATGGGGATACAGGTGGACCACAGACACAGATATTGAAATAGTAAAATGTTGTTAGAATGTTCATACATAATGCCAATGTAGATAAAATGAATTAGTTTACTCTGTACTCCAAACCCAACATGATACATATATGATAATAAGGGTAGGATTAAATCATACAGGGGTAACATGATACATATATGATGATAAGGGTAGACTTTGGACATACAGGGGTAACATGGTACATATATGATAATAAGGGTAGGATTAAATCATACAGGGGTAACATGATACATATATGATGATAAGGGCAGACTTTGGACATACAGGGGTAACATGATACATATATGATAATAAGGGTAGACTTTGGACATACAGGGGTAACATGATACATATATGATAATAAGGGTAGACTTTGGACATACAGGGGTAACATAATACATATATGATAATAAGGGTAGACTTTGGACATACAGGGGTAACATGATACATATATGATAATAAGGGTAGACTTTGGACATACAGGGGTAACATGATACATATATGATAATAAGGGTAGACTTTGGACATACAGGGGTAACATGATACATATATGATAATAAGGGTAGACTTTGGACATACAGGGGTAACATGATACATATATGATAATAAGGGTAGGATTAAATCATACAGGGGTAACAAGATATATATATATGATAATACATATAGGGGTAACATGATACATATGAGACACATCTAGTGAAAACAGACTTTCCTGACAATGACGTAGTAAGCCAGAAATGAGCAGTTAGAGTTACGTCACAATCAGCACACAATTGCAAATCAACTTATTTCATATTCAAATTATTTTACCTTTCTGGTTTAGTATAAATATAATTTTGCTATCATTCTAATCAGTAAACGCTGTAGATGAAAAAAATGACAAAAACTATAATTTGGCCAAATATGTCATGAAGGTCCCTTTTAGCTTGACCCGTCTCACATATGATAAGGATAGAATTAAATCATATAGGGGCACATGATACATATATAATCATAAGAGTAGGATTAGATCATATGGGGGACAACATGATACATATACAAGATTAAATATAGGATTTTATCATATAAGGGTAACACAATACATATAGTGTATATGATAATAAGAGTAGGATTTTATCATATAAGGGTAACACAATACATATATTGTATATGATAATAAGGGTAGGATTTTATCATATGGGGCAATATGATACATATACAAGAATAAGGGTAGGATCTTATCATATAAGGGTAACATGATACATATAGTGTATATGATAATAATGGTATGATATGATACATATACATGTACAAGAATAAGGGTAGGATTAAATCATATAGGGACAACATAATACATATATGATAATAAGAGTGGGATTATGAGGAGCACCCTGATACATATATAATAATAAGAGTGAGATTATGAGGAGCACCATGATACATATATGATAATAAGAGTGGGATTATGGGGAGCACCATGATATATATATGATAATAAGAGTGGGATTATGAGGAGCACCATGATACATATATGATAATAAGAGTGGGATTATGGGGAGCACCATGATACATATATTATAATAAGAGTAGGATTATGGGGAGCACCATGATATATATATGATAATAAGAGTGGGATTATGGGGAGCACCATGATACATATATGATAATAAGAGTGAGATTATGAGGAGCACCATGATACATATATGATAATAAGAGTGGGATTATGGGGAGCACCATGATACATATATGATAATAAGAGTGGGATTATGGGGAGCACCATGATACATATATGATAATAAGAGTGGGATTATGAGGAGCACCATGATACATATATGATAATAAGAGTGGGATTATGAGGAGCACCATGATACATATATGATAATAAGAGTGAGATTATGAGGAGCACCATGATACATATATGATAATAAGAGTGAGATTATGAGGAGCACCATGATACATATATGATAATAAGAGTGGGATTATGAGGAGCACCATGATACATATATGATAATAAGAGTGGGATTATGAGGAGCACCATGATACATATATGATAATAAGAGTGGGATTATGAGGAGCACCATGATACATATATGATAATAAGAGTGGGATTATGAGGAGCACCATGATACATATATGATAATAAGAGTGGGATTATGAGGAGCACCATGATACATATATGATAATAAGAGTGGATTATGGAGAGTACCATGATACATATATGATAATAAGAGTGGGATTATGAGGAGCACCATGATACATATATGATAATAAGAGTGGGATTATGAGGAGCACCATGATACATATATAATAATAAGAGTGAGATTATGAGGAGCACCATGATACATATATGATAATAAGAGTGGGATTATGAGGAGCACCATGATACATGTATGATAATAAGAGTGAGATTATGAGGAGCACCATGATACATATATGATAATAAGAGTGGGATTATGAGGAGCACCATGATACATATATGATAATAAGAGTGAGATTATGAGGAGCACCATGATACATATATATGATAATAAGAGTGATAGATTATGAGGGATACATATATGATAATAAGAGTGGGATTATGGGGAGCACCATGATACATATATGATAATAAGAGTGGGATTATGAGGAGCACCATGATACATATATGATAATAATTATAAGGGTAGTTTTTTATCATATAGGGGCCTACATCATGTTCCACAGCTTGTGTTATGACATACAACTATAACATTGGTGCATGAAAAAGTACATGTAGATCAAAACCAAGTCAAGACAGAATAATACAGAGAGAAACTTGTTTGGCATGATTTTGTATTTTAAACTGTTTTGTAACTGTGTGATAGCCTTCAACCCACATAAGCTGTGTGATAGCTTTCAACCCACATAACTGTGTGATAGCCTCCAACCCACATAGCTGTGTGATAGCCTCCAACCCACATAACTGTGTGATAGCCTTCAATCCACATAACTGTGTGATTGTCTTCAACCCACATAACTGTGTGATAGCCTCCAACCCACATAAGCTGTGTGATAGCCTCCAACCCACATAAGCTGTGTGATAGCCTCCAATCCACATAAATGTATGATAGCCTTCAACCCACATAACTGTGTGATAGCCTCCAACCCACATAACCATATGATAGCTTTCAACCCACATAAGCTGTGTGATAGCCTCCAACCACATAACTGTGTGATAGCCTTCAACCCACATAAGCTGTGTGATAGCCTCTAACCACATAACTGTGTGATATCCTCCAACCCACATAAGCTGTGTGATAGCCTCCAACCACATAACTGTGTGATATCCTCCAACCCACATAAGCTGTGTGATAGCCTCCAACCCACATAACTGTATGATAGCCTCCAACTGTGTGATTGTCTTCAACCCACATACCATTATTTTGTGCTATGAAATTGATTACAGTGTCAAATTTCAAAAGCTTTCAAACTCACAGAAAAAAATTGTTATTTTTAAGTTACTGGTACATATGTGTACAAATGTATATATGTAATTCACATATCAACTAGTACACATTAAAATATTGGAATGGGAGAAAATTAAAATGCAGCATAGATATGGAAGGTAATTAGCTGTATGTATAAGAGGGATAACTCTAGCAATTTTGACAGTTAGCATGCTGTTTATTGCCGAGATTGCAGTCACTTTGATTTTTTTATTACAATGTATATACATGTCTACCATAAGTTAACTGCCTATCAAAATGTCATGAAATAATTACATTGTACATACTGGTAGGCCTATAAGCTAAATGCCCCACAAAACATAATGAAATAATTACATTGTACAATGTACATATAAGCTAACTGCCCCACAAAACATAATGAAATAATTACATCGTACATAGGCCTGTAAGCTAACTGTCTTACAAAATGTGATGACATTATTACATTATACATGTAGACAAACAGACAGACAGATAGACAGGCAAACAGATGCATGGATAGAGAGACAGATAGATAGATAGATAGATAGATAGAAAGAAAGAAAGATAGACAGATAGATAGATGGCTAGATAGATAGATTTTTGATTTGATTTTTGTTTTACGCCATACTCAACAATCTTTCAGTCATATGATGGCGTCCAGTTTTTATTGGTGGAGGAGAAATCCCGGTTACCTGGGTAAAGACCACCGACCTTCCACAAGAAAACTGGCAAACTTTCCCACTTAATTCGACATGACCCTAGCGGGATAGATAGATAGATAGATAAACAGACAGGCAGACAAAGACAGATAGATAGATAGACAAATCTCATATATTTGTAAGATTGTTTAATTGACTGGATCAATGTTTATTCTTTAGTGTTTAAGATGAAGAAGGCTATCTTTTACAAATAGAGACATGTAATACTAAAATGTCTTGTAACCTAAGCCCACCGTTATAGATTAACTACAACAATTAAGTAATTCATCACATGACTAATCACATTCTGTGAATACAAATGTCTTTTTAAACATGTCAGGATTCATGATTATATTCTGTGTGATAAGACCCATCATGAATATAATAATTACGCATACAGTACCAAATTTGCACGATTTTGTGCGTTTTGTAGTTGTACGACATGTAGATAAGTCTTGACAAGTCAGACTGTGTGACAGTTAAACAAATATCAAAAGAAAAATCATTCTGCTTGATTTAAAAAATTGTTTTCTGTATTTTAGTATCTGCTTTTTATTGTCCAACAAAATCTATTTCCTGTTGTCAGGAAGAACGTTTAAGACTAGGTCGCCAAGAAGGCATATCTGAGACAATTATTACACAGAGACATAAAATACAATACAACATTTTGTTTGACGTGCAAGTCTTTTCATTTAGTCACATGACCATATTTAAAACATGGTATATCTGTCAAAATTTGCACGGCTAGAATTTCTGAGCAAATATAAGCTTGACTTATGTATTGAAATATTTCAATATTTATATTTCAGTGACAATAAAGGTTTTATGGTATTGATTATTGTGTTAGATAAATTTATATGTCAACATTCTGTTTTGTCAGGCACTGAAGGGGTATGCTACAAAATTAGGTATACCTTTTTAAAAAAAATTTATCTATTTTTTTCTCCACTACCAATGAAACCACAGGGAGACTATACATCATGTCTGCTTGTCTTTTCATTGGTCATTTTATTTTAAACTTGAGTAAGTCTAGCATAAGATCTAATATTGACAAATAAATGATATGATACCGGTCTGCAAAACTTGGACCTGCCATTCTACAGAATTTATAGCATACTTAGGTTAAAATTTGTGTTGCTTTTCACTAAACTGGTAGACAGAACACAAGATCACACTTGTATCATCATATAGCAGCCATAGCATAGGTTAAAATGTGTGGTGCTTTACACTGAAATGGTAGACAGAACAAAGGATCACAGTTGTATCAGCATATAGTATCCATAGCATAGGTTAAAATTTGTTGTGCTTTACTATGACATTATAAGATGCCTTGAAATATTCAGCAAAAAATAAGAAAATCCTGGAACTTAACCACTTCAGTCATACATGATGCTATAATTGTAACTATATATGTTGCTAAATATGGGAGAATTTTGATATGGCAATCTGGATTTTATCATCTAAGCTCAGGTGTAAACACTGAAATATATCTCTAGAGTGTATAACCTGCAACAAACAAAATACATGTATAGGCATTTTAATTCCTAAAATTTATAATTTGTCTCCAATTAGATGATGAATATTTTCTATGTATCTTAAAGTGTCTAGAGTTTTCCCCTAGCACATCTGCCATGAAATACAGTCTTTAGATTATTCCACCTGTGAATTCTAATTAAAGCCGCATAAAGCTGGTATGTGCAGGTATATGTATTAATAATAATAATCACAGGTACAGAAATGTGACTGATAGAATGGTACATGTATATATACAGGTGTCGATGCTAATTAATACAGGTACATGAATATGACTAATATAATCCATCAACTTGGAGCAAATTATGCTACATGTACTTTTTCCTGATATAACTATCTCTGAGAGGTGCTACAAGTGACAAACATCCTCTGTTACCATGGATACAACAAAACACACTTATTGACGGTTTAAAGACATTTTTGTGGGTAGTCTTTTATATACTAAAGTTGTTTTACCTATGGGTTTACCAAGATAAAGAGGAAAAGATGGCTCTCTTAAACCAAAACAGTACTGGTTACTTAAAAAAAACAATACAGATGTACACGCTAAACATTTTGCCATACACTTCATTCCATACATTTCCGAAGCTCTTATATCTTACTGAAAAACCAGCCTGTCACCAGTGTTCCGATTTAGACTCACTATGGTTGTAAAACATGTGCTGATTTATTCCGGTAAAACATTAAATGTAGACTCAGTCAACAATATACCTACAATGTTGTGCTCCTGTAGTGAATGTTCTTAATATATATCTATAATGTTGGGCTCCTGTAATGAATATATATACCTACAATGTTGGGTTCCTGTAGTGAATGTTTGTCATATACATGTATGTACTTACGATATTGGGTTCCTGTAGTGAATGTTCTTCATATATATACCTACAATGTTGGGCTTCTGTATTGAATATATATATCTACAATGTTGGGCTCCTGTAGTGAATGTTTGTCATATACATGTATGTACTTACGATATTGGGTTCCTGTAGTGAATGTTCTTCATATATATACCTACAATGTTGGGCTCCTGTATTGAATATATATACCTACAATGTTGGGCTCCTGTAGTGAATGTTCTTCATATATATACCTACAATGTTGGGCTCCTGTATTGAATATATATATCTACAATGTTGGGCTCCTGTAGTGAATGTTCTTCATATAGATACCTACAATGTTGGGCTCCTGTATTGAATATATATACCTACAATGTTGGGCTCCTGTAGTGAATGTTCTTCATATATATACCTACAATGTTGGGCTCCTGTATTGAATATATATACCTACAATGTTGGGCTCCTGTAGTGAATATATATACCTACAATGTTGGGCTCCTGTATTGAATATATATACCTACAATGTTGGGCTCCTGTAGTGAATGTTCTTCATATATATACCTACAATGTTGGGCTCCTGTATTAAATATATATACCTATAATGTTGGGTTCCTGTAGTGAATGTTCTTCATATATATACCTATAATGTTGGGCTCCAGTAGTGAATGTACTTCATATATATACCTACAATGTTGGGTTCCTGTAGTGAATGTTTGTCATATACATGTATGTACCTACAATGTTGGGCTCCTGTAGTAAATGTTCTTCATATATATACCTACAATGTTGGGCTCCTGTAGTGAATGTTCTTCATATATATACCTACAATGTTGGGTTCCTGTAGTGAATGTTTGTCATATACATGTATGTACCTACAATGTTGGGCTCCTGTAGTGAATGTTCTTCATATATATACCTACGATGTTGGGCTCCTGTAGTGAATGTTCTTAATATATACCTACAATGTTGGGCTCCTGTAGTGAATGTTCTTCATATATATACCTACAATGTTGGGCTCCTGTAGTGAATGTTCTTAATATATATATGTACCTACAATGTTGGGCTCCTATAGTGAATGTTCTTCATATATATACCTACAATGTTGGGCTCCTGTAGTGAATGTTCTTCATATATATACCTACAATGTTGGGCTCCTGTAGTGAATGTTCTTAATATATATACCTACAATGTTTGGCTCCTGTAGTGAGTGTTCTTCATATACATGTATGTACTTACAATGTTGGGCACCTGTAGTGAATGTTCGTCATATACATGTATGTATTGATGATATTGGGTTCCTGTAGTGAATGTTCTTCATATTATACCTACAATATTGGGATCATCTACTAATAATGTATTGTATATCTGGAAATTTTCACTTGTGTTTAATTTTCATAATTTTTGTCCTTATAATACAGAGAGGGTTAATTTAAAATGAACCGACATTTTCAAGCTAAATAATTTAAGAACAGAAACAAATACCGTCTATAAACTCATGGTGATTTACGAAGTTTAAGATGGGGTGAACATGCTTTCTGTCATAAAAAGGTAAAAATAACCAGGGGTGCAAATAACCAAAGGCAAAATAACCAGGGGCGCAAATAACCAGGGGTGAAAATAACCAGGGGCGCAAATAACCAAAGGCAAAAGTTTCAAAGGATACAATATATAGTTGAAAAAGATCAAAATTGCCAGCTCTTGGTACAGTCATGCCTTTCCATTACATCAGAATTGCCAGCACTTTTAAATCCTATAGTAGTTATATCTTGGTACAGTCATGCCTTTCCACTACATTGTTGATGACTATATGTAAGTGAAATTTCATACAACTGAAAAACTGGTAATTACCCACCATTACTGAACTTATAAATATGACTTGAGATGTAGTAATTCTGATTTGATTTTTCTGCCACTTAAATATAGATTTTATGCTCAACGATTATCTACTTTCATGTTTATTCAAATGTACTTATGATTTTTGTACACTTTAAGAACTTTTTGAAGTTTTGAGTTCACACTTGAGGTCATTTACATCTTATATGCATGAATGACAAGCCGTATTTCCTTTGTACATGTAGGTCACATGTACTAGTAGTATGATGAACGATGCTTTATGTATAAAGGATGTCACACATATATATATATGTTGTTATGAGCTAGGATGATCAAAATAAACCACTCTAGTTCTAGGTGGCTCTGTGCGTATGAATCTCTATCAAATTTAACACCACTCTAGTTCTAGGTGGCTCTGTGCGTATGAATCTCTATCAAAGTTTACACCACTCTAGTTCTTTTCTGGCCCCAATATGACCTTTTCTGCTATATGTGTATACCTATCTCTATCAAAGTTAACACCACTCTAGTTCTAGGTGGCTCTGTGTATACCTATCTCTATCAAAGTTAACACCACTCTAGTTCTAGGTGGCCCCAATAATGACCTGCTATATTTTACCTATGCTATCAAATTTAACACCACTCTAGTTCTGTGGCCCCAATAATGATCTTTTCTGCTATATGTGTGTACCTATCTCTATCAAAGGTAACACCACTCTAGTTCTAGGTGGCCCCAATAATGACCTTTTCTGCTATATGTGTATACCTATCTCTATCAAAGTTAACACCACTCTAGTTCTAGGTGGCCCCAATAATGATATATGTGTGTGTACCTATTATCTGCTAACACCACTCTAGTTCTAGGTGGCCCCAATAATGACCTTTTCTGCCTATCTCTATCTCAAAAATTTAACACCACTCTAGTTCTAGGTGGCCCCAATAATGATCTTTTCTGCTATATGTGCTACCTATCTATCAAATTTACACCATCTAGTTCTAGGTGGCCCCAATAATGACCTTTTCTGCTATATGTGTATACCTATCTCTATCAAAGTTTACACCACTCTAGTTCTAGGTGCCCAATAATGACCTTTTCTGCTATATGTGTATACCTATCTCTATCAAAGTTAACAACTCTAGTTTAACTGTGTGTACCATCTCTCAAATTTTAACACCACTCTAGGTAGGTGGCCCAATAATGATCTTTTCTGCTATATGTGTATACCTATCTCTATCAAAGTTAACACCACTCTAGTTCTAGGTGGCTCTGTGTGTACCTATCTCTATCAAAGTTTACACCACTCTAGTTCTAGGTGGCCCAAATAATGACCTTTTCTGCTATATGTGTATACCTATCTCTATCAAAGTTTACACCACTCTAGTTCTAGGTGACCCCAAATATGATGATCAAAGTTAACACCACTCTAGTTCTAGGTGGCTCTGTGTGTACCTATCTCTATCAAAGTTTACACCACTCTAGTTCTAGGTGGCCCCAATAATGATCTTTTCTGCTATATGTGTATACCTATCTCTATCAAAGTTTACACCACTCTAGTTCTAAGTGGCCCCAATAATGACCTTTTCTGCTATATGTGTATACCTATCTCTATCAAAGTTAACACCACTCTAGTTCTAGGTGACCCCAATAATGACCTTTTCTGCTATATGTGTATACCTATCTCTATCAAAGTTAACACCACTCTAGTTCTAGGTGGCCCCAATAATGACCTTTTCTGCTATATGTGTGTACCTATCTCTATCAAAGTTAACACCACTCTAGTTCTAGGTGACCCAAATAATGACCTTTTCTGCTATATGTGTATACCTATCTCTATCAAAGTTAACACCACTCTAGTTCTAGGTGGCCCCAATAATGATCTTTTCTGCTATATGTGTGTACCTATCTCTATCAAATTTAACACCACTCTAGTTCTAGGTGGCCCCAATAATGACCTTTTCTGCTATATGTGTATACCTATCTCTATCAAAGTTAACATCACTCTAGTTCTAGGTGACCCCAATAATGATCTTTTCTGCTATATGTGTGTACCTATCTCTATCAAAGGTAACACCACTCTAGTTCTAGGTGGCCCCAATAATGACCTTTTCTGCTACATGTGTATACCTATCTCTATCAAAGTTAACACCACTCTAGTTCTAGGTGGCCCCAATAATGACCTTTTCTGCTATATGTGTATACCTATCTCTATCAAAGTTAACACCACTCTAGTTCTAGGTGGCCCCAATAATGACCTTTTCTGCTATATGTGTATACCTATCTCTATCAAATTTAACACCACTCTAGTTCTAGGTGGCCCCAATAATGATCTTTTCTGCTATATGTGTATACCTATCTCTATCAAAGTTAACACCACTCTAGTTCTAGGTGGCCCCAATAATGACCTTTTCTGCTATATGTGTATACCTATCTCTATCAAAGTTAACACCACTCTAGTTCTAGGTGGCTCTGTGTGTACCTATCTCTATCAAAATAACACCACTTAGTTCTAGGTGGCCCCAATAATGATCTTTTCTGCTATATACCTATACCTATCTCTATCAAAGTTAACACCACTCTAGTTCTAGGTGGCTCTGTGTGTACCCCCAATCAAAGTTTACACCACTCTAGTTCTAGGTGGCCCCAATAATGACCTTTGTGTATACCTATCTCTATCAAAGTTACACCACTCTAGTTCTAGGTGACCCCAATATGACCTTTTCTGCTAGGTATACCTATCTCAATCAAAGTTAACACACCACTTAGTTCTAGGTGCTATATGTGTATACCTATCTCTATCAAAGTTAACACCACTCTAGTTCTAGGTGGCCCCAATAATGACCTTTTCTGCTATATGTGTATACCTATCTCTATCAAAGTTTACACCACTCTAGTTCTAGGTGGCCCCAATAATGACCTTTTCTGCTATATGTGTATACCTATCTCTATCAAAGTTAACACCACTCTAGTTCTAGGTGACCCCAATAATGACCTTTTCTGCTATATGTGTATACCTATCTCTATCAAAGTTTAACACCACTCTAGTTCCAGGTGGCCCCAATAATGACCTTTTCTGCTATATGTGTGTACCTATCTCTATCAAAGTTAACACCACTCTAGTTCTAGGTGACCCCAATAATGACCTTTTCTGCTATATGTGTATACCCCTAATAATTAACACCCACTCTAGTTCTAGGTGCCCCAATAATGATCTTTTCTGTGTGTACCTATCTCTATCAAAGTTAACACCACTCTAGTTCTAGGTGGCCTCAATAATGATCTTTTCTGCTATATGTGTATACCTATCTCTATCAAAGTTAACATCACTCTAGTTCTAGGTGGCCCCAATGATCTTTTCTGCTATATGTGTATACCTATCTCTATCAAAGTTAACACCACTCTAGTTCTAGGTGGCCTCAATAATGATCTTTTCTGCTATATGTGTATACCTATCTCTATCAAAGTTAACACCACTCTAGTTCTAGGTGGCCCCAATAATGACCTTTTCTGCTATATGTGTATACCTATCTCTATCAAATTTAACACCTAGTTCTAGGTGGCTAATCTCTATCAAATTTAACACCACTCTAGTTCTAGGTGGCCCCAATAATGATCTTTTCTGCTATATGTGTATACCTATCTCTATCAAAGTTAACACCACTCTAGTTCTAGGTGGCTCTGTGTGTACCTATCTCTATCAAATTTAACACCACTCTAGTTCTAGGTGGCCCCAATAATGACCTTTTCTGCTATCTGTGTGTACCTATCTCTATCAAATTTAACACCACTCTAGTTCTAGGTGGCCCCAATAATGACCTTTTCTGCTATCTGTGTATACCTATCTCTATCAAAGTTTACACCACTCTAGTTCTAGGTGGCCCCAATAATGACCTTTTCTGCTATCTGTGTATACCTATCTCTATCAAAGTTTACACCACTCTAGTTCTAGTTGGCTTCAATAGTTTATATTTTCTGTTATCTGTGTATCCAGTCTCTATCAAAATACACCACTGTAGGTTTAGGTGGTGCCAATAGTTTATCTTTTCTGTGATTTGTTTCTTACATATTTTTATGTTACTTTTAGTATAGCCTGATACCACTCTAGTTTTAGGTGTCACTTAAGATATACATATATAAAAAAAGTTTTATCTCATGTTAGTTATTGGGACCCACTTTTCCTTGTCATCTATACATCCGAAAACTTTAAATTTCCACTAAAGAACAATTGAACGATTTCACCTGAATTTGACAAGAAGGGGACACTTCAAATTTGCTAACAAAAAGGGTGTGGCTCCCTTGGGGCAAGTATTGACATATCAGTTGCTTTGTTTGATATATTTGATCCTTCAATTGTTTTCTTCAAAGTTTGCACAAAATTTGGCCATAAATGAGCAAGGAGACACTTTTGTTCACATATGGGTTTTGTGTTTTGGTCAATATCTTGAAAAATATAATACGAGAGAGAGGAGCCGGCCTGGCTCAGTCGGTAGCGCACTCGACTCTGGATCGTGAGGTCGTGAGTTTGAGTCCCGCCGGCGACAGGTTGGTTTCCTGTCTTTCGGATGAGACAGTAACAGCTGGAGGTCCCGTGTCACAGTAGGTGTTGGCACGTTAAAGAACCCTACTGCTCAAT
The DNA here is from genome assembly GCA_030159075.1 of Atrina japonica. NCBI lineage: Eukaryota > Metazoa > Mollusca > Bivalvia > Pterioida > Pinnidae > Atrina > Atrina japonica. The sequence continues at coordinate 1,599,648 of BROG01000038.1, read as the reverse complement.
GGCCGTAAGTGCCGAGCATAGGCCAAACTTTGAAGCCCTTCACCGGCATTTGGTGATGTCTCCATATAAGTGAAATATTCTTGAGTGGGACGTTAAACAACAATAAACAAACAAACAGACAAACGAGAGAGAGAGAGAGAGAGAGAGTCACAATGCTTGGCATTCAAAGATCCACATGAAAGATAATAGGGAAATGTCATGTAGATACTTATGGAAGCTATTTCCCCTTTCAAGTGGGTTTTTCATGAAAGAGAGAAAGAGTAAGAATAACACATGTTTAGCATGCAGAGAAAGCTTAAAAGCAAAAACTTTTGGCACACAAAGATACATGTAGATCTAAAAGACCCATGGGCTTCTTGTTTTTGTTGTTTTTTTAGTTTGTTTTTCCCCTTCTTTTAATTTTTTCTTGCTGTTTACTCCATATAAAAAATCTTCATATGTACATATAAGAAACCCATGCAGTAAGTGAAGTTCCCCAAATTTTGACCTCTTACAATGACTTAATCATATATGTCCATACAATAAATGTTCTGTGGCTTGTCATTCATACCACGAAACAAGAACTCCATGATGTTTCCATATTAAGTCCAAAAGAGATGTGACGTTCCTGCCTTATCATATGTAGATTTACTCACTTCCTAGGACTTCCTTGAAGTCTCAGGTATGACCCAGTTCTGAGGCTTGAGGTCTCTTGCTTTGCTATATCTCTATATTAACCATGTTGGAGAAAGATCTGACTTCTGTCACTCTGGTTTGTTTCTTCTCAAACATTTTATTTTGTCCGTTATACTTTGATTACTACAAAGACTAAATATTTAAGTCTCTTTACGAAATGTCTGTTTTGTACCTAAAACACTGCAATATGTTTCACCTTCAGGATATTTTGTACACTGTAGCCAACCAAATATAGATGTCATTCTATAGAACCATTGTTTCCTTGTCAACTGCTGCTGACAAATTTTTGTCACCCGAGTTTGACATATTTGAGTGTGGATCACAGCTTTAAATCTCATTGTATTGATGTTGACAGATGCAAATAAATTGATACCTGCTTGACAAAATGAAATGATATTATTCAGTTTATGTTTGTATTCATGAATGTTATGCCTTATAAACTATTATACATACATTGCTCAATTACTTCCTTCCCTAAACATTATGATTTCCAAGTTCTCACATTACATGTACCATTGTGCTACTCAAAGTTTCCTTACCTGTAATAGGTTCAAAAGAGAAATTAAGAGAAAAGCAGGTACCCTGTGTATAATTGAAATTAAAGGAGCATTAGCAGTGTTTTCCATATATAAATATATATATATATCAATAACATATAAGAGGTATACACAGGCATGGACATTCTTATATTCCTATATATTTTGTGGATATATAACATATTTTACTTTAAATGTCTGTTTTATAAATTATTTAATAAAATATCCATGCACAATTGAATAACTAAGTTATAAACTACATGTACAACAGTATAGGTCCCCCCCCCCCCCCCCAAAAAAAAAATAAAATAAAAGAAAGAAAAAGGAAAAACAAACCAGATAACTGTTAATATACTAGTTAGCCCCCTGTTTTGGATAATGAAGAAACATTCAGATTTACAATGATATAAAAACAACTCAAGTACTTTTGCGTGTATTTAAAAGAAAAAATCTTTGTAAATATATATTTTTCAAAACATCAGAATCAAAACCCAGTTGCATTGTAGCTTGATTTGGGTCATGACCTGAGAGTTAATACTACATGCATGACCTACATTATTTTAAACTCCTTGATAAAAATACAGGCAGAAAGTTTTATTTAGCTGCTAATATTGCTACAGTAAAACAGTGATGGAGTTTTCTTTCTATCTATCTACCTTGCAGAAAAATGTAATAATCATATTTAGATCTCATATGATATCAGAATATATGTCATACTGATGGTGCACTAATTAATTAAACTCGTTTTGGCTGGTTATTCAGTAGGTTCTTGGATTCCATGTAGACTGCGCGCATAGGGCCCATTGCATAACTATCGTGTGAATCTTATGAATTTAAACAAAGGCAGTAATATGATCCAATAACATATCTATTTCTGATTATATTGATTATATAGATATCTAAGTTATCTTTTTTCTTTATTTTACCCGGGAGTTTTATGGTATCGATTTCCTCTACAATTTAGTTCTGCGATTATGCAGTCACTATCGTAGAGATAGATTTTACACGGGCTGGAGGTGGTTATACCATACCCCCATCACTCTAGAATCATAGGCGTCGGAACCGGGGGGGGGGGGGGGGGGGGCTAGGGGGGCTTAGCCCCCCCCACTGACATGTGTTGAAAATTGGGGCTTAGCCCCCAGACGTTTCTGGCGTGTTTTTTAAGTTGGTTTAGCCCAACCCCCCAACTATCAATTTGCTTCCGACGCCTATGAGAATGATAATATTATTAAGAAAATGTATTACGAACTAACTCTGTATTTTATCTTGCATCTCACAGAGATAAATATCTATATATTTAGATTTATTAGATCTCTCCGTAGTTATCAATTACCCCTGTGCTATTTACATCTTCGTGATTAGATTTAAAGCATACGTTTATGTCTGTCGAGTGCGCGAAATGCAACTTGTAAAAAGGCGAGCTCTAGGCAGGCTATTGAGACCGAAGTTAACAATTCTAAATTATGTATATAATTTTGGGAATTGAATTTCATTTACTAAACACGTGGAACTCCTATGCGCTTCTATTTTCTGTGTAAAATTACAAGTGCGAAATAGACAAGGCCGATAGATATCATTTACACCTGAACACTGTATAGTGTTTTGAGATGCCCCCCAGAATTACGTACAGCAATCATTCCTGCCTTAGTTTACTTAGGATATAAAGAGTGTTAGAAGGTTAGCATTTGTACACAATTATAGAACTGTATACATGTGTCACAAGTCACGGGTAGGCTTTTGTAATACTTGACATTAAGCTAATGTTGTAGTGTACTTTTGTCGGGTATTCCGTTTGTTTCTATACATTTACAAATATATTCAGTGTCTATTTCGGGCTTTATTTCCAAGACGTTAGACTCGCACTGTCGACTAATGGGAGAACACTTATTACCCACTCATCATTCTGAGGTATGTTATTATTTTTATTGTTTTACAATTCAAGTTTACAGGATAATTACTTTTCATCTATAAGGATTAAAATTACACATTTTCATAAATTTTGGAAACAACACGGATAATTTGACTCGCTGTACATTACAGTACGGTAAGGTGTTTATGTATTAACGAATACACATTTGCCTGGAGGAGATATATCGTTAAAAGCGAAGATCGACCAATGGTTTACTTTAAATGTGAAAGTGATGAGTTGTTATCGCTAAATTGTATTTTTTACTGAAAATTATGTTGGTTAATTAACATATTCACCACATAGAAATATATGTAAATTCAATCACAATCTTAACCAAGAACTAGACACGGAAAAGTGAGTGTGATAGATTATAATAAAATATCTTGTGTTAATATATATTGTAATGTACATGTATTGACAAATTTTCCCACAACATCGCAGATGATAAAATTTATCATACATATAAATCTATTTATATTTGCCAGTAAAAATATGAAATTACACAAATAACTGGATTGCATTTTACATACATGCATGTGTCTCAATAACTCTTCCATGCATAACCACATAATGGTTTTTTTTTGGTCATACAGTGTATTTTAAATTTTGAATTTCAAATATGATACAAAAATTGCATTTGTTATGTAAAAATCAAACTTACACTGAGGATATGTATGTGCATAGGCGTTGGAAGCAAATTGAAAGTGGGGGGGCTAAACCAAGTTAAAACACACACACGCCAGAAGTGGGGGGGGGGGGGGGCTAAACCAACTTAAAACACACACACGCCAGAAACGTCTTGGGGGCTAAGCCCCAATTTTCAACACCTATGCCTATCTTTGCAAAAAAGTGGGGGGGGGGGGGTAAGCCCCCCCCGGCTCCGACGCCTATGTATGTGTATGTTTCAGACTATCATTAAAAAATTGCTATCTGTTTTCTGACCAAAGTGGTTTGGTCATCATATTTACTTTTAATTTTAGTATGCAAATTATGTAACAGAATTTTGAAAGGATAATAAGTGGACAAAATAGGTTAGATGTAAATTTGGTTATTTTTTTTTTTGTATGTTGAACTTGTTTTATTTTGGGCCTCATTATTAATGTAGGACCAGTCTGTTTAGCTACATGCATAAATGATGGCCTATGACCATATTGCACTGAACTGTGGTGATATTACATTGGACAACAAAATATTATACAGATTAATGACAAGGGACTATCAGTCACTATGGCAACAGTGTCAATTTTATGAGAAAATTATCATTTTGCTGTCCGAAGTTACAGGAATGCAGTTATGGTATCAGAAAAGGTCTAGCTATTACATATACCTGTATCTATAGTCAACTCCACTTATAACAAGACTGTATGTAACCAGTTATATCTGGGATATATTGTATATATATATGTATAGAGTCTATTATATATATACAGTCTACTTCACTTATAACAAGACTGTATGTAACCAGTTATATCTGTTGGATATATTGTATATATATATGTATAGAGTCTATTATATATATACAGTCTACTTCACTTATAACAAGACTGTATGTAACCAGTTATATCTGTTGGATATATTGTATATATATGTATAGAGTCTATTATATATATATACAGTCTACTTCACTTATAACAAGACTGTATGTAACCAGTTATAGCTGGGATATATTGTATATATATGTATAGAGTCTATTATATATATATACAGTCTACTTCACTTATAACAAGACTGTATGTAACCAGTTATAGCTGGGATATATTGTATATATATGTATAGAGTCTATTATATATATATACAGTCTACTTCACTTATAACAAGACTGTATGTAACCAGTTATAGCTGGGATATATTGTATATATATGTATAGAGTCTATTATATATATATACAGTCTACTTCACTTATAACAAAACTGTATGTAACCAGCTATATCTGGGATATATTGTATATATATATGTATAGAGTTTATTATATACACATAGTCTACTTCACTTATAACAAGACTGTATGTAACCAGTTATAGCTGGGATATATTGTATATATATGTATAGAGTCTATTATATATATACAGTCTACTTCACTTATAACAAGACTGTATGTAACCAGTTATATCTGTTGGATATATTGTATATATATATGTATAGAGTTTATTATATATATACAGTCTACTCCACTTATAACAAGACTGTATGTAACCAGTTATATCTGGGATATATTGTATATATATATGTATAGAGTTTATTATATACATATAGTCTACTTCACTTATAACAAGACTGTATGTAACCAGTTATATCTGGGATATATTGTGTATATATATGTATAGTCTATTATATATATACAGTCTACTTCACTTAGAACAAGACTGTATGTAACCAGTTATATCTGGGATATATTGTATATATATATGTATAGAGTTTATTATATACATATAGTCTACTTCACTTATAACAAGACTGTATGTAACCAGTTATATCTGGGATATATTGTGTATATATATGTATAGTCTATTATATATATACAGTCTAATCCACTTAGAACAAGACTGTATGTAACCAGTTATATCTGGGATATATTGTATATATATATATGTATAGAGTTTATTATATATATACAGTCTACTTCACTTATAACAAGACTGTATGTAACCAGTTATATCTGGGATATATTGTATATATATATGTATAGAGTTTATTATATACATATAGTCTACTTCACTTATAACAAGACTGTATGTAACCAGTTATATCTGGGATATATTGTATATATATATGTATAGAGTTTATTATATATATACAGTCTACTTCACTTATAACAAAACTATGTAACCAGTTATATCTGGGATATATTGTATATATATATGTATAGAGTTAATTATATATACAGTCTACTTCACTTATAACAAAACTATGTAACCAGTTATATCTGGGATATATTGTATATATATATGTATAGAGCTTATTATATGTACAGTCTACTCCACTTAGAACAAGACTGTATGTAACCAGTTATATCTGGGATATATTGTATATATATGTATAGTCTATTATATATATACAGTCTACTCCACTTATAACAAAACTATGTAACCAGTTATATCTGGGATATATTGTATATATATATGTATAGAGTTTATTATATATACAGTCTACTCCACTTAGAACAAGATTGTATGTAACCAGTTATATCTGGGATATATTGTATATATATATGTATAGAGTTTATTATATATACAGTCTACTTCACTTATAACAAGATTGTATGTAACCAGTTATATCTGGGATATATTGTATATATATGTATAGAGTCTATTATATATATACAGTCTACTCCACTTAGAACAAGACTGTATGTAACCAGTTATATCTGTTGGATATATTGTATATATATGTATAGTCTATTATATATATACAGTCTACTCCACTTAGAACAAGACTGTATGTAACCAGTTATAGCTGGGATATATTTCTTTCACGTGTATTTTTTACATTTTATTATTTGAATCCGAATAACAAAATCCAGCTATAAAGAGGTTCAAATATATCTTCTTCCATTACGTTATACCAGTAAGTGGAGTTGACGATACTTAAGGGTTACCATGTGACTGTTTTACAAAAACTGACAGGATATCGGCAATTCCCCTGTCAGAAATGAAGTTTCACCGTGAGACATGGTAACCCTATTCTAATGCCTGCACATTTTAAATTTTCATTTTATTGACAGAAATGACATGAAACGTTGACTTATGCTGGCTCCTACCTTTATCTTTGACCAAATTACTTTGTTGAGTATATTAATGCGCCTAAAAATTCTTACTGATTTATCATATGGATTTGTTAATTTTAATGCCGATTTAGTGAAACAAAATAGTTTTTCTTTTTCATATTTTAAGCAAGGAACTCTAGACAGTGAAAAATGTTTCGATTTGTTTGTAAACAGTAAAGTTCAGCAAGTGCATCAAAGTTGGTCAGCAGAAGTTTGTGTGACGTCATATCTAAAAATTAGCAGTGAATCATGAATCCCCTGCAAGTTTTCAGTGTCATCGACCAATGAAATAATGCGAAGCAAACAGGGTGCATTAGAATGGTATATACATACAGTTTATCTGATTCAACATTTTATTTATCTATCTACACACATGTGATGTACATTTACACATTGATTTTACTGTCGGTCAAATTGTTGATGATTTTTTTTCAGCAGTTAATACATCTATGTTTTGTGAAAAGTTTAAGTCAATTAGGAAAAGTCAGATTTTACAAATATATATATATATATATATATATATATATATATATATATATATATATATATAAAATACACACCAGTTTATTTGATCATATTTTTTGTGAGTGGTAATGCCTGTAGAACAGGTTTTCATTTGTTATAATTAAAAATGTTTCCATTACCTGTAGTGTATTGTCATATACCTGTCTTCACAAACCGGGTACAAATGCACTTTTGTGAACTGTGAGGACTTCATTTCTTGTTTTATATTCTTAGTTCCATAGAGAGTATTTTTGTAAAATAGAAATTATTTGAAGAAATTTGATCAGTTTACAATAATCAGACAGATGACAATGCAAATACAGGTATATTCATATCTACATTTACCTGCATAAATATACATGTACACAGGTTCCTTTTATTTTCATTTAATTCTGTCTGTTTCTATAGTTAACATTTACTGGGTTGTAAAAGATTTTTATCAAAAAACAATTTATGGAATATTAAGTTTCTTAGATACACTCTCACATGCCAAAAGTATGTTAACTAATGTAATTTCCCCATGGCTTTCTATGTTAAATCTAGTTGTTTTTTTTTTAAAAACTTGGCCTGACTAATCTATGCAATGAAGTTTTGTAAACTTTTGCACAATTGTGTGGAAGACTTTGGACTATCTTTCTAAATTGATTTGGGATGTGTCAATTTCTTTTTGTATAAAATGCAAGTAAAATGACAGGCAAACTTTGTAGTGCCATTTCCTCCTTGTTCTTGGTTAGTGGCATCTACAAAATACTTATTGCAAAAAAAAACTTTTGCTTCTGAGGAATAAAGCGTCAAGAAAATCTAAACCCCAAACCAGAAGACATAAAGACTTTCTTGTAAGCATATGAAATTTTGCATGACTTGATGAAACCATTAATTTGTGACATTTACTGGAAAAACTTCATTTTAGATAGAAAGCTATGGGAAAAAGAAAAAAGTTGACATACTTTTGGCATGCGAATGTATGCCATTACATCATGTATATCATATTTTTGTGACCCATTTATTACTTAGTTATGAGTGATTCATGTACCATATCAATTGATCACCCCATTAGGAATCTGTGTATTAATTCTTGACCCATTTACTTAAGTAAGTTATGATTGATTCATGTAACACCTCTTTTGATTTATAACCTCCTCCCCTTAATATTTTGTGTATTAGCTGTTGACCCATTTATTACTTGTTATGAGTGGTTCACTACATGTACCACCTCAATTGATTCATATTATTGCCTCACCCCATAAGGATTTCATCTATTACATTTCTTTCATTGAATTTACATACCAATTCAATACTGGTAGTCATCTCATATTTCATTGATTCATATATAAACCTCATTGACTGTCAGCAATACTCCACCTCTGTTAGTGTTATCATTGATTTACATATAAACCTCACTGACTGTCGGTCATACTCCATCTCAGTTATCATTGATTCACACATGAACCTCACTGACTGTCGGTCATACTCCATCTCAGTTATCATTGATTCACACATGAACCTCACTGACTGTCGGTCATACTCCATCTCAGTTATCATTGATTCACACATGAACCCCACTGACTGTCGGTCATACTCCATCTCAATTATCATTGATTCACACATGAACCTCACTGACTGTCGGTCATACTCCATCTCAATTATCATTGATTCACACATGAACCCCACTGACTGTCGGTCATACTCCATCTCAGTTATCATTGATTCACACATGTACCTCACTGACTGTCGGTCATACTCCATCTCAGTTATCATTGATTCACACATGAACCTCACTGACTGTCGGTCACACTCCACCTCAATTATCATTGATTCACACATGAACCTCACTGAGTGTCGGTCATACTCCACCTCAATTATTCATATGTATAAACTTATTGACTGTTGTCCATTCATTTCTCACCATACTTGTAAGTGATCTTTACACAGATTTCTCTATTTGAAGAAACCCTGGAGCGAAAAATTTCACCAATTTGAATGGATAAAGGTAGACTGACATTCATCGAACAAAAATGATAAAGAAGGTTAAAGTCATAATAACTGGCATCACTACAATAGGTACATGGAAACAAAGAGTATAGTGATAATTCTTTATTTCTTAGACATCTCAAGAGCAAGCAAAATCATGCTATACATGTATGTTTTTATTTTAATTTAATATCTACATTTCAGTACCTGTCAGCCATGTTAAAAAATTCTTCATTTGTTAAGTATTGATCAATATCCGACCTTGGAGGATACATGATGATGTCATTGGTTTTTGTTGACATTTGCTGTAAGATAATTAGAATTAGTATATGAATTATACAAAATCAATAAGAGTATTAATTGTATGAATATATAATGTTCACCACAGTTACTTCAACACATAATATGTTTGGTATTAAAATGTTACAGAAAACTTGATTTTTTTTAATCATAGCCACGCTTTATAAGTCATTAAGTGTGATCAGTCCGTTGGGATCAAGGATTCATCAGGCCCTATTTATTTTGTTGTCCCAATAGAATTGTTTGGCTTTTTCCTGCTTTAGGTGAAGTACCAGAAATATAGACTTATGGTATAGATCTTGTCATAGTAACATAGTGGTTAGCACACTTGCTTCTCAAAGATGATGCCTGGGTTCAAACCCCAGATTTTACCGGAGAGTATGTGAGATGGTGTGACAGACGCCAACTTGGACATTTGGGTTTTCTCTGGATGTTTCTCTGGGTGTGTCTGTTTCCTCCAAAGTAAGCACTCCCTCACCAACATCAGACCCTGTTAACTTTCAATCATGTACATGTAAGCTATGAAAATATGTTTGTTAATAGAGAGCGAAGCCCTCATATATGTAGAGAACCTCACATTTTTATTCCCACTACATCCGGGGACCCGTACTACTAATCGTTAAAATTCTGCTCACATCGGGAAGTTGCGCGAGACACAAACAAAATGTCGGCATTGCAAAGTCATAACTTAAAAGCGCATTGCAGAGGAGGTAATGAAGTACCTTACTAGCAAACGTTTTGCAGACTGAGACTAGGCCATAACGACTAAGGTTGTACATTGAGCCCGATCTCGAAGTGCATCCATTATCCGGATAATATGAACTGCACGAAGTTATAGATACACTGGGATAAAGTAAAATAGATAGCATAAAACATAATGTTGCATTCATTTCATGAGTAATAAATAACACATAAGATTCTTTTTAAGTTTTAACACCAAGGTAACGGTGAGTCGTTCAAAATTTTATTCAGAACAATGAGTGAATGACCGGGACATTTATGTGATAAAAACACTGAACATCAAACCCTTTGGGAATTCTGTTGTGTTGCCCCCTGCCAAAGGGATTAACTAAACATGTAAAACTGTTGATGAATGCTTTCGCCCTCTCCATAGGTTTACCTATGTATTATTATTTATAATAGTAAAATAAAAAAAGTAGATCATTTTGTGACATAGGGTTTCGGTTGTAAGTCTGATCCAACAGACTCATGATTTTCACTTCTTATGTAGAATATGTCTTGGCAAAGGAATAAGTCACAACTTGATTTACAAAGTTACTGCCATTAAAATGGGGTTTGAACTTCAATATTTAATATCAGATATTTACTCTTAGGTTCTACTTCTGACCATTTTTGATTGGTCAACAATAGAGAGTAAAAATAGAAAATATATGCTGGGCCAGAATATTTTTCTGTGTCAGTCCTACATTGTGTTTATGAGAATGATTCATAATAGAGGACATTAAAATAGTTGAAACTTAGATTAGTTTTACAGCTGTTGTTATGTTGAAACAAAAAGGCATGTAGCTTGTTTGCACTGATGTTGGTATTGATGCTGGCAAAGGGGATGGCCTTTCTGTGAAAGAAAAACATGGGAGATTAGTACATCACTGACATGCCTTAGCAAGCAATGGCTGTATCATTGTACATACCTGACATCTTTGTCCAATTGGAGGGTCAACTCTTGGTCACAAGTTAAGAGCTAGTGTGTGCTATTCACTGCAATGCAAACAGTTACACTTATAAATGTTAATTACATAATGGGAGCCTAGGTCAGGACTTCCCGGTATATTTGATCTGTCAACAATTTACCAATAATAGTACTTTTTATCATTGAAATTCTGTGGTCATACAAAATAGTTGGTCTTCTGTAACAGTGGTCTAACAAGACAGGTATCACTATAGTAACATATATTTTTTTAGATATACATGTACAACTGTATGAGAGAAATACATGTATTCTTGGCAGGACATAAACATGTACATTTGTACACATCAATACAATAAAAGACATTGAAGCAGAAAATTTACCAGTAAAAGCAAAAAGGGTTAGATAAGTAGAACATTCATATTGGCAATTTTGTCTCCAAATTGAACAAATGTGTATTTTTTGCTTTTAATTTGCTGTGGGCTGACAAATTCTCAGAAAAACAAACTGGTATGCTGATTAGATTTTGTAGAACAGAAGATTAGATTACAAAAGTTCTAAAATATGGAAATTTTAAGGTTTTTATAATTAGAACATTCCTATCGTGAATGTTTTCTCAAAGTTACACAAATTACAGAAAGTTCTTTTTATTTGCCATAGGCTTACAAATTCCAGGAAAGACAAAAATGCAGATAAAATTTTGTAGAAGATTATATTCAAAAGTTTAAAATGCTAACTCCAATAGACATAAATATTTAGAATTTATAGACTATGTATATATGAATCAAAGTTTTATGTCTGAATTTGTTTGATAATAATATTAAATAGTAATTATCCACTGACATAATGTAAACGAGATGACCTAATTTTACCAGTGTAAAAATGAGATGACCTAATTGTATCAGTGTATAAATGAGATGACCTAATGCCACTGGTATATAAATGAGATGACCTAATTGTATCAGTGTATAAACGAGATGACTTAATGCCACTGGTATATAAATGAGATGACCTAATTGTATCAGTGTATAAATGAGATGACCTAATGCCACTGGTATATAAATGAGATGACCTAATGCCACTGGTATATAAATGAGATGACCTAATTTTACCAGTGTATAAATGAGATGACCTAATTTTACCAGTGTATAAATGAGATGACCTAATGCCACTGGTATATAAATGAGATGACCTAATTGTATCAGTGTATAAACGAGATGACTTAATGCCACTGGTATATAAATGAGATAACCTAATTTCAGTGTTCAATCTAGGACCACGAACAAGGGGGCCAGACGGGCCCATGCTATTAAAATCAGGGGGCCATTTTCCAAAAGAAGGGGCCATAACTTATAAAGAAAATCTGACCAGTTGTGATGAGTTTAGAGTTTACTGTAACCATCATAACTGTCCATGTACATTGTTCACCAATATACAAAAATTGGTACATCCTGTGGTGAAGGGATTTACTTTTTAAAATTTTGTGCATACTATAGTTCATGGTACAAGATTTGTCATCATAAGTCAACCAGTTTTTAAAACGTTCGTCATGTAACCACTGATTTTGAAACTTTCGTTTCTGATTCTCAGAGACAGATTCTGATTTTTCTGCTGTTGTTTTCACTTGATGACGAACTTGGGTTGTTTTGAATATCATATTGATGTTTTTTTAGAACTCTGGGTGACTGAGAAAAAGGTCCGATATATTCTCTTCATGTTTTTGAATTTTGACAGAGAGAAAAACGTCGTCTGCACATGGGCGCAGTACATAATAACGCTTGACAGCATATTATCATATAGCAGACTTGAAGCATTTGGCAGACTCTGACACTGAAGCCTCAGTTTAACTAATAATACCAGGCAGTTACATCCGGCTATATGGTTTGCTCAAGACTATCCATAACCCATATATCCCGTCGTTATATTCCGTTCACTTCGATCACTGCATTAACCTAGCGTAGTATGGAGATAATCGGAAATGGAGCGGGCTTGAATTATTCGCGTTAGACTATCCATGATGTTACATTTCAAGCTATTATTTCAGCTTATATGCGGACATTTAATTGAAATAAAGTTATCACTGGGAAGATTAGCATTGTGCCCGAGTGACCCATCATTAAATTTTTTAATTGCGCCATGTCTGATTTCAGCAGGCCATTGACGCAATGGCGTGGCATAGATTGAACACTGCCTAATTTCACCAGTGTTAAAAGAAATGACCTAATTTCTATAGTGACCTAATTTTACCAGTTTTTAAATGAGATGACGTTATTTCACCAGTATATAAATGAGAACCTAATTTCACTGTTGTATAAATGAGATGACCTAATTTCACCAGTGTGTAAATTAGATGACCTAATTTCATTGCTGTAAATGAGATGAATTTCATCAGCATATTAATGAGATGACCTAATTTCATCATAGTATCAAGATGACTACTTACTTTCATCAGTGTGTAAAAGAGATGACCTAATTTAATTAGTGTAAATGAGATCTAATTTCATCAATGTATCAATGATGACCTAATTTCATCAGTGTATCAATGGTGACCTAATTTCATCAGTGTATCAAGGAGATGACCTAAGTTCACCAGTATGTAATTTCATCAGTGTATATTGTTAAACCAGTCTGCAGCAACAATACATGTATCATATGTTAAACAAAAGTGATATTTCGAATGGCACTGCCTCACAAATGAAGTTGGCATTATCAGATTATTCAAATGTACATGTAGTATAACTTCATTTGGTCCTTAAAAACAAGTAGCATCCACAACAGCTGTCAACAATACAGATTTTGCTATAACGGCATAAAAATTGAATATTTTGTAACTGTATTGTATAATACATGTATACATGTAGCTGTAGCCAGTAATTACTCATAAGATACACAAACATGTATTATAGTTATGTCCGGTAATAAGGTACACCAAATACATGTATAGGTGTGTCCAGTAATAAGATACACCAAATACATGTAAAGGTGTGTCCAAAAATAAGATACACCAAATACATGTATAGGTGTGTCCAGTAATAAGATACACCAAATACATGTATAGATGTGTCTAGTAATAAGATACACAAAATACATATAAAGGTGTGTCCAAAAATAAGATACACCAAATACATGTATAGGTGTGTCCAGTAATAAGGTACACCAAATACATGTATAGGTGTGTCTAAAAATATGATACACCAAATACATGTATAGGTGTGTCCAAAAATATGATACACCAAATACATGTATAGGTGTGTCCAGTAATAAGATACACCAAATACATGTATAGGTGTGTCTAAAAATATGATACACCAAATACATGTATAGGTGTGTCCAAAAATATGATACATCAAATACATGTGTAGGTGTGTCCAGTAATAAGATACACCAAATACATGTATAGGTGTGTCCAAAATATGATACACTAAATACATGTATAAATGTGTCCAGTAATAAGATACACCAAATACATGTTTAGGTGTGTCCAGTAATAAGATACACCAAATACATGTATAGGTGTGTCCAGTAATAAGATACACCAAATACATGTATAGTTGTGTCCAGTAATAAGATACACCAAATACATGTATAGTTGTGTCCAAAATATGATACACTAAATACATGTATAAATGTGTCCAGTAATAAGATACACTAAATACATGTATAGGTGTGTCCAGAAATAAGATACACCAAATACATGTATAGGTGTGTCCAGTAATAAGATACACCAAATACATGTATAGGTGTGTCCAGTAATAAGATACACCAAATACATGTATAGATGTGTCTTTAAATAAGATACACCAAATACATGTATAGGTGTGTCCAGTAATAAGATACACCAAATACATGTATAGATGTGTCCAGTAATAAGATATACCAAATACATGTATAGATGTGTCCAGTAATAAGATACACCAAATACATGTATAGATGTGTCCAGTAATAAGATACACCAAATACATGTATAGGTGTGTCCAAAATATGATACACTAAATACATGTATAGATGTGTCCAGTAATAAGATACACCAAATACATGTATAGATGTGTCCAGTAATAAGATACACCAAATACATGTATAGATGTGTCCAGTAATAAGATACACCAAATACATGTATAGATGTGTCCAGTAATAAGATACACCAAATACATATAAAGGTGTGTCCAAAAATAAGATACACCAAATACATGTATAGATGTGTCTTGAAATAAGAAAAGCAAAATATATGTACAGCTGTGTCTAGAAATAAGATACACCAACTACATGTATAGGTGTGTCCAGTAATAGGATAAACCAAATACATGTACATGTATAGCTTTATCTAGAAATAAGATACACCAAACACATTTATAGATGTGTCTTGAAATAAGATACACAAAATACATGTACATCTACAGCTGTGTCCAGCAATAAGATACACCAAATACGTGTTTGTTTCTTTATTGTTGATTAACGTCCTACACAACAGCCTGCGCCGGCGGGACTCGAACTCACGACCTCATGATCCAGAGTTGAGCACGCTACTGACTGAGCCAGGCCGGCTCCCAAATACATGTATAGGTGTGTCTAGATATGCACCAAATACAGTAGAACTTCGGTGAGTTGAACTTCAATAAGTCAAATTTCTTGATGTTTTGAACTAATGACAAAGTCCTGAATAAATTTGTTATTTAACGCTACTTATAACATTTTGTATTTTTGTAACATTTTTATGAGTCAAATTTCTCGATGTTTCGAATGAATTTCTGACCCCTTTTTGTATAAAAACATCGAAAATTCCTGCTTACAATTCAGAGTCAAAGTTTACATGTGTACAAAATCACCCAATGATAATTCTTCTCCTTCACCAAATTAAGTTTTCACCATAAATGATTTATACCTACACCGTATAGAACCTGTGAAACTAAAAAACATAGAATTCTTGACTTCCATTCATGAGTCGAAGTCTCGATGTTTCAAACTTTTCTAGGTGGTCCCTTGAACTTTGACTCATCAAAGTTCTAGTGTACATGTATATGTGTGTCTAGAAATAAGATATACCAAATAACTAAATAAACCTGTAAATGATGTGTTGTGTAACAAGAATGGCTGAGTAGTTGATTTTTTCCCCTGAAAATGTTTTTAACAGTTTTAAAGGTAAGCAGTATTTTAAATATGTTGTCTGTATAACATTTACATTTGTGAGAGAGGACCTCTGTGGCCAAGTGGTTAGAGCATCATGCTTTAAACCATGGTGTCTCTCACTTCCTGTGAGCGCAGGTTCAAGCCCCACTTGAGCCTATGCCGATTTTTGTGAGAAAGTTCGTAGTGGCTTCTCTTCTCCACCATTAAAAACTGACCAATGCCATATAATTGCAAAATTGATGAGTGTGGCATAAAACACAATTCAAAAAATTCATTCAAAACACAAAAAGAAAAACCTTGCCATAGCCCATTGTAGCAAGAAAAGGGCATTTTTTCAATAAAAAGCATGGTACTCCTTATTGAGGATGAATACATGTGGCCTAAATAGAGACACCTCAGAGACCAGATTTGACTGTAGTTGGCTGCAATGTATAAATATCACTTTTCCAGAGACCTTCATTTTACAGCAGCATGTATAGTCAATATCTGCACTGATGTACTTATATTTCTTATCTCAGTTTTCAGGTAAATTTCTTGTTATTGATGACCTTTTAAAGGAAATTAAAAAAGAAAAAGAAATGCATAAGTCTTAGAAATGAAGGCAATTGTTTACTCTTTCATAAACACCTCACACTGATAGCTGATTATTTATTTCAAAACAGTATGGGTTAATTGACTGTAGAAAATGGCTACATAACTAAAGATGATTATGTAAATCTCGTTTTGTGTGCCATTTAAATCCACTGACTTGTGATGAGCTCTGCACTTAAATTGTCATGAAAGGTGAAATATTGCAGTTTAATGACAATCTTATATCAGGGGAGATAATCTCATATGAGATGAAGCAGCAAAAAGCTAATACTGCCATGTTTTTAAAGGAGAAAAAAAATGTTAGACTCTGCAGGTGTTCCTAATGAATATTCATGTCACAGATGATCTGGTGTTTAGTACGATAAGTGTACCTAAATGCTTTGTAAGAACATGTGAATACAATATGTCACAAGGTGACTCAGGTGAGAACAGTTTTATAACAGATTTTCTACTTTTATCAGTTTTTTGGCCACCAGACACAGTGATACTTGTATATAAAGACCACCTTATTGACACAAGAAAACCAGTCTTTATAGGGAGGTGGTCTTTATAAGCCTACCATCTGTTAATGGTGGGCTATTCATATGGCCCCGTATCCGTGGTCCTTCCATCTATTGTCAGTTTGTTGTCCGTCCTTCCTGAACAATTCTTGTTACCACTATTTCCCAGAAAGGACTGAAGGGATCTCCTTGAAATTTGACATTGAAGGTTCATCTTGAGGTCTAGTTGTGCAAATTACATTTTCAAAATTGGATTGGAATCCAACATGGCCGACAGGGGGCCATCTTGGATTTTTACCAGAGGAAGTTTGTTACCGCTTCTTCTCAGAAATGACTTAGGGGATCTCCTTGAAATTGGAGATGAAGGTTCCCCTTGAGGTCTAGTTGTGAATATTACATTTTCAGAAAGATAGGAATGGCGGACAGGAGGCAATCTTAGATTTTGACCAAAGGTAGTTTGTTACCACTATTTCTCAGAAGGACTGAAGGGATCTGCTTGGAATTTGACATAAAGGTTCCCCTTGAGGTCTTATTGAAGATCCATGTGATACCATTTCTATTTGTTTATGAAACTAAAATGATACCGGTACTTTATAACTAAAATGATACCAGTACTTTATAACTAAAATGATACCAGTACTTTATAACTAAAATGATACCGGTACTTTATAACTAAAATGATACCAGTACTTTATAACTAAAATGATAACGGTCCTTTATAACTAAAATGATACCGGTACTTTATAACTAAAGTGATACCGGTACTTTATAACTAAAGTGATACCGGTACTTTATAACTAAGATGATACCAGTACTTTATAACTAAAATGATACCAGTACTTTATAACTAAGATGATAACGGTACTTTATAACTAAAATAACACGGCTACTTTATAACTAAGATGATACCAGTACTTTATAACTAAAATGATACCAGTACTTTATAACTAAAATGATACCGGTACTTTATAACTAAAATGATACCAGTACTTTATAACTAAAATGATAACGGTCCTTTATAACTAAAATGATACCGGTACTTTATAACTAAAATGATAACGGTCCTTTATAACTAAAATGATACCAGTACTTTATAACTAAAATGATACCGGTACTTTATTATATATAGAATGCCAAAAAGATTAAGGCACAGTAAATTTATATCTAAATGATATGTTAATCTTATCCCCATCCATGTAATACAGAAATCACAGGATCATTATGATGTCATGTCATGTACCGGTATATCCGGTTTACCAGGAAATTTTGCTGCTGGTTATTTTCACCATTTTACAAGAAAGAACATATTCACCTCATCATAAATTCACCATACACTCATGGATGACGTGTACATGTATGCTTGAAGTATTTAGTTTGGAAACTTCGCTTTCATTTGAATTCACCTCTCATCTAAGAGCGAAAGTTGGTAAAATTAAACAGCAGCAAATATTAATCAAATTAAACAGTGAAAATTTTTAAGATAAAAAGTTGCAGGAAAACAGTGTTTTATTTGTTTGTTTTTCTTTGATTGTTGTTTTAAATCCTGTCAATATTTTTTCACTTACATTGACATGTCACTAGCTTTAGTTGAATTGCCACAAATTTTGACCTGTGCTATTGACTGTTGCCAATACAATGAGTGTTCTTTTACATGCCATGCCTGCCGTAACACAGCAGGGTGAGAATAAAATAGAATGTCGCCATGAAATAAAAATCTGTGACAAAATACTATAATATACAGAAATTTTAAAACACTTTGTTTGTTTGTTTTACATCCTGTCAAGAATTTTTCACTTATATTGAGATGTCACCAGCTTCAGGTGAAGTGTGACAAGTTTTGACCTGTGCTATGGACTGATGCCACTGCAGTGAGGGTTCTCTTACGTGTCACGCCTGCCATGACACATGACCTTGCTTTTTATGCCTCATCCGAAAGACCTGTGACTTTAACATTATATGTCAAGTGTTTGGCGAATAAACAGTCACTACTATATTTAAAAAGCCTTGGGTATAACGCAGTACTGGGAATCAAACTCAGCACCTTCTGTTTATAACCCAGTACTGGGAATCATACCTGCACCTTCTGTTTATAACCCAGTACTGGGAATCAAACTCGGCACCTTCTGTTTATAACCCAGTAGTGGGAATCATACCCGCACCTTCTGTTTATAACCCAGTACTGGGAATCATACCTGCACCTTCTGTTTATAACCCAGTACTGGGAATCAAACTCGGCACCTTCTGTTTATAACCCAGTAGTGGGAATCATACCCGCACCTTCTGTTTATAACCCAGTACTGGGAATCAAACCCGGCACCTTCTGTTTGTAACCCAGTACTGGGAATCAAATCGGCACCTTCTGTTTGTAACCCAGTACTGGGAATCAAACTCGGCACCTTCTGTTTGTGAGTCGAATGCCCCACTACTAGTACTAGACCACTGCAAGCTGTTACAGTATATTGATTAGTGTATATATTTAAGTACATGTGTACTCTTGTTGTTTGTTGTATTTTACAAATGTCCTCCACACTCAGCAAGTGTTTCAGTTATATGGCAGCCAGTTTTCAATGGTGGAAGGAGCCTTGTTACAGTCTACATGGGAAGTGACCAGTAATGAGTAGTCATGTTGCCGTCTCCACAAAGACCGTTCTGTACATGGGAAGTGACCAGTACTTTATGAGAAAATACCATTTGTTGGTTTGTTTCCAAAACTGAAATAGTTTAAGCCTACATTGTGTAACGTTCTACCGTGACTGTCTTGTGAATTACCTACATTGTGTAACGTTCTACCGTGACTGTCTTGTGAATTACCTACATTGTGTAACTTGTTCTATCGTGATTGTCTTGTAAATTAACTACATTGTGTAACGTTTTCTACAGTGACTGTCTTGTGAATTACCTACATTGTGTAATGTGTTCTACAGTGACTGTCTTGTGAATTACCTACATTGTGTAATGTGTTCTACAGTGACTGTCTTGTGAATTACCGACATTGTGTAACGTTCTACAGTGACTGTCTTGTGAATTACCTACATTGTGTAACATTCTACAGGGCCTGTCTTGTGAATTACCTACATTGTGTAACGTGTTCTACAGTGACTGTCTTGTGAATTACCTACATTGTGTAACGTTATACAGTGACTGTCTTGTGAATTACCTACATTGTGTAACATTCTACAGTGACTGTCTTGTGAATTACCTACATTGTGTAACATTCTACAGTGACTGTCTTGTGAATTACCTACATTGTGTAACGTGTTATACAGTGACTGTCTTATGAATTACCTACATTGTGTAACGTTATACAGAGACTGTCTTGTGAATTACCTACATTGTGTAACGTGTTATACAGTGACTGTCTTGTGATTTACCTACATTATGTAACGTGTTCTACAGTGAGTCTTGTGAATTACCTACATTGTGTAACGTTATACAGTGACTGTCTTGTGAATTACCTACATTGTGTAACGTTATATAGTGACTGTCTTGTGAATTACCTACATTATGTAACGTGTTCTACAGTGACTGTCTTGTGAATTACCTACATTGTGTAATGTGTTATACAGTGACTGTCTTGTGAATTACCTACATTGTGTAACGTTATACAATGACTGTCTTGTGAATTACCTACATTGTGTAACGTTCTACCGTGACTGTCTTGTGAATTACCTACATTGTGTAACGTGTTCTACCGTGATTGTCTTGTGAATTACCTACATTGTGTAACGTGTTCTACAGTGACTGTCTTGTGAATTACCTACATTGTGTAACCTGTTATGCAGTGACTGTCTTGTGAATTACCTACATTGTGTAACCTGTTATACAGTGACTGTCTTGTGAATTACCTACATTGTGTAACGTGTTATACAGTGACTGTCTTGTGTATAACCTACATTGTGTAACGTTCTACAGTGACTGTCTTGTGAATTACCTACATTGTGTAACGTTCTACAGTGACTGTCTTGTGAATTGCCTACATTGTGTAACGTGTTCTACAGTGACTGTCTTGTGAATTACCTACATTTTGTAATGTTCTACAGTGACTGTCTTGTGAATTACCTACATTGTGTAATGTGTTCTACAGTGACTGTCTTGTGAATTACCTACATTGTGTAACGTTCTACAGTGACTGTCTTGTGAATTACCTACATTGTGTAACGTTCTACAGTGACTGTCTTTTGAATTACCTACATTGTGTAACGTGTTCTACAGTGACTGTCTTGTGAATTACCTACATTGTGTAACGTTCTACAGTGTCTGTCTTGTGAATTACCTACATTGTGTAACGTTCTACAGTGACTGTCTTTTGAATTACCTACATTGTGTAACGTGTTATACAGTGACTGTCTTGTGAATTACCTACATTGTGTAATGTTATACAGTGACTGTCTTGTGAATTACCTACATTGTGTAACATTATACAGTGACTGTCTTGTGAATTGCCTACATTGTGTAATGTTATACAGTGACTGTCTTGTGAATTACCTACATTGTGTAACATGTTATACAGTGACTGTCTTGTGAATTACCTACATTGTGTAAAGTTATACAGTGACTGTCTTGTGAATTACCTACATTGTGTAACGTTATACAGTGACTGTCTTGTGAATTACCTACATTGTGTAACGTTATACAGTGACTGTCTTGTGAATTACCTACATTGTGTAACGTTATACAGTGACTGTCTTGTGAATTACCTACATTGTGTAACGTTATACAGTGACTGTCTTGTGAATTACCTACATTGTGTAATGTTATACAGTGACTGTCTTGTGAATTACCTACATTGTGTAACCTGTTATACAGTGACTGTCTTGTGAATTACCTACATTGTGTAACGTGTTCTACAGTGACTGTCTTGTGAATTACCTACATTGTGTAACCTGTTATGCAGTGACTGTCTTGTGAATTACCTACATTGTGTAACGTGTTATACAGTGACTGTCTTGTGAATTACCTACATTGTGTTCATTATTGTTCTAACATGTCTTAGGCAATGTACCATAGTTCAACTCATCATTTAAATTCCAAAACACAAATTAGGGGAAAATAAAATTGTCCCCACACATGGTCATCTATGGAAAAATTCCAAAACCAAAATGATAAGGACTTGAAGGAACATTTTGATCTAAGGAGTTTTTAAAATGACCACGTTTTTTCAGAAATTTGAATCCTTGGTAGTTTGCAACCCATGGTTTACCATGCTGTGCCAGAGATAAAAGTTTAAGGTCAAAGGTCAACTTTTCAAATTGCAATTTTATACCTTTAGTCACCTTAACACCTTATTAATTCAAGATTTATATTGTATTGTTATATTTTATATTTATCTTTGGTTGTTCCATTATTACTATTTATGTAGGTATGTATCTGTAAAGATGCTCGTAAAAATGCTCGTCATAAAGTTGTGCATCGTTACCGATCGTCAGAGGAAGTAGTCCTAGACATATCAGTAACATATTGCTTTGTCTGTTTTTCATGGAGTACAATAAAAGATAAAATATGAATGGTGCGCCCTGAATAGATAAACCATGTGTTAAACCATGCTGTACTCATCTTTCTTAAGACACTGTGTAAATTGTCTCACTTCAGTGATTATTCTTTCAAAAAAAAATTCTGGCATTCCCGTATCTGTGACATCTTACAAATGTATTTGAATGACTAGGGTTCTGACACTATAACCAGAAAGCCATGTCAGTGGAGGGTATATTGTATTTCAATTAGCGTTAAGTTAGACCCAATCAGGGTGTAAGTTAGATACATGTGTACTTACTGCCGATCTGGAAAAATATTTTTTTGATATCGTCCCGCATTTGCACGCCAGATTTCATGTCTGAATGTGTATATAATTACAACATACTTTTTCACTTGGATAAATTTACAGTTTGACGTAATTTGCATATTGATTCAAAAATTGTCCACTTGAAGTTTACATGAACAATATATTGTGGCAAATATAGTTTTATAATTTGGCTGTAGTGGTAAGGATTTATATACAGAAATATTAGCCAGGTAAGATAATTTATGTGTGTCATCTACTACACAAAGGTGACAAAACAAATTGTTTATGTATCTTAACACTCATAACTCATTGTTTGTGTGAAATCCCTAGCACTTTGTCCGACATTTATATATAATATCTTCATCAGTTCTAATTTAGTGTAGTTCTGTAGCATTATCACATTTAATTTTTTTATTTCTTTTTTTTTCTTTTCTCCAGAAATAAATATTTGTAGCTACATATGAAGTGGTAATTCAACCCAAAAGAATTTGCACACCAGATGTGTAAAGCTACAAAACCTAAAGTTTTGTACAAATGCCCTAGTTAAGGATCTTGCCTTTAGCAGAAGACATTGTTTAAAATATACATGTACCAGCACAGTACTGTTAAAACCATGTAATGTCCTTATGCTAATGTATCTCTTGCTCTACATTTTATTTTCCTTGAAATTGAAAGCTAGCCTTTTCATTGATTTTTTTCTTGTTTTTTTAAATGTTAATCTGATTGCATGACATGTAAGTGGGGTTGACCAAGGTTGCAAATTGAAATTTCTCAGTGGGTTAGCCATAGCTACTAGAACATTTATAGGTTTTGGTAGGGATTTGGGCAAAATGCCAGATTTTTTTCTATTGTAAATGCAATATTAGTAATTTCATGGATACTGCTGGCCTTCTGTGCATTTTTGCAAATGTAACTATTCATGATAAATGTATTGTTTTAAGGATTAAATTTACTTACGGGATTTTGGACAGGTCCGTTCTGTCGGAGTGGCTGTTACATTAATCTACAAAAAACAACAAATATCAACAGAGAATGACAAGAGAATTCAGAAATAAAACAACAGTATTAGACATTTAATGGTTATATACATGTATGTATAGGGCTATACAATAAACTATAAACATAGTAATTAGTTGTAATTATATGGTCTATAGGGTCAATTATTTCTACCATTTTCAGAAAGTTCTCTGAATAATTTATCATTTCACCCGGTCCTTTCAGTCCTGTGGGGGTTGAAGGGCAGGCTAAAATGGGGATAAATCACTGAATAGAGCAGCTTTTCTCACTTCAAAATATCAAAAATATTGTGAAAAAGAGCATGGCCTATATATATCAAAGGGATTTGATGTATTCTCTTCCCCACAAAGGATAAAATTCTGTGGGTCAACCTTCACTGGATAACGAGAGAAAGAGAGAGAGGGAGGGAGGGAGAGAGAGAGAGAGAGAGATTGATTCATTTTGCCAATGACTATAGCCAAGGTTTTAAAAGTAGCCTGTGGTGATGCATTTTCTGATTTAATTTCAATCTTCAACTTCAGACTGAATTAAGAGTGTTTTATGTGTTGGTATTCAGTTATATATTAATATTTCCCCCAGCATGTTTTACTTGTTGGTTTGTGTGGTATTCAGTTATATATTAATATTTCCCCCAGCAATCGCACTAACATTGTACATGTACAGTGTAGTTTTTAGCCAACCATCAACAGATGGTGGACCATTCAAATCACTCTGCGTCCGTCAGTCTGTCTTGAACAATTTTTGTTACACTATTTCTCAGAAAGTATTGAAAGGATCTCCATGAATTTTGACATCAAGGTGTCCCTTGAGGTCTAGTTGTACATATTGCATTTTCAGAGATCGGAATCCAACATGGCCAAGAAGCAGCCATCTTGGATTTTGACCAATTTTGATTTTGTTACCCCTACTTCTCCAGAACAAGTGAAGGTATCTCTCTGAAATTTGACATGAAAATTCCCCTTGAGGTATAGTTATGCATATTACATTTTAAGAGAGATTGGAATCCAACATGGCTGACAGGTGGCCATCTTGGATTTTGACCAAAGAAAGTTTGTTACCGTTTTTCTCAGAAAGGACTGAAGGGATCTCCTTGAAATTTGAAACAGTTGTGCATATTACATTTTCAGAGAAATTGAAATCCAACATGGCTGACATGCGGGCATCTTGGATTTTGACCAAAGGATATTTGCTATCACTTCTTCTTAGAAAGGACTAAATGGATCTCCTTGAAATGTCTAGTTGTGTATGTTACATCTTCAGAGAGATTGGAATCCAACATGGCCGATAGGTGGCCATCTTGGATTTTGACCAAAGGAGGTTTGTTACCACTACTTCTCAGGAACGACTGAAGGGATATCCTTGATACATGTATTTGATATGAAGATTAACCTAGGTATTGTCTGCATATTTCATTTTCAGAGAAATCGGAATCCAAGATGGCCGACCGGCTACCATCTTGGATTTTGGCAATTGAAGTATGCTACCCCTTTTTCTCTGAAGGGATCTTATGTAAATTTGACATGAAGTTTCCCTTTTAGTTCCAGATGGGCATGTTACATTTTTTAGAGATAAGAATCCAACATGGCTTACAGGCTGCCATTTTGGATTTTGACCAAAGGAAGTTTGTTACCATTTATATTTCTCAAAAAAGGGATCTCATTGAAATTTGACATGAGGGTTGCCTTTGAAGTTTGGGGTATTTCCCCCTGAGGTCTAGATGTGTGCATATTACATTTTCATAGGGATCAAAATCTAAGATGGACTCCTGTCGGCCATGTTGAATTCCATTCTCTCTGAAAATGTAATATGTTCAGTTCAAGTTCAGTTTCGCTATAATCTTGTGAATAAAGCATTTCACAGAAATATGTATTTTAGTTCAAATTCAATGCTGAGACACAAAATAAGAGAAAAGAAAAGAATAGTCTGTCATAGATCAGACATAGACCATTCCATGGGGGGTGCCAAGATCCCTCTGGGATATCTTGTTTATCTTGACCTTGGTGCTTGACCTACTTTTCAAGAACTTTAACCTTAGCCAAAACTTTTGAATGGTGAGCGATAAGGTGTTCACATTTCAATTTGGGGGAGGGGGCATTCGTGTTTCACAAAAAGCCTTTGTTTAAATCATCAGATGTGGAATGTGAACACTCGTAATATGTATTTTTTTTTATACTTAGTATTCAGTTTTAATCTCAAGACATTCAGTGTAGTTTAGTCTCAGCTATGTGTTTTTTACCTGATTGTCTGAAATATGAACTTGTTAGCCATCAGAAAACATTTTGTTTTAGGTCAAGGTACAATTACACCTTTCAGGTTCCTGACCTGTTTAATGGTTACATCAGCAGTCTAAAAAGTTACATTATTATTCCGAATGAAAACAAACATTCTTTGCATAAATGTTATGCCTATGATGCATGTCGTAATATATATGTAATGTGATATATGTCATGTGTGATATACACTGTATATCAAATGTGGTGTCACACAAGATGTGATATATATCACATGATATATGCCATGTGTGATATGTATTATGTGATATATATTATGATATGGCATGTGAGATATACATCATATGTGATGTCATGTTATAAGTAGTGTATATCATGTGTGATGTATCATGTCTTTGGTGTATGTGATATGTGATACATGTTATGATGTATGTTCATCTGATATATTTCATATGTGATGTAGTATGTGGCTGACATGTGTGATCTGCTGTTTGATGTATGTGTGATCTATATATCTAGAATATATCTCTCTTGGAATCAAGCAGATGAATTGATATAAGTGAATCATAGAATCTCTTTTTAACCAACCCCTGTCTTACAAGACCACATTCAGAAAGAATCTCTTTTTAACCAACCCCTGTCTTACAAGACCACATTCAGAATGCCATTGTGTTCATGGACCGAAATACAATCTCTTTTGAAAGACCACCTGTCATTAGAGACCACATTGTCTTGGCAGATAGAGTGGTTTCTCGTGATAGGTTCCACTGCATCAGTCAGTATTACCAGTATCTGTTTTCAGACCTTATTGTCACAGATATCCATGAAGAAGTCTGTAGTTTTTAGCATTAGCATTTTTTAGTCTTGTACAGCCATGTTTTATGGCATTGACTAGACCACATAAGTGGAATGACAAAACTTCTTTGCGGGTTCATAGATTACCACTGCTGTTGCTATGATTTAGAATGTATGTCTCGCTTAAGGAGCTTCAATACTTTGTCCTAACAAGTAAGATTCCTAGTTTGACACATGATGAGTTAGATGGACATGTTGTCTATATCACAAACATGAGGGTCAGTAATTATTGACATGTGTAACTGAATGCTCAGGACACGACATTTATGTCTTTGTTGTCACATACATATTCAAGAATATTGTTGCCATGACAAATTGTGGACTGAGAGATTCCTTGGTTAAAAATGTCAGTATTTGTGACACCTTTTTCAAGTTCCTTTGTGGAAAGTCTACTGCACAGATTAATTATTAGCAACTCATAAGTACATGTTTATGTCGATATTATCAAGTATATTACACAGAGGTTTCTGTAAGAGATAGGCCCTACACAGTTTGCTGTTTCTTTAAATATTTTTCACTCAATTACCCAAACTACTTTAGGGACTCAATTACCCACACCAATTTAGGGGCTCAATTACCCACATTACCATAAGGACTTAATTACTCACACCACATAAAGGACTCAATTACCAACCACTTCAGGAGCTCAATTACCTAAACCTCTTTAGGGGTTCAATTACTGACATCACTTTAGGGGCTCAATTACCTACACCACTTTAGGGGTTCAATTACTGAAATCACTTCAGGGGCTCAATTACTCACATTACTTTAAGTGTTCAATTACCCACACCACTTTTTTTTTTTTGGGGGGGGTTAATTACCCACATCACTTTAGGGGCTCAATTACTCATTCCTCAACCTTGGAGATATAACAATGATCAATCCTCAACCTTAGAGATACAAAACTGACCAATACTCAACCTTAGAGATACAATAATGATCAATCCTCAACCTTAGAGATACAAAACTGACCAATACTCAACCTTTGAGATACAATAATGATCAATCCTCAACCTTAGAGATACAAAACTGACCAATACTCAACCTTAGAGATACAATAATGATCAATCCTCAACCTTAGAGATACAAAACTGACCAATACTCAACCTTAGAGATATAACAATGTTCAATCCTTAACCTTAGAGATATAACAATGTTCAATCCTTAACCTTGGAGATACAAAAGTGACCAAATGTTAACCTTAGAGATATAAAACTGACCAATCTTAAACTTTAGAGATAAAACTGACCAATTCTAACCCTTAGAGATATAACAATGATCAATCTTCAACCTTAGAGATACCAAACGGACCAAATGTTTACAATAGAGATATAAAACTGACCAATCTTAAACTTTAGAGATATAAAACTGACCTATTCTAAACCTTACAGATACACTCAATCTTTTTGTGTCAGTTTAACTAGCAGTTTAATTTACAAAACTTGATGACCCAGTAATAAAAAGTAAACAATTACTTATTGTAATGTTGGAAATGATAATAAAATTAAAGTAAATGTAATGCTTCATTTATTTACATTTAATGGCTGTTTTATGTATAATATAATATGTATAATAGTGTCAGCAAATTGATTGGTGTGGAAACTACTGACCTTAAAACACAGGTATAAATGTACATGATACATACATGTATTTCTCTCTCCCACCCCTGTGTGTGTGTGTGTGTGTGCTATGTGTGTGTGATGTGTGTGTATGCTGTATGTGTACTATGTGTGTGCTCTGTGTCTGTGTGTGTGCTATGTGTGTGTGCTGTGTGTGTGCTCTGTGTCTGTGTGCTGTGTGTGTGCTATGTGTGTGTGTACTGTGTGTGTGGTCTGTGTGTGCTGTGTGTGTGCTTTGTGTCTGTGTGTGTATTGTGTGTGTGTGTTCTGTGTGTGTGTGTGTGTGTGTGTGTGTGTGTGTGTGTGTGTGTGTGTGTGTGTGTGTGTGTGGAGACAGCTTAGGATTATTATTTTCATTCTATTCAAATGATTTCTAGTCAAAAGCTTAAGATTCAGACTTTGTATGTAGTGTAAAGACTGGTGGTAATGAATGCCACAACATTTCTGGCAAGCAGATTATTTATGATTTAACTGACAATAAAGCTGTCATTTCAGGCATTTACAAAATTTGATGTACTCAAATGTATGTATTCTTTGGCCCCCATATATTGCTACGAAGAAACTGACGCTGTAACTTGCTGAATACTTGAAAACACTCATATTAAACGTGAACATTTTCAAGGCAG